>JAJSPL020000043.1:0-332100 GCA_021272945.2 Cytospora paraplurivora | reverse complement strand
CATTGCCAGGGCAGGCATACTCACCGCATCCATTGCGGCTTCCCCTTCGAGCCAGTCCAGCCTTGTTATCGTGCGTCTCGCCCTCTCGCGAGTATCAAGGGGCTCTTTTGTATCCAGGTCAAGCACATAGATACCGTCGGCCTCAACCTCCTTCCACAGCGGGTGGGCCGAGCCCGCAACGCTTGACAGAACCAGCTGCTTGCTGTCATCGCGAATAAGCAAGGACCGCCTCCCGAGGCGATCTCGGCCAAAGTAGACCTTCCTCGAGGCCTTATCAAAGAATACAAAGGCGAAGGGGCCGGTTATCAGCCGAAACACACTCAGGATAGCACCCTGACGCTCTGCGGGAGCGCTCTGAAGAGCTTCGCGCAAGAAGCTGGCGAGCATCTCACCGTCGTTCCCGGAGACATCGTGATTTCCAATCTTCCAGGCCTCACCATTCCAGCAGAGTACAGATCCGCTCTCGGGATCGACCAGAGGCTGCTGGGCTACATGGTCGCCGCGCAGGGCGAGGACGGTCGAGGTGAAGGCGAGATGGGTCGCGCCTGCGTCGTCGTCACCTAGACGCGTCTCGTGCGTGGCGATGTGATCTGGACCGCGGCCGCAGAGGCATCTCTTGAGTTCCGGTGAGATATCGGCCGGCTTTGATGAAGAGACGGAGACGTGGATCCCGCACATTGTCGGTAATATGCTGACTGGATGCAGCCCGTGATAGCCAACCGAGTTTTAGGCGTTCCTTGTTTCCGGTATTTAGATTCGACCTTTTCTCAGGGTTAAACCCTCTGGGCTCTCGGAGCATCTGCCGCGAGTGACTCATTGTTGCGGGCCCAGTAGCAGCAATATATACTTTTCATATTACTGAATTTTCCATCAGCTACATAGCTCAGGGGAAGAGTGAGTTAACCCATTCTTGAATAATGGCTTTGAAATCTTGCTAACACACAATCAAGGCGCCGGGCTCATAACCCGGAGGTCGCTGGATCGAAACCAGTTGTAGCTATACCTTCATTTTTTGTCTTTTTGCCCATTTCTGACCTGTTCCGTGTTGCAGTAGCAATCAACTTGTTTTTTTGCAGCCTTTCGAGAGGAGGGCAATAACAGAAATCCATTCTTTCTAGCCTCAGTCACCACATTTGTTGAAGCCATATCTTGTAACTGCGTCGGCGTTGTTACCCATGGTCAGAACGAGATGGCCAATTGTGATTGGTTTGCTTTATACTACTACATATGTACTGGGATGTAGGATTCATGCCTGGTCGTTTTATGCCCAAGCACTTGGTTACTACCACCCGAACTGGCTTCAGATATGCGGACCATCTGAGGTCATCTGTACAGGTGTGGTGCTAGAAATCCTTTCGCATTCCTATACTGCGGATTGCTTCTAAATACAGATGTAAATGCTACTGTGTATACGTAGGAACACTGAGAAAAGCGGGGTGGGCAAAGTTGCAGCTTAGCAAGCTTGAAAGACAATGCGGGATTTATAGATCCTTTATGCATAGAGTTGATCTATTGTACAAAAATTACAGTACTGTTAAGGACAGGCGGATCTGCTCTCGAGTCCTTGACCCAGTTCTCTGGGCCCCAGTGGGAGCAAACCGGTTGAGCTGATGTATATGTTGCTTGAAAAGTGGTTCTACCAGCAATAGGATTCAGCTGACTCCAGACCACCTCGCTGATCCATGGATGCTGGATTCACCTCCAACCTCAAATTACTGAACATGGAGCCTCAAATGTGAAATCCAATGCTGGAGGCATGTTATGCTGCCTGGTTAAGAGACATGTCGCTCCCAGCTGTTGCGAGTCTCGGCTGCCACTGTAGACAACATTTCATCTTGTCCATCTGGACTGTCATTATTGTACTATCACACGGATCACTTTGTCCTTCACAGACTCATACATTAACCAAGGTTCACTGTCATTAAGATGGCTGTCGGAGATCGAGGCACTGAGCTCGTGGCCGTTATCTGGGTGTTCACAGTCCTTGCCATTATCACTGTTGCTTTAAGGCTAGTGACTCGCACCCGCATTCTGCAGGCTCTTGGGTTGGATGATGTTATTATCTTATTCTCTCTTGTGAGTAGATAAATCCAATAAATATGCAGTGAGTTCAAGTACAATCTCTCACAACAGAAACTTCGGCAGTGTTTGCTCGTAACCTGCACATGCATCTTTACATACGATGTCTATCCATTGGGCATGGGTCGGCATCGTACTGATATACCGCCGGGAACTATCAGTGATACTATCAGAATTAACTACATAGGCAATCCCTTCGGTGTTATGGCCTACTCTTTTCCCAACATTGCGATTGCCGTGCTCCTCGAGCGAATACTCGTGCCGAACAAGCTACGGGCGATAGCCCTCTATACACTGGCTGGACTGCAGTGCACTATTGCCGCAATTTCTTGTGTGCTGCTCTTCACCCAGTGCACCCCAGCAGAGTATCTTTGGAATCCAGCGGTGAAGGCCACTGTACACTGCCTTGATTCTGGCACACTTTCACACTACTCCTATTTCGTCGGGTGTAAGTAGAACAAGATAGCTCCACTGTTGATTATCAATGGGGAGTGCTGACTCGGCCTTGATGACCGGTTTATAGCCTTTACCGCCGCCACAGATATTATTCTTGGACTGGTTCCGATCACGGCATTTTGGAACTTGAAACTGCCGACCAGAACCAAAGTGGAATTGTGCTTATGCATGGGATGCACCCTCTTTGCAGCTATTTGCGCCATTATCAAGACAACGAAGCTCGATGAGCTGGAGAATCTGGCTGACTTCTCCTACGCGACGGTAGACCTCGTTATCTGGGCCGTGTAAACAAACCCTTAGCTCATGGACGATTTCCCCCTACCATAAAGTACATGCTAATGTGGACATATCGAATCCAGTGTCGAGGCAGCCGTCATCATCATAGCCGCATGCATGCCCACTCTTCGACCCTTCTTCAACAAAACCCTCGCCAAGCAGGAGAACGTGTCCGAGAACACTGGGTTCTTCCGGTGGTTGGGCTCTCTGTTCACCTTGACCTCCAAAAGTTCCAAGCTTCCCAGTGTAGAACCTCCGCGGCGGGAATCAGGCCTTGACTCGGGCTACCAGAGCATACGCAATGCGCCGACGGTAAAACGATCGGTTGGTAACGAGTCCAGCATTGCAATATGGTGCACGACGGAGACGGAGATCAAGAGTGTCCCTAATCCTCAGGGTGACGGCAGGGTATAAGGTCCCTTGAACAATATACGCAGATGACCGGGGGGTTTGTTACATACTACAGGCTCAGGGCTATGCGAGTGCTTTGATATGTACCTAGATAACCTAGGTAGTTTGATGTATAAGAGGCAATTCAGCGCTAAGAACGGGAAGGGGGCGTTTAGTGCCGATTCCCGAATGTTGGGGGTCACTGGGGGTGTCGGTGATAGGCTACAGCCGCTGCGGTACCTATATTAGCGCGGAGCCACCCTTCTATACCTAGGTACCCTCCCATATATCATCCAATGCCTGTAGACACAATCCACACACAGCCTTTACATACTTCTCAGGTCTGTATATGCACGCAACCGGGCCCACCACTGACAGCACGCCGCCCGTCGCGGTAGCTACTCAGCTACTCACACTGATGTACGGACTACTGCGCCCCACAAAGTGTTTGCATCCTGTAGGCATGGCTCCAGCAGGAGTGAGACTAATGTTCTCCAGTTACTAATTATAACTTGGGCTATCGAGCGTTGAACGTTGTCCTCCTCTCTGCCTCACTAGCAACAGTGCTTGTTATAGTCTTGGATTTATACAAGTCTCGCTCATCACATACCTCTTCGCCTCCTCCACGTGATTACTACGGCGATTCCTCAGTCTCTTCGCCAATGGCGTCTTCACAACCTCCCGAGGCCATTCTCGCGCAGCTACAGAAGACGGGCGCAGCCTTCGCAGACAAACAGCCAGGTGCGCGTGAACAGCTCCTCAACCTCAGCCATGCTTTGATTGCAAGTTTGGAGCTGCCCAGTGAGGCAATACAGCGGATGGGCTGGGCAGAGGTAAGAATATCCTCGTACGAGTCCGAAAGCCCCAACAATCTTTCGAGTCTGAACAGGGTGTCGGAGTCTAGCTGGATAATATCCGCCATCAACTTGACCTCCCTTCGCTGACGATTGTGGTAGCCTGCCCGAGCTGCTCATTGCCGCATTGCAGTAGAACTGAAGCTTTTTGAGCTGCTCAAGGATAGCGGCGCTGCAGGAATCAGCAGCAGGGAGTTGGCCGCCAAGTCCGGAGCTCATGAGGTCCTGATTGGTATATATACTCCTCAAGTCTCAACCTAGTGCGGTCGGTGGCCAGCAATTCTCTAATCAGCCTCTCCAGCCCGAATTATGAAACACCTTGCAGCCATGAATATTGTGGGAGAATCTCCGGACAGTACTGACGGCTATACACCGACGCCGCTGAGCAACTCCTTGACGGAAGAGAAGTATCGCAATGGTATTATATATACGTATGTATTCCTAACGAGCGATTCCTCTACTGATATTTCCATCAATACGAGGATGGTAAGTATCCACTAACGGGTTTCCCAGCTACGACGTCGCTGGTCCCTCATTTCGTGGTCTTCCAGAATACCTCAAGGGCATACAGTATGACCTCCCTACCAAGCTCACGGATGGACCATTCCAGGCCGCTCATAAGACGCAACTCCCCTTCTTTGCTTGGCTGGATGCGCATCCACCATACCTGCAAGTCTTCAATAGTTATATGTCCGCTTACCGCGCCGGAAGGCCTTCCTGGGTCGATCCAGGATTCTATCCTGTTGCCGATCAGCCGACGAAGCGCTTTGACCCTACCATATCCGACGTCATCCTCGTCGACGTCGGCGGCGGTCTTGGCCACGACCTCGAGGAGCTTAAGGCAAAACACCCCTCTCTTCCCGGCAGATTGGTCCTGCAAGACCGAGCCGAGGTGGTCGCGAGTGTGTCTGCCAACGGAACTTTCGAGGCCACACCGCACGATTTCTTCACGCCACAGCCCGTGGAGGGCGCGCGGGCCTACTACTTGCACTCCGTCCTCCACGACTGGAGCGATGACGACTGTGTCAAGATTCTCGAGCAGCTCAAGCCTGCGCTGAGACCGGGATACTCGACCGTCTTGCTCAATGAGTTGGTGGTGCCGCGCCAGAACCCGACGTGGCCCATCACGTCGATGGACCAGCTGATGCTCGTCCTAGGCGCGATGCAGGAGCGGACCGAGGAGCACTGGGAGCAGATTCTTGCACGGGCGGGTCTTAAGATTGTGAATATTTATGGTTACGAGATTGGCTCCGAAAGCCTCATCGAAGCTGAGCTTGTATAACGGTTGCGTCTTATCATGAGTCCAGAGTGTGAGGGGGTTCGAAGCTCAGCCGTCGACGAAAAACTCCAGTACTCGACATGGCCATGCCCATGATCAGTCAGTCAGTCAGGTACTTAGTATGAGTAGTCTGTCAGGTAGTCTATTAATCGGTCACTCACCCAGTCACCTACTTACCCATACCCCTAGGGTAGGATAACCACGTAGTCTCTCGGCCAGTCAGTCAGCAGCCAGTATGATCCCACCTAGAATCACCAATTCAAGGCCGGTGCCCATCAGACTCTATACGGCGTAATACTGGTCAAAACCCATTAGACCTTCAATACTAGACGTATATAAAGAGGGGCGGGCATAGCTAAACCCTGTGTCAAGCTCCTGTCTTTGCTCCGCTTCTTCAATTGGGTTCATAGGCTGAACCGTATGGAAATCTGGACATCACAGCCTCGGCTTGATCTTCTCTGGCTCGATCAACAGTCATTACATCCTACCACAGCAAGGCAGCTACCAGTCTAACAGAATGGTATTGTGGCGTGATTGCTTGACCTACGCCCACGAAGTCAACGCCTATGTCAACTCTCGGCACTCGCAACCTGCAAAAGCTGCTCTCAGCGAAGAGGATGCGGCTTCCAAGGTACTCCGTACTCGTCTCATACGACTTTAGCCGGAGTGGAAGGCCGCTCTTGATCAATATCACGAAGAACTGGATCGTCTCCGTGAGGACTGGGCTCTCGAGATCTTCGGCCGGTTGAGACAACAGACCCTTTACTTCGGACATAGAGAAAGCACTAACCGGCACGGGTGTAAGTTTCAGGTCAACCTCCCTTGATTTATACAAGTTAGGGGGGCCCCTTGCTTCAGAATTATTGTCGATATATCCTTTTTCCTCGTGGTACTGGTGATTTACAATCAAGGAAGCGATATGGTCTCTGAGGTAAGAACTCCTGCGACAGGCTGGCACTATACCAGGCGCCTGATGGAAATCAACCGCAAACATCGCAGTCTCCATGTCTATCAGATGATTTATGAAGCTTGCAAGGAAACTGAGTAGGTTGCACTTTCAAGCAGCCCATACAACGAGAGACTCTATTACAGGCGGCCAATTCGATTGTTACCCACAGGCTTTTCCCGCACGAGTTAAAACGGTATTCTGCAACTGGCCGCTATTCTATCACGGGCAAAACAATTTGATCATGGAAAACCAGTGGCTTATAGCACCATCGGATGGCCCATGGTCTGCAAGGACAACCCTAAGGGGAACGGACAGGACAAAATTCGAGGATTTTGCTATCAATAGGTAGGCTCCTGAATCTCATCTCGCATAGAAGAATGGACGAAATTCGGGTTACGAGACATGCTTCATGACCAGCCGCTAGATGTAAGAGAAATAATCCCCGAGAAGAAGGAGAGTATAGATGGATACTTGAGTGAAGGGACGACTTTACACAGCATCAACGATGAAAAGAAGAACTGAACGGTTGGAAGCAGCCGGTATTGATGTAATTGGCATTGATGAGGAGAAGAAAAGGTCCCCAGTATGTATGTTTATTGTTCGTAATTCAAGGGCTCTAAATCCAATCTGGATGGGCTTGCTCGACCTGTACAGTTCAATCTTGAAGCTGGCTTATATCCGCTTCCAGGACATCATCGAAGCAACCCCTTTCCGTGGTCTAGGTAATCGCATGCCAGGAAGATTTCAACACATGAACGAGAACCGCAGAACAGTCCAGCTTAGGCATCCGACCTCTTGACGACAAAGGCTCCCCGTTCAATGGTATTCACCACGATGAACCCCGAGGGGAAAAACGGATAGTGACCCCAGGTGCCGACGAAGCCAACATCGCCGCCGTCCAGTAACGCATCATCTTCGGGGTAGACGTCAAAGAACCCTAACTCAGAGACACCTGCTCCGGTGGGATCTGTCGATAGCGAAGACACATCCAATAGATGCAGACCGCTGCCGTAGTTGCTCTGGTATGCGGTGCCATTGATCACGAACTGGTTGTGGTCGATAGACCGGGCGTACTTGTTCCGGAAGAACCCTGTCAGGACGGGGGCCTTGAGCGAGGTGATGTCCCAGAAGTATGTGACGGGGAATTGTTCTGACCCGGCACCAGAGGAGGAAAGTTCGTCCTTCTCGTCGTCGAGCACGAGCATGGTCTGCCATTGCGTATTGGTGACCCAGCCTTGGTGAGTGTAGGACGCTCCTTCGTACGAGGTGCGAGAGATGATGTTGGTCGTCGATTTGTTGGTCACGTCGTATCTGGGTCTATGGGTCAGTTCTGTACCGGGAGGTGGAGGTGTAAGGAATTCTAGGGTCTTCGGCAGGGTGTTAACTCACATCGTCAACGTATCCTCGTTGTAGCCATAGCAGATGTCTCGTCCCCCATATTCCTCATCCGGGCCACGATACACCAAGCACTGTGCGTCGTGGACATAACCGTCACCAGCTGCACAGCCAGGAGAAGTTGGATGGGTTGGGTCAGTCAGATTGATGAAGATCAGGCCAGCGGCACATGGCCAATTTCGAGGCACAGCACCGACGGCGACGGCATAATCCAGCTCCTCGTTGACAACGACGTTGTGAGTCCGCCCGAAGGGAAGTTCATCGAACCAGCCCGTCAAGTCGGCATCGCCGTCGAAATGAACGGGCTTGGCGGGGTCGATGTCTAGGAGCTTGGACATATCAAAAATTTGGATACCGTGATTGTGTGCCTCGCTGCCGATCAGGATATACTCTTTGTAGCCGCGGATCTCGCGCCAGATGATTGGGAATGATGTGGGATGATGCGGAAGACGGCCGAAATAGATCTGAAATGCGCGTCAGTGTTTCTGCGCCTCGTCAGGGGCAGAAGAGCCAGTCTTTACCAGTCTACCCGTAGGGCTGACTTCAGCAAATGCCGCCCCGTCGGCCTGAGCGATAGCAATGAATTCACGACCCTCGGGACTCGTCCAGCCCCAGGTGGAGGATCCTCGACCGGTGGTGCTTCCCAGGTCAGCATGGCTTTTGAAGTCGTAGAAGTCAATCTGAAGACTGTATCAGCACTCACGTCACCAGATAAGGCGCAGCAATTGGGCTATAAACTTACGTTACTGCATCGGAATGTGTTGTTGGCATCACCAGGGATGACCTCAGCGATCCCGTCAACACACGCAGTGGGGCCGTCACCGGTATACGAAGGATATATGCTCGCGTTCATTAGGCCAGCGGCTTCTTCCGCATCCCAGATGGCCTCAGAGGCTGTTCGTCAGCGCCTCGTATGGCCTCAACAGGCTGGGAGGGTAGAACGACACGCACATGTTTCTCAATCATAGTAGCATCCATTACGGCGCCGTTGTCGTAGTCCTCTTGACGTGGGGGGCTGCGGATCTCGCTGATGGCTACCGTGAACGGTAAGTCTGCCAGGATGGCGAGACCTTCGACGATGCTGAACTTCATGATGCCAGAGGATGGTTTAAAAAACTGTGTGATAACGATATTGCTGATAGGAAGCTTGAATGGTAGTTAGGGATAATCTGTTCGAGGAGCAAGGCAAGCGAAACTCGCAGATGAGACTTGTATGAAACAGTGGGCGTAGGTTGCGGTGTTCATTATCCAGATTATCCATTGTCCTGCAGAGTCCATTCAACAAATGCGTACTTATGACATTTAGGTATTGTTGACATCTGGAAGGAACGCACGACACTGGATGCGAACGTGAAAGGACGTCACTCGACCAGTAATACATGTATGAAACATGAAGGCGCGAAACTGTATCTACCAGTGTTGTCAGTCCTGGAGACTCCCTCCTGGGGTCATGGACAATCGCGAAACAGCGAACGTCGACTGAGGTCAACAGTCGGGCCTGGATGTTCCTGAGGCCGCTATTTCTACAGACTTCGACGTTACATCTACCTCTTCAGGGATGCTCTACGATGGACGTGACTGGAGATGCGAGTGTTAACGATTTGATTCTGCTTGCTTTGTCAAGTGCAATACCAACGTCGAATTCCCACCTATTGTGAGAAAGGACCAGAGATGTGTACTACTAGTGTATCACCATGCAGAGAAGTCGATCCATGAGATATCGTAACATTGTTATATTTTGGACTGATATAACAAGAAATAGATGTTATATTGGAGCATTCTATTTCTCCATCGCTTCAGCTTTTGAATCGGTGAACTCCGGCCCCGACTGCTCGCTATCCGCGCTTGTGATACCCTCAACAATGCCCTTACTCATGGCCTCAGCATCGAGGTCAGGACCCTCATAATTCTTCCGGCCGTCAACGATCCATTGGACGACAGCAATGATGAGAACGACGCCGAAGGCGACGATGGCGTAGTTCATATTAGAGGGAGTAACCGGTTGCTCGGGAGGGAATACGAAGAGGACGGTTGTCAAGATAGTCCAGCCGATACCGACCTGGTTCATGATTGTTAGCAAGGTGAGATCCAGGAATCGCGTAGTAATGATTGAAAACTTACCAAGTTCGTGAACCAACCCAACCAACTCGGCATCTTAAAGGCTCGAGTTTCGGGAAGCATCTTTCGACCTCGCATGACATTGATTGCGGGTGGGATGGCGTAGGTAACTCCAAGGGCGACGACGCTGGCAGCAGTGATGGCATTGAAGGCGCTGGAGGAGCCGAGGAAGACGCAGCCGAAGATGATAACCCAGACGGCCGTCCAGATCAACGCGTTCAGGGGTACATCGAGCCCCGGGTGGATCTTGGCGAAGACACGGCTGAAAGGCAGGCCTCGGTCACGGGCAAAGGCGTAGCTCATGCGGCTTGATGTTGTCATGATGGACGTGGTGGTGAAGAGCATGCAGACAATGGGAAAGATGAGTAGGCACACGGCACCGGCCTTATTGCTTGTCGCGTCGTAGAGAATTTGCAGGAGAGGGCCCGCAGCGGATTCGATGACAGTCTCGACATCCTTGAGGACGAACATGAGACACACCAAGAAGACGAACCCTGTGAACATGCCGATGAGGATGCAGTACAGCATGATCTTAGGTCCTTCGATCTGAGGCCGGGGTATCTCCTCGATCATGTGGATGGTAGCATCGAAGCCAGTCAGGGCAAAAGCACCCTGCAGTAGGCCGAGCAGCCATGCCAGACCATCTGGCCAAGCAACGTCATTTATAAAGCCACCGAAGACAAAAGAAGCCGGCTGGTAAGTCGGAGTAGCGCATGCCAAGACAGTGATGCAGATGATAGTGAAGCCGGCTAGCGACCACAGGAAAGCGGCCTTGTTGAAGTAGGGCAAGAGTCGGTTGGCGAAAGCATTGATGAAGAACGCTGCCAGGGTATAGGCGATGAATATAAGGAATTGGTGCCATGACTGCGATACGTAGTTCGGGTGTAGCAGGGATATTATTCCCAGGATGAGCTGGGATCCGAGCAGGCCACCGGTGGCGGTAAGACAGACCCAAGCGGCGACGTTGATCCAGCCGGTCGAGTAGCTGATGGCCCTGCTGAAGCGCTTCCAGCTGATGATGGCGACCCAGTGGTATTGACCTCCTGCAGTCGGGTAGGCGGAGAGGAACTCGGCGAGTGATGCCGCGAGACAGAGGTTGCACAAGCCGGCGACTATCAAGCCCCAAAGGATTGCGCTGGGACCGCCGGATGGAAGGGCCAGAGAGAGTGAAGCGGCGAGAGCTGTCCAACTGTTCAAGATGGCGAAGGCCAGGCCAAGCATAGAGACCTTGCTGAAGTTCCGTTGGAGCTCCTGCTTGACGCCGAGATGCTCGAGGGCGTCGGCATCTGAACTATCCCGGCGCTGGGCGAGGACGCCACCATGCTCCTCCATCTTATTCTTGTGACTCTGTGGGCGGGATAGAGGTCGTCGAAGCTCGTCTGCTCGTGCTACAGTGGTGCGTAAGGAGAGGGGAAGGCTCAGATGCGGAACTCAGACCGGGCCGGGAATGTCTCACGGCGACGGTGGTTGTTATAAGGAGACGTGGAGAATGCTCACCTCGAATATGTTTGTTGATGGTAGGGATCAGCCTCATGACCTCCACGATGACGGATCCATTCTCGTGTGTACTTGCCAAATAAGGGAAGGGGGAAAAGATGAGACACGTGCTATATGGAATTGTCCTCGGTCGAGGAGCCGCTCGAGGTCTAACGGAGTAATGCCGCAGTCCGGCAGGTAGCGTTGATAGGCACAGTCCCCTGTCCGCGACTATTACCCTGGCCGCATTCTGGGGAACGTCATCATGCCCCGGGTGCCTTGATTGCTTCGACCATGTTGATACGCCACATGTGCAGCACAGATTATCAATGGCAATCCGTCATTGAGATCCAGCGCTTTCAGCTGGACATAATTAAGACTTTCGGGTATTACCATTATACGGTATCTACCGGCGCTGGAAACCTGGTGCTGATGCAGGTCAGAACTACATACATAGTATCCAGGCTTTCATTGCTGACTATGTATTGCTTGCATCAGGTACTGCTTACAACACTGTACTGTATTGTCGTGCAATATTTCTCCGCCACTTACGGTCTAACTATATAGGCAATACAACGTTGCACCAGAGCAAAGGGCATCCTGGAATACTGAGTGTTTGGGTTTTGGGTGGCGAAACCGTTGGCTTCTGCAGTGCTGGTGTGGAGACGTCCACTATCTCGGTACACATGTCTGAACTTTGTTATACCTATGACTACATATACATGCGGTACGCGTTCCGGGGCGTTCTCAAAATCATGGCCAATTTCCATCTCTCAGCACTTATCATTGTACTTATCGGTTGCTGCTCTTGTTCGTCGACCCCATGGGACAATCAAGACCACCAGGATCATCTGAACTTACCCCAGCCCCCATTCGGTAATCTTGCATGTAAGTCGTATCCACATTATTCAAGGGCGGTGTCCACCTCGACCCACCCTTATCTGACTTAGATAATTCTGTTTGTACTCCAAATTAACGTCCACCCGGCAGCAGTTCGAGGAACGGCGTCTAAGCCAATCCATATTCCTCCTGTCAGGATCCGACAAGTCTGGCTTACTCGAGTCGCATTCCTGCACAACGTAATTCAGTACCTAGGTTGGCATTGTTCTTCTTTTATAACACAGCAGCCACCCTTGAAAACTGCGGATCTACCGCCAGGGGAAAACAGGCTAGTTGAAGACTGCTTGCTTACGAGATCGTCAAGATAAGGCAAGACTAAAGGTAAGAAGGTCAAGCGGCCTGTCATACTCCGATGTCCATTATCGTTGTGGGGATTGAATCTCTGTATTTCTCGTCTTTGCTAGGCAGTGTGCAAGAAGCAAAACATAATCAAGGAACCCTTAACTACCTAGGTAGGTATAGCAAAATACACCGCTCGTCCCTTCATAAGGGCATCGATGTCTGAACTCATGGTGGCCCCTACCATCCACCAATATGCGTAAATGAACTTTTCCTCTCTCTTAAGTTTCTATCATGGCCACCTTGATCGCGTATTAGTCCGAGAATGGTTATTACCGTATGAATACACCACGCTTACCTGCCAAAAATCTACCGATACACCGCCGTCGAAGACAGTAGCCGCTCCGTATGCGACGACCAGGTTCAGCCACGCGTAATCCTCGCTCCCAGTATCGAATAGGGAGAACACGTTCGGTGCATGTCCTCTCTGCCGGACGAAGATGTTGTCCCCATCCTTCGTCTCGAGAGCGTAGGAGACATCCGGGTTGAAATTCCCGTTGCTGCCCACGAGTCCCCAGTCAGCACCTCCGGGCACAACGTTGCCTATGAGAGATTTCGCATCAGTCTAGTCCTACTCTCTTGTTCCCTCTTCTCAGATATCTCCCTCTGTGAATCGAAGAATACCTTGGAGCTTCGGTCCAGAAAAAGATCCACCAGTGATGGGCGCAAATGTTCTCTGGCCAAACGGCGTAGTTCCGATGTCGACGGCAGGGGAGGTGGTGATGTTCACTGTGAACAGGTAGGTCAAGTCTGGCTTGCTTGGGCCAGTCTGATTCTTTGCTGCCAGGACCGAAGCAGCCAAAGCAAGCAGTGAAAGGGATGGTATGAACATGTTCGCGTGGGTTTCGTAACAAGACGGCAGATCCAGATGGTAGTGAAGTGACGGTGCTGGGGTGGAAATCTATGCGCTGGTAGACAAGATTGAGCTGTTCCGAATAACAGGGTCAATTTTTGCAGATACGTCTGCCATTTTATCCTATTTCTGCCTCAATCCTCTGCGATTTAGTCCCAAGGCTCGGATCAACATTATCATTACTCTGAGGCTGAGGTCATACAGACCATGGCCGGACTCGTCAATTGTCCCAATGCACGCCACAAGGCGGTTCCAAGCCAATATTTACAGCGCTATTAGAACCACTATAACTTTCAATCTGCGTAAGCTGTACCCCATCGGCGCTTTAACAGCCTCGTAAGAGCCAATCGTAGGATTCAGGCAGGAGCTCGTCATACTCGGCGACCCCTTTTTGAACAGCTAGTCATCACATCATCAAGCTATTAGGATCGCATAACCACTATATTGCTACAATATTCCTAGTAGCCTGAAGCCCGCGGTGATTCCTCCAAAGGTACTATGAGTTCTGAAGCCGATGAAAACAACGCCACGATCACTGCGCCTAGCCTTGGACCGGGCGAATTCTCGAGCCCCATATATACCCAACCATGTACATAAGAGCCTTCCAAGTACCTGGAAGCCTTGGGTCAAGGTGCAAGGTTCCTCGAGCGTAACGCAACATGCAAGATATCCAATAGCCCCTGAGTAGGTGCATAATTCACAGCGGCTATTGAAAAAAGGGGCTGCATGTAAGCATGGCAAGTCGCTTCAGGACCTTTCCTCATACTGCGAAATTACCCGGGGTCTTGTAAGCCGATATAAATAGCTGGATGTCGTAGTGTTGACAGCACATCGCCGAACCTGGTTGACAAAATATTGACAGGAATACGTGAAGGGCCCTAACAGGTAATTCCCCAGATCGATAACTCATGTCCCTCAATATACTTGCAAATGTAACAGGACAAAAGTATATCAATAGACCATGTTTACCCAGGGATTTAGGCTGCCCTTTCGAACAGTTGGTTCGTTCCTCACGAGCTACCATCAACCACCTAGGCACGTTGAAGTTTCAGAGGCGTATGATCATACGCACAGCGACAGCAGCGAATACCCCTTTGCCCTTGGCCTGAACTGTGCAATACTTCGATAGAGGAAGGGTTTACGCTGGTAGCTGATCCGCGAGGGTCCATCAGCATACTTCCTGTTCATCGTCTGGCACCATGAATTCCAGTTACTCTCCATCCCCGGATATGAGGCTAAGTACTATGGCTTGATCAACACTATGTGTAATCATGATCCATCGGCGTATCCGATTTGCAACGATCCTTCCACCTCGTACTGCTACGCGCTCTCGGGCTTGCGCCCCCAGACCGCCTTCACTTTGAAGTAAGCATGGTGCTTACCGGAACGGATTTCCTGCAGGATCAGTCATTAGCAATGGAACAAAAACCTTGGAATCCGGAGGTAGGCGATAGAGGTGCGTTCTTAGACCCTTCCCTCATAGCCAACCTGTCTTGGGGCTGCAGAAAACGGGATTTCCCAGATCGCTTACTCGTCTCAGCTGCGCGATGTAGACCAAAATCTCTTCCCTGCTCCAGCCGGCAACGACGCTCGCAATAAAGAGCACGTAGCCCTCAATGTCTGATTCCAATGCAGTCTGCGCCCACTGCCCTATGTTCTTGAGCTTCTTGTCCCGTGGCCAGCTACCAACAGGGGCCTGAGGTTCAACGTGTCAGTCGCTCCTGTTTGCAGTGAGGAGTAGTCATCTCGGCGCTCTCCCAGGTACCACGGTTGACTTCACAGCCGGGACTTACCTTAAACTCCCATTCATGTATATCCACAAAACCAGCCTCTTCCATCGCCTTCTTCTGAATGCCTTTGTCGACAACCAGGAATGACCGTCCCATGGCGTTACCGCCCTCTTCGTAGAATTTGCCCCACTGCGAGATGGCCGACTTTTCGGGAACTGTACCGTCATCGCTGACCATGTGCGGTGAGCCTTCAAAACTTTCAAGCCAAGCACCCGGTTTCAGAGCGGTGTACGCTTCCTTGAACAGTGCTGTCCAGTCCACGATGCTACCGACAAGATAGCGCATGTGGATGTAGTCAAAGCTGCTCGGGTTGAAGGTCCATTCCGATGTGCAGTCCTCAATTTCGCTGGGGGTTTTTTTTTTTTTGGTCAGGACTGTTTCTCCCATCTCATCAATCGGTGGCGGGATTCAGGACTTACAACTTCATGTTAGGAGGTACCCACTTGGGTTGGATTGGTGAGATATCGGTGCCAATTACCTCTACCTCGGGATGGTCGTCGGCGAAGTCTCTGTGTATATATCAGTACCCAGGTGCTGAGCAGATCAAAAAGGACCACACGCACATTGCCCATAATCCCGTTCCTGTCCCGACATCGAGGACTTTCTGTTGCTAGGTCAGGACATAGGTTCAGCCCCTTGCCGACAGCCATAGGGCTCGTACCTGTATTCTGTTGCCTAGTGGGGCGAAATGGAGCTTGTTATAGGTGCAAAGTGTCAAGAAGTGATGGCTGGCAAGCTGTTAATCCTCAAGCACTACCGGTTTAATACGTCCATGGTTCGGCCTCACTTGATATCCATCGCCTCATTCTGGATCTCATCGTTTGATCCCCTTAAACCAAAGGGCGGTCAGTTGCTGCCAGCATCATGTATCAGAGACAAGGGAGGGGCTCATTCCTTACCAGTACTGAGCGTTGCCTGGTACATTATCGCTGTGATATGTTCGGCCATGTATAGTTCGGTACTCAAGGATGCTTGAAGTTATCGAATCCGTTGAACTGGCCGTGTCTCCGAATGCTGAGTCGTTATCATCGTCAAGGTTTTGCTACACAAGAGTTCTCAGCGGCATACCTCCTCACCAAGCGCGCGACTCTGCCGAACACCTACTTGTTCTGCAAGCTCCGTCCAATGCGTGGGAGGTAGTAGACCTATAGCCTGAGTGGCCTCGCCAGTTCGCACTGGCTCCGTCTGTGTTGCGGGTGCTTGTTCCGCGGGGTCTTCATTGCTGGACACTGTCAATGCCATTTTGACCAAAAGGTTATATGTAGAGGTGGAATGTCATTCCGAGGGCAGTTCTGGTCGCGGTCGGGGTATCGAAGGGAAAAAGGAGGTGCAGTGACCCGAAATCGAACCGGTGGGTCTCAACTTATTATATGCATCATACTGTGTAATAGTGTTGTGGTCGCATCGAATAACGTGGAGGACATGGAGTGCGGGTCGCGGCCGTCGACAAGGATCAACTGGTGAACAAAGTAGTGGGGCTACAACCGCATGATAATCCTCAGTTTCTTCCGCTTGATGCGTTCGTGAAGCCCAGACAACGCCACCCATCCCCTCCTCGACTGCAACTACCACTAGGTCCAGAGTATGATACTCACTAGCTTCGGATGGATTGCCGTCACATGTAGACAAGACAACTGACACTTGTCAAGGCCCCGGGGTTTGGCTGGTCGATGAAGCCGATCTGCTGTGCTTGGCACCCATGGAATATGGCATCTCTGCGGATCCTCGTGCAGGGCCGGACCGAGCTGATGATCGACTCGCATGTGGTGGAACCTCAACGGTTCCCGTCTCGATGTGGAGTTATGGCGGACCATGATACCATACGGTGTCCAAGTGCAATAAAATTCGAGATGTTGATTGCGAGCGTATATGGAATCTCAATCTGACAGAGACTGTTTGACTCGTGGTGTCTGGTAATCGTCGTTTCCTAGCAGATCCACGCAGACCTGCAACTGATTGATCCTAGCACGACTCAGCAACGCTCTGTTGATTCGGGACTTCCCCTGGCTTATTCTTCAAGCTGCGCCCGCATGTCCGTCTCGGGAGGTATCACATATGGCCCCCGCCTATGAAATGGTGTACCGAAATATGATCGGACGATACATCAACGCATTACTGCTCAAGAAGTCCCGAGGCCGGTCCCCTCACAGGCTCATCAAGTGTAGGCACTCGAGGGGTGATCCACAAGTACAGATCTCTGAGCCTTTCGGTGTCCAGACAATCCAGGTTGTCCGTTTCAATGGCTCAAAAGATGTCTCGTGGTACCGCCAGCGTCTGGCGTTGATGGCCGACCCTGCAAGCGCGCAGCAATGGTGGGCCAAGACGCTTTTTGAATATTCAACCTCGTTATTAGTGGCACTGTTCAGTAGATCTTGCCTAGGCTTCTTCCCTGCTCCGGATTCGCGGCGCTTGGTACAGATACTTGATGGACCACTCCTTGTTAAGATGATATGCCACAGTTACGCGGTGCCGTTCGTCCTTGGTGGGCTTCGGGGTGCTCTCCTCCTCTAGCAGAATACCTAGGTAGCTCTTGACTAACATGGATGTCTTCCATCGCTCTCAGATTTCTGAGGATGGAACGAATCACAATACTTCCAGGTCGTGGCCCTCGCATGTATTGTTTGTAGATTCAAGCCCGTGCCTATTTTGCGGACCCTTCGCAAACTCAATTGGCCCAAAACGATAGAGCTAGCATCGTTCCGCCGACGGGAAGCATCCTTGGTGGTATCGCTCTTGAGCACCGTGTTACTATGTGAGTAAGGACCAAGCAGGTGTGGATCGATAGACGGTGAAGGATCGCTTTCGTGTCTTTGCACCGGTGTATTACAAAGTTTGTGCTTGACTGAGAACAAAAGCCAGGATGAAGACCCCAGCGATCGAACAACGACGCACCATGTGTGCAACGTCGGCCGGGAGGGTCTATGTGAGTGTCGTCTGCATACGGTGTAAGATGCATCGGCCCCCGGACGTCAAAATGAGGGATTGCGCAATACCGCAGCCGACCCCTCACGGTGTTTCCTTTGCCCGGTCGGCCCCCCTGTGGGCCACCACTGGGAATTGTTCCGACACTAGCCCAGTCGTATGTACCTCAAGATGATATTCTGGAGAAGTTGATGGATTTGCCTGGGTCTCAGAGTCTTCGTATCCAGCTTGTCTAAAGATGTCTCCCTCAGTCGTGCCCGCCAGCAAGAGCTACAGGATCGCCTCGATCCCCGCGGATGGAATTGGACCTGAGGTGATAGATGCCGCCGTAGCTGTCTTGAAAACACTCTCGGAGACATTGGGCTCTTTCGAAATCAATTTCACGCACTTTGACTGGAGCTCTGAGACGTATAAGAAAACTGGGAGATACATCCCGGATGGCGGGCTCGACGAGCTGAAGAAACACGATGCCATTCTGTTCGGAGCAGTCGGCGCTCCCGGTGAGTGCATGTACCACTTAAGTCAGGCTCGTTGAGCCAGGCGCAAGATATTGTAGCATGTACTGACCAATCACCTGAGATGTGCCGGACCACATCTCCCTCTGGAGCCTCCGTTTAGCAATCTGTCAGCCTTTCCAGCAGTATGCAAACGTGAGGCCTACCAAGGTCTTCCGCGGCACCCAGTCGCCACTCCGGAACTGCAAAACCGGTGATCTGGACTGGGTGATCGTTCGTGAGAATTCCGAGGGGGAATACGCCGGACAGGGCGGCCGGAGTCACCTTGGACAGCCCTGGGAGACAGCCACCGAGTTGGCAGTGTTCACCCGCCACGGTGTCGAGAGGATCATCCGTTTTGCGTTCGAGACGGCGCAGAGACGGCCGCGGAAGCTGCTCACCGTCGTGACGAAGAGCAATGCACAACGTAACGGGATGGTGCTTTGGGACGAGGTCGCGGCTGAGGTGGCGAAGGAGTTTCCCGATGTCACGGTTGACAAGATGCTGGTCGATGCGATGACTTGCCGGATGGTATTGAAGCCTGAATCGCTTGACACTATTGTGGCCACGAACCTGGTGAGTTTTGCTTCATGTATTGATCATCTCGTACACAACTGATCCCGTCCAGCACGCAGACATTCTGTCCGACCTGGCAGCGGCATTAGCTGGATCTATTGGCATTGCGCCGACCTCCAATTTGGACCCAACACGAAAGAACCCTAGTATGTTTGAGCCGATACATGGGTCAGCATTCGATATCACCGGCAAGGGGGTTGCCAATCCCGTTGCCACCTTCTGGACCAGCGCCGAGATGCTGGCTTGGCTGGGCGAGGAGGACGCCAGCGCGAAATTATTGGAGGCCGTGGAGCGAGTGTGCGAAAGGGGCATCGTCACCGCTGACCTTGGCGGCAACGCGAAGACTGCGGATGTCACCGAAGCTGTCTGTGACGAGATCAAAAAAGCGTACGGCAAGGTGGAGAACTAGGACAGAGGCTTGCATTGGCAGAAGGAGTATGCGATTTGGGATATACATCGCAAGGAATTGTACATAGGTCTTCGCAGATATTGAGCTCGTCAGTTGAAGGCGGGACCCATGCAAGAGTCCGCGCTGTCACCATGTACCGGTCTCAAAAGTGCCAATTTTTTGGGCGCCTGAATAGGCTTACCCGCTGATTCCTGGAGGGGCACCGGGCCTTCTGGGTACGGACTGGGAGTTCGAAGTGATGCCAGAGTTAGAGCATCCTTTCAAGGTCTTTCGGACGACGTTCCGTGACACTGTATAGCATTGTACGGCCAAGCAGTAATACGAGACTTAACCATGGGACAAGACCTTTGCATCTTCCGTGTCTGTGTCTGCAAGGCTCCGAAGCGGTCGACGCTATTTCCGCTTCCTCCTCGCTGGTTGACCAGCAAATAGTCGTGGATCAGCCTCAATACAAAAGCCAGGGAAGGAAGGCTTTCCGACCTCAAATTGCTGGGCAGAAAGATGTGTGAGCGAAGGAGGTGAACTGCATGGAGAGGAAGCCAAAGAGAAGCTGGACAAAAGCAGGGTTAGGGGTCCTCTCACTACTTGGGCGGTCTAGGTGCCTACAGGAGGGTATGTGGGTATTTCTATGACCCCTGGCGCCTCCTGATGACGCCCCCATTTCCCAGCATGTCTGGATCTGCATCCCCACAGAACTCGCCGACGTCACTTTATCCAGACAGGAGCGGCTTCACCAAAAAGCCCCCTGCGATTCACGATTCGTCTTCGTACAAGATCTTCGATTATATACAATCTTGTTTCGACACCGGCACCCCAGATACCTTCAGCTGATGGCTGCATAGAAGCATGCTGGAACCAGTTGACGCGCGCCGGATCTAATCAGCCCCTTTCTGCCAAACGTTCCGATGGTTCTGCCTCTTCGGGTGAATATCTGCTACGGACAAGGCTCTCTGCGACTTGAGATTTGCCCGGATTCTGGACACCTGGGCATAGCTTCTTCAAACTTGTGTGTGGAAGCAAACTAGGTTGCCCAGGGGAAGACGCCTTGTCTGTTGGCCTCAGTCTCCAATTTCGACGCCTATGGCAGCTACCGGCTTCCTTCAGTACAAAGAGCCAGATATCGTGAGCCTCCTCGTCTTGATATCGTTCTTCTTTTTCCTATCATCTCTAGGATGGGTCTTCAATAGTATCATCCGGGCTGGCCTCATCGGGCAGATCCTGGTAGGAATACTATACGGAACGCCTGTAGGCAATATCCTGGACACCGAGTGGCAAGAAACCTTCATGGTGCTGGGATACATCGGCCTCATTCTCATCATTTTCGAGGGCGGTTTGACCATCAGACTGGATCTGCTGAAGGCAAATTTCTTTTTAAGTATTCTGGCCGCTGGCATTGGGATTCTTACACCGATTGCTCTTTGCTATTTGATCCTCTATTTGGGATTCGGGTATGGAGCTTTGGAGACGTTCATCGTCGGTGCCTCTCTCTCCACAACATCAATTGGGACGACCTTCATCGTCATCAGCAATTCAAGAAACGTTGATCTGACCCACACCAAAGTCGGTACCGTGCTAGTATCTGCGGCATTGTTCGATGATGTCGTTGGACTGATTATGGTAAGTGTTATATCAAGGCTTGGTGAGATCGAAGGCGGAGGAACAGTCAACATTGGTTGGATGATAGGCAGGCCCATCGTTGCAAGCTTTGCTATTGGGGCGGTCTCGCCCCTTCTGGCCAGATACGTTGCTGGCCCGCTCTATCCTCGACTGTTAGAGCAACGAGTCGCCTCCCTGGGCCACAAAGCTTTGATATGTATCATGACGCTCATCCTGTCTGCTCATATCGTCATATGCTCATATGCGGGTGCTTCACTTCTCTTTGGTGCATTTTTAGCAGGTGCATTCCTGAATGCTCTCCCGAGTCAACCGGCGGAACCCATTCAACTTGAGGATGGCAATTTGCTAGAGGCACCTAGCTTCCATGGTGCTTTTGAACAATACATATCAGGGGCGCAAGCCTTCATTCTGGAACCTCTTTTCTTCGCTAGCATTGGCTTTGCCATCCCTTTCAAGAGAATGTGGAATGGGACCATCGTCTGGCATGGCATTGTGCTTTCTTTATTGATGGCAATTGGAAAGGTAAAGTTTCAAGCTGCTCCATTACCCGCATGTGACAGTGGTGGCTAACGCGCTCTTCAACTCAGGCCGTCGTGGGCCTTGCAGTACCACTTTGGGACTTACTATTCCTACGTTCACCAAGCGAGGAAAAGACTGCTTCAAAAGGCAGAGTCTCTTCAACCAAGTGGGCTGCAGCCACAATGTTGGGTATGGCGATGATAGCCAGAGGCGAGATTGGGTTGCTCATAATACAGCTCGGACTCAACTCGACAAGTGCTCTCTCCGAGGAGGCCTTTCTGGTTGCCATTTGGGCTATCGTTCTGAACACGATCCTGGGTCCTGTCTCTGTTGCATTGTTGCTCAAAAGGTCAGAACGAGCCATCGCACAAGATGCACGATGGGGTATTCAGAAGGAAGACTCAGGGACGGTGGTGCCTCGGGACTGAGGAGCACTTCGCCACTGCCCAAGTAAAATTCCAGCATAGCATCATCAGAATTTCTGGGGGGTGAGGTTGGCTTGTATGGGGCAGTCAAGCGGCCACTAACCGGTCACTCTACTGACTCCAAGATATGATTACCCAACAACAGGAACTGGGGCCTTGCCTATCGTGGTCGGTCATCAAACCAGTAGTGCATAACTAGACACCCGCATTTCTCTGGACGTGCACTATGTAGCGGGAAAGTCTGAGATCAAGACAATAGAGCCAGAAGCGGTTGATAACAATGTTGAGCCCAGATATCTGGGGCACCACCAAGATGATGATGAACGAAGGTGGAGGCCATCTTAGCCAAAGATACGACTAATTTGCGGAGGAAACTCCAGTGGACGGTAGTCCTAGATATATATCTACACATCTCAAAATGGAAACCATCCAAATAATCTGGGGAATCAAGTAGAGACATATACATCAATATCAGCCCCGACAGCTCAAGCCGCCGGGTGGTTGAACCGGGTTATCAGGGACTAATATCACGTCCCGCGCCAGACTTGGTGATACGTTTTCAGTTCCATATATGAAGGCTGCTATCAGCCAGGAATACTCCTTTCTTCATACGACATGGTAACAATGAATACCCATCGCTCGCCGAGTAAGGCTTGTACCTTCCTGCGCAGTTGTTTAGTTGAGAGGCTACAGATCATCGACACATCTGCATGTTTTGACAAGTATTACCTTACACAATGTTAAGAAAATATACCTTGAGGAAAAAAAGTTCACTTTACGTGAATACGTAGAAGCACGGTACGTGGGCCTCCAGGTGTAAGACTACCCAGCAGTATCACCTAACCCTTGTGATATGCCTAGGTACTTATGTAAGTACTTGGGCCTGTCGATTACTCAGACAGTCAAGATGACCGATATCGACAATCATTGTTTTCTAATAGTAAAAGCTGCAGAACTCGCATATTGGCCACTATAGATCCAAGGCATCTAAAGTGGATATGTATTGCCAATGTTGTTGCCCGCTCTGCCGGTGGTCGCTGTGTTATCATCTGAGGTACTTGGGTACTTATATTGTGTATACTTAGTAAGCTCCATCTGCATCATTGGTATCAGCAGGTCAGAAGGTCAACTGGTGACAGGAGGAACACCTCAACTCTCTCAGCCCCTTCTTCACACACCATGAAGATCACACAGGCAAGTCAACGAAATTTCACATGCTTGATTGCTGGACTTGATTACGCTGACGATAATAGATCTTTGTCTACCCCATCAAGTCGCTGCGAGGCATCACGCTGCAGCAGGCGAAACTTGATCGCCAGGGAGTTCAGTACGACCGCCGGTTCGTGCTGCTGAAGATTCACGATGACGGCCATCTTGAACCCGTTGAGATAGTCAGGTTTCCAGCCTGTGGGTTGTTCCTTACTGAGATTGTTGGAGATAAGATCGTGGTGAGGTACAAGATCCCGGAGGAACCTCTCTTCCCGCCAACGCCCGAACAGAAGACGGCACTCGAGATCCCGCTGGACCCGGATACCTCGGCTCTCGAGCAGGTCGAGGTAGACCTATACAAGAGTAAAAGCATGGGATACCGCATGCCTGATCATTATAACTCTTGGTTCAGCTCCTGCTTCGGCTTCAATGCCATCCTCGTACACGTGGGCGATGGGCGGCGGCCAGTCCTGGGAACCATGTCACCATATACCCAGGAGCAGCAGAAGAAGGGTTGGGTCTCATCTGTGGCGAACTACATCACCGGATCCAACGAAGGAGATCCGCACTGGCTCACCTTCACTTGCGTTGCTGCGTATCTCATCACGACTGAGACGTCAGTCAAGGATGTGAGCAGCAGGCTCCCGCCCGGAGAGGACATGGAGATGCGTAAGTTTCGACCGAACCTGGTTGTCGATGGCGAAGGACCGTATGATGAAGACTTCTGGGGGGAGATTGAGATCGGTCACGGACCTCGCTTTGCTCTGACGGGTAATTGCGGCCGCTGCCTCTCGATTAATGTGGACTATGAGACGGGGAGAACGGGGACCGGAGAGTCTGGAACAATACTGAAGAAGTTGATGAAAGACCGGAGGGTTGATGCCGGCTATAAGTGGTCGCCAGTGGTCGGGCGTTACGGATTTCTTCTGGACGAGAAAGCTGATGTCCATGTGGGTGACGAGGTGACTGTTACGAAGCGCCTGAAAGAGAGACGAGTCTGGGACTGGCCGCCGTACGAATAAATTCGGAATATTTGAGGGTAACAGGGCAGAAAAACACTGGACTATATAGTGGTCGGGTTTTTGGGGACGGCTCAACACGCCATATCCTTGGTTTTGAGGGCAGCTGCTTGATGCCGTACTCTTGACTGCCTCTTGTATGTTCCTCTGTTCCCCTGGTCTTATACTCAAGGCTGCCTTTTCTCCGTCACACATTAGTATCAGCTCGATAATCGTGAGGGCGAGGTGGTACTTCATTAGGAAGTCGATGTTCATCGCTACTGTTTATGGGAAGCTGTCTAAACTCTTATGGACAATGGTGTGTTACCGATCTTGGACTACCTACTTAGTAGGTACTTCTATGCACCCGTCGACATATATGTCGCTGGCAAAGTAATTGTTACCTATCGTACAGCATGTATGGTCTGGAATTAGTTCAGTGACTTTAGCGGCTTCCGGGTGGGGCTACCCAGCCGTGCCACACCACCAGGCTGCCCCAAGTGGAAGCTCACTGCCTAGGTGGCCGGATCCAAAAAGTACAGATAGTGGCTCCAGATTTATTCGTCATTTGTCTCCTGCCTACACCAATCCACCGACGAGCTTGGAACGCCTCTCTCATTTTACATTGCCCCCTCCTCTTGCAAAAAAAAGGTTGCAGAGAGCAGAAGCTTCACGTCTCAAAGCAGCCACATCCACAACGTTGCGCCTGGTCTGACCTGACGGCGCATGGATTGATACTCGTGACCCTGTTCTTCTCCTTGCACCCTGTCGTTGATTGTCGACCGCGAATTGCCATTATGGCGCCGCCGCCGCCAGGAACCCTCGTGGACAATCCACAGGTCAAATCGGCTGAGCTCCTCTGCCACCGGCCTCTCTTCCTACATGCCTACGTCTGGCCGTTTACTATCGTCTGGCCTGTCTTCTTCGCCTTCTACCTGACCCCAGAGCTATACGACAAACATATTGGTGGTCAGGAATGGACCTTCGTGTGGACGGGAACGATCATCACCTTCCAGAGCTTGTTCTGGCTGAGCACCCATTGGAGCGTTGATCTCCGTGCCCTGTTTACCGCGAGAAAAGCTTCATCCCTTGCTGAGGCACAACTGATCAAGGTCATCCCTGCAGCAAACGCTGGCATAGCTGACATCTGCGAGCTCCAACGAGAGCAGGTACGTTTCTGGCGCATATCATATCACTCGGTGTCCGGACGACTTGGCTGACAGGTATTCTAGGTTGATGGCAAGACCAATCTGTCATTCCTCTTCCAAAAGCGCCGATTCCTGTACCATTCCGACAAGAAGAGCTTCGCTACCCTCAACTATGCCATTGACGCGGAGCCAAAGCCGACCATCGATACATTCCAGAAGTCTAGAGGCATCACAAAGGCCGCGGAGCTCAAGAAACTGGAACAGCACTATGGTAGCAACACCTTCGACATTCCCGTTCCTACCTTCACAGAACTTTTCAAGGAACATGCCGTTGCGCCCTTCTTCGTCTTCCAGGTATTCTGCGTTGGCTTGTGGATGCTGGATGACTACTGGTACTACTCGCTGTTCACCCTGTTCATGCTGGTCGTTTTCGAGAGCACTGTCGTTTGGCAGCGCCAGCGTACATTGAACGAGTTCCGTGGCATGAGCATCAAGCCATACGATATTTGGGTGTACCGTTTGGGCAAATGGACCGAGGTCCAGAGCGACAAGCTACTGCCGGGAGATCTTGTGTCTGTGGGCCGAACAAAAGAAGACAGCGGTGTCGCGTGCGATATGTTGTTAGTTGAAGGAGCAGCTATCGTCAACGAGGCCATGCTATCCGGAGAGAGCACACCTCTGCTCAAAGACTCGATTCAACTGCGCCCTGGCGACGCGACCATTGAGCCAGAGGGCCTTGACAAGAACTCATTCCTCTGGGGAGGCACGAAGGTGCTTCAGATCACCCACGGCAACCCTGATGAACAGAGACCCCCGATTCCTTCTGGAGTACCTCAGGCCCCTGACAATGGAGCGATGGCTATCGTTATGAAGACCGGTTTCGAGACGTCACAGGGCAGTTTGGTCCGCACAATGATCTACTCCACGGAGAGGGTATCTGCCAACAACGTCGAGGCTTTGCTGTTCATCCTGTTCTTGCTCATCTTCGCCATTGCCGCGTCTTGGTACGTTTGGACTGAAGGTGTCATCCGGGACCGCAAGCGATCCAAGCTCTTGCTGGACTGCGTTCTTATCATCACGAGCGTCGTGCCCCCTGAGCTGCCCATGGAGCTGAGCTTGGCCGTCAACACTAGTCTGGCAGCCCTAGCCAAGTACGCCATTTTCTGCACGGAGCCTTTCCGCATCCCCTTTGCCGGACGTATTGATGTGGCATGTTTTGACAAGACCGGAACACTCACTGGAGAAGACTTGGTTGTTGAAGGCATTGCCGGACTCGGCCTCGGTCATCCTGACCCTTCCAAAGAGTCTGACGGAGCGCACAGCCACATAACGCCTGTGAAAGATGCTGGGTTGACCACCACGCTTGTTCTGGCCACGGCGCATGCCCTTGTTAAACTTGATGAAGGAGAAATTGTCGGTGACCCCATGGAGAAGGCCACACTGGATGCTATTGGCTGGACTATTGGAAAGAATGATACCCTGACACACAAGCCTGCTACTGCCGCAGCTGGAAGTCCTCAGGGTATCGTGCACGTAAAGCGTCGTTTCCAGTTCTCATCTGCCTTGAAGCGTCAGAGCTCCGTGGCCACAGTTACCGGCGTAGACCCCAAGACTGATGCCCATATACGAGGCACGTTCGTCGGTGTCAAGGGTGCCCCCGAGACGATTCTGAAGATGCTTGTCACTGTTCCTGAAGACTATGAGGAGACTTTCAAGTACTTCACCCGCAGAGGTTCTCGTGTACTGGCCTTAGCCTACAAGCAACTGTCTGACGGGGATGAGCTGGGTGCCAAGAAGATCAACGAGCTCAAGCGTGAGAATGTCGAAGCTGGACTTACCTTCGCCGGATTCCTGGTCCTCCATACTCCTTTGAAGGATGACGCCAAACAAGCTGTTCAGATGCTCAATGAGAGTAGTCACAGAGTGGTTATGATTACCGGAGACAACCCGCTCACTGCCGCTCATGTGGCTCGGGAAGTTGAGATCGTTGACCGAGATGTTCTTATCCTCGACGCCCCTGAGCAGAACACGGATGGAGATCAAGTTATTTGGCACAGCGTCGACGGACACACCAAGATCGAGGTTGATCCTACCAAGCCCATCAGCTCCGAAATCCTGAACAATTACGATCTGGTTGTCACGGGCTACGCGTTGTCCAAATTTGTCGATCAAGTTGGCTGGAAGCAGATCCTCCGGTATACCTGGGTGTATGCACGAGTCTCGCCGAAACAGAAGGAGGAGCTTCTGCTTGGCTACAAGGACTTGGGATACTTCACCTTGATGGCTGGTGATGGAACCAATGATGTTGGTGCCCTGAAGCAGGCCCATATTGGTATCGCTCTACTCAACGGAACCCCCGAAGACCTTACCCGTATCGCGGAGCACTCTCGCAACACAAAGATGAAGGAGCTCTACCAGAAACAGGTCGACATGATGAAGCGCTTCAATCAGCCTGCGCCTCCCGTTCCAGTGATGATTGCTCATCTTTACCCACCCGGACCAACAAACCCTCACTATCAGAAGGCTGTTGAGCGTGAAGCGCAAAGGAAAGGCGTTTCGCCTGCTGAATACGCTCGTGCTCATGGACATCAGCAGATCGAGACGGTCACGTCACCTGGTGCTCAACAGTTGATCAATACTGACCCTCGCACTGCTAGACAGACTGAGGCCTCCAAGAAAGCTGCTAGTTTTGCCGACAAGATCCAGCAATCTATGTTGGAGAACGAGTTTGCAGATGATAGTGAACCCCGGCCTTGAAGCTTGGAGACGCCTCCGTTGCTGCACCTTTCACCTCCAAACTGCGAAATGTTATCGCTGTGCCCAACATCATTCGTCAAGGACGCTGCACGCTCGTCGCCACCATCCAGATGTACAAGATTCTCGCTCTAAATTGTCTGATCAGCGCCTACAGCTTGAGTGTTTTGTACCTGGAGGGCATCAAGTTTGGTGACGGTCAGTACACCATTAGCGGCATGCTCATGAGCGTCTGCTTCTTGTCTATATCGCGAGCCAAGTCCGTCGAGGGGCTTTCCAAGGAACGACCCCAGCCCAACATCTTCAATTTCTACATTATCGGTTCAATTCTTGGCCAGTTCGCCGTCCACATCGTAACCCTCATCTACATCGCCAGGTTCTGCGATAAGCTCGAGCCGTAAGTCTATTCCTTTATGTGCCTCAAGGGCCAGGTCTTCCATGTTTACTGACACTTGCCCGGCGTAGTCGCTCCGAGGTCGTCGACCTTGAAGCCGAGTTCACACCCTCGCTCCTCAACAGCGCCATCTACCTCCTACAGCTCATCCAACAGATTAGCACCTTCGCTGTCAACTACCAGGGCCGCCCCTTCCGTGAGGCCCTCTCGGAGAACAAGGGTATGTTCTACGGTATCGTGGGTGTGACAGCCATCGCCTTCAGCTGCTCGACCGAGTTCGTCCCCGAGCTCAACGAGAAGATGAAGCTGGTCCCCTTCTCGGACGAGTTCAAGACCACGATGACGCTCGTCATGATCATTGACTTCGCGTCGTGCTACCTCATCGAGATCACCCTCAAGAAGCTGTTCTCCGACTACCAGCCCCGCGACATCGCCATCCGCCGCGCTGACCAGCTGGAGCGGGAGCGTATTCGCAAGGAGGAGGAGCAGAAGCGCAAGGACATCGAGGACGAGAGGTTGAGGCTCGAGAAGGTGGCCGAGTACGAGCGTAAGGTCGAGGAGCAGAGGCAGCGTCTGCAGGCCTGGAGGGATGGCCGTCAGCAGGCCTAGGCCTAGGTAAATCGTGTGTTGCCTGCTAGAATTTCGAGTGTGACGGGGTGTGAAATAGAATAGAAGCATATAAGCTCAGATAGAACAGTGTGGTGTACACCCATGTACACTACAGTAGAGCTATGGAATCCGATATGGGGTTCATCGCCCGTTCTGTTCGACTAGTTGTGAATATGCTGCTCGTGAATGATGACTATCTCGAAGTAGAGACGGGTAAGTACCCAATAATGGCCGATGGGACTACGTGAAAGCAGCTGGATCAAACCTAAGAAGTGCACATCATCACATTACGCATCGCCCACTTAAAGACATTAGGTGGTCTGGTTTTCATGTTCGCATTCAACTGCAGCTGTCTATCGGCATCGAGAGTGAGAAGACTAGACCACGCAGGAAGCAACAGTGTCCTTCTCTTGTCTTGTCTTGTTTTTCCCCCTGCAGCCCCATCCGATCCAACCTTCCTTTAAGAACGAAAACTGGTATATATCGGCCGAAACAAGAGAAGAGCAGAAAGCAACAACCGGAAATGGGCATAGGCTTTGAAACCCCCCCCCCCCGGCCGGCTCTAGGGCATGGTCTGGCATTAGACCGGGGGTTAAGCCCCGCAGCAAGGGGAAACTGACGCCTCAGAGCCAGAACCCTCCGCGAGCGGCCGTTGCCCGATGCATCTGTCTCAAAAAGTCCTCATCAGATTGGTCGTCAGTGGAAGGCTTCCTCTAGTTGCCGGGGTTCTGGGCGACGAAGTTGACACCCTTCTCAATGTTCTTCTTGAGGTCGCCGAGGGCGGCCTCGAGGAGCTTCTCCTCGGCGGCGTCGACCTTGCCGACGGGCAGGATCTTCTCGACACCGTTGGGGCCGAGCTCGACCTTGGAGGAGAAGAACTCGATGCCCTGGTCCTTGTACAGGGGGGAGTCGACGAAAGTGGGCTCAATGACTCCCTTCTCGCCCTGGGCGGCGCGCAGCAGGGACTCGGCGAAGCGGGCACCGGCCATGGCCATGGAGAGGGTGGCGGAACCGGCACCGTCCTTGGCCTTGACGACCTCGTCACCACCGAACTGGACACGCTTGACGAGGTCAGCGTTGGAGGACAGCTCGGGGTGCTTGGACTGGCTGAAGAGGGGGACGATGGTCACGCCGGAGTGGCCACCGACGACGGTGATGTTCTCATCGGCGGGGTCGGTGCCCTTGAGCTCGGAGACGAAGCGGGAGGCGCGGACGACGTCGAGGGTTGTGACACCGAACAGGCGCTTGGGGTTGTAGACACCACGGGCCTTGAAGATCTCGGCAGCGATGGGGACGGTGGAGTTAACGGGGTTAGAGATGATGAGGATGTTGGCGTCTGGGGAGGACTCGGCGGCGGCCTTGGCGAGGTCGCGGACGATGGAGGCGTTGGTGTTGAAGAGGTCGTCACGGGTCATGCCGGGCTTGCGGGGAACACCAGCGGGGATGAGGACGATCTCGGCACCCTTGAGGGCGCTAGCCAGGCCAGATGGGGTGGCATCGTAGCCGGTGACGGTAGACTTGGTGTTGACGTGGCTGATGTCGGCGGCGACACCTGTAGAAGGAATGAATTGTCAACTTCTTGCTCAAATGATGCAATTTCCACCGCTGCAGCCTAGTAGTACCACAACAGCGACAGCCTGGCTGGGTAGAGACCTTTGCGAGGGGCCAGAGGGCGGGGGCTGGGGCGGGAAGCTACATACCAGGGGCCAGACGAATGTCGTACAGGGCAAGCTCAGTCACCCTGGGGTTGAGCTTGAGGAGGAGGGAGAGAGGCTGGCCAATGCCACCAGCGGCACCGAGAACGGTAACCTTGGACAGCTACAGAGATGGCCAATGTCAGCATGAGAGGTGATGGGTTGGTTGCGAGATCTGGGAGGCAGGCTTGGGAGCAGTGACAACAGCTGTCTCAAGATGAAGCCAGACTCGGGGGTGCCGGAATGGCTTCAAGAAAGTGACGCACCTGACGAGCCGATGCCGAGAAGGCACGGCGCTGGAACTTGGAGGCGAATCTGGGGGCGGCGAACATTTTGTAGATGGTATTATGAAGGACCGAGAGCTATGCGTCGTAGAGTTGGTCAGTTCAGTTGAACAGATCAGACGAAGATTAGGAAAAGAAGGGCAGATGTTTACTAACAAATACAGACGACGGCAGGCAAGATGGGCAGGACTGGAAGAAGGGAGAAGGAGAAGATTGATGATGTTGTTGTGGTGTTGTTTATGAAAAGTTTCCAATTGGAAGTTGGCAGTTTGGCAGTACGACACGAGGGAAAATAGCTCCCCCAAAGCTTAGTGAGTGCGGCTTATTCGCTCGGTTGCTGCTGTGGACCAGCCGAGCAACCACCTGGACAAAGCCCGGAGAAGCTCTGGGGTTTCGGCACTAAGGAACCTAGGCGAGCTCCCAGTGTTCCCCTTTAGGCATAGCGTGACAGGATTATCGGAGCACCGGAGGGAGCATGATCGGTCATCGGAGAAGACGTCATGGCCATAGGGTGCCTGGACCTAGCCACACCCCACACACCCCACCCCACCCTAACCCTACTTTTGTAGGACCGAAGAGTAGATGACTAAACCAAGCAGAGCAAATATAGCTGGTTATCTCACCCATATAAACTTGCGTATATCCTTCAATTGGCTTTATTTCTAGGGTTGATCTTTCATATGGGATATGACAAGATGACTTATGGACGTCTATACAGATTATATGCTTTTTCCATGATGCGCGGAGAGGTACATAACTTTTGTCCAGCCGGAACTGTTCTTCCAAAACCAACGCAAGGTGGTTTACACTGATTTTCATTCACAATGCCATGATTATGGAAATGGAAATGGATAATCAAAAGCCTATCAATCTACTAGTTGAGTGGAACCTGTTCAAATAGACTGGTCTATAAACTCCATGGACAGCAGTGCAACGAATCCTCCCCATCCCTCCCCCCCCCCCCGGGCGCGGATCGCCCAATAATGGCGACGGCGCGAGGCGGGGAACCTCAGGTGTACGTATCCTCAGCACAGCGCATACAAGACGAGCTGCCTCAGTTTCCATACTTTGTAGAGAAGTAGTCCGGGTTATCAATTTGTCTGTGTTTGTATTGCAGGTGTCTCTCTCAATACCTGCCTGGATATGGATGCTGTCAAAGAGGCTCTGGCCAGGTATGGCAATGCCTGGAGCAGAGATATCCCGGCGACCCTCCTAAAGCTATACGAACCCCTCCAGGCCAAGCAGAATGAGAGATATGCTGGCCATATCAAGGCGGAGAAGGCCATCAAGTACGGGCCGGACGCGAGGCACCGAATCGACGTCTACATACCGGCACGTGCGGAAGCTTCGGGGGGCTCGGGAAAGCCCGTCGTCGTCTTCATCCACGGTGGAGGTCTCGTGGCTGGTGACAACGACCAGAGTCCAAACATCCACGCCAATATTGGTAACTTAAGCCCGCAATCCTCAGACGACGTCATGTGCTCGCTTCTCCACTGACGGGGACTTGGCCTTGCAGGCAATTACTTCACTAGCGAGGGCTGCATCACATGCCTCGTGACCTACCGCCTGGCCCTCCAGGGTGGACACTTCCCGAACGGGGCCGAGGATGTTGCTGCCGCGCTTCACTGGGTCCAGGCAAACATATCAGCCTATGGAGGTGACCCGGACAAGCTTGTTGCCCTGGGCCAGAGTGCCGGAGGACACCATCTTGCGACAGCCGTCTTCCTCGGTCTGCTCGACCCTAACCCCAGGCCTCTCCTGCGTGGCGCCGTCCTCCTTTCTGCCGCCTTGACGACCGACCCAAGTGACCCCCCACGAGCAGCGGCGCTGAAGGAATGGTACAGGACGAACGATGTCTTCGAGATCAACAACAGGTGGTCACCGGCTGGAGTGTTTAGGCAACAATACTTTGGCACGACGACAACAGCACCACGCCAGCAGCTTCCGTGCGAGTTATTACTGCTGATAGGAGAGGCCGAGGCGGACGAGATCCTTGAGGGAACCTTCGAGTTCGTGAGCGACTATAGGAAGAGGTTTGGAAAGATGCCATTGCTTGAGGTCCTGAAGGGCCATAACCATGTGTCATATACCATGGGACTTGGGCTGGACGAGCCAGAGTATGTGGCTGTTGCAGAAAGGCTGTTGCGTTTCGTTGAGCAATACACAGCATAGTGGCATTTCTATTGAGCTTTCACCTTCCAATAACTCGAAATCGCTGGTCGTCATTGAGGACTTTATGCTTTCTAGAAAGACTTTGGTGGCCAGCTCGAGGTGTCACATATATCATAAACCCGCGAGGTCGCCACTCAAGCATCACAACAACAGCGAAAAGCACCTGTAGTTGCTCTGCGAATCGGTAGAGGTCTGATTACACGAGATTATCAGAGGTCACTCGTTAGATTCAGTCTAATTCCATTTAAGTGTGAAGGTCAGCGTTATGGCGAGCCGGGTCGTCAGGGTGCACTATTTAGACGAAGCAACCAGGAACTTCTCCAGCTCATCTGCTAGGATCTTATGAGTGTGCGATGTCCTGACGAGAAGTTAGTACTCATATATACCTCAAATTTATCTGTCATGCCCACGATGACTTACATGTGGCCGTTGTTATACCAAAAGTAATCTTTGAGCGGCAAGCACCCATACTGCTCCACCGGCAATGGCTGGTTGTATTCGGGACAATACGCCGTGGTATTCTTGATATCGTACTCCGCAGGGTGGTCCAAGACATAGTTCAAAAACGTGTTCGAGTCGAAAACCAACGACGTGACGTCCTTGTTCTTATTGGCAAACGCAGAAGCATGCCTGTCGAGCGTGTCATCCCACCATCCAATCTGGGTTACGTTTGGCGAAGGTCCAGCGGCCCGGACGAGATTGCCTGGCGTCCGGTTCAGGGGTGGAAGCTTCATGAAGAGGAAGTTCTTGTACCCTGCCTCGTAGACCGGGTGTACTGCCTGTTCGAACAAGGTGGAGATGAGTTCCTCATAGAAATCGGGAAAATAGACGTCGAGGGTGCGCGAGTCTCCGATATCGTTTATGCCAATCCATATAGCCACGAGGGTCTTCTTAGGATCAACGAAGTCCTTAAGCACCGGTTGACCGTAGAGGAGGAATTGCTCGGTCTGGTTGACAAGCTGGACCGACCAGTTGTGGTGAAGGGGCAGGTACTCCGACGAGATATCAGCGCCACCGAACGCGAAGTCCCATAGCTGAATGTTGCAGGTCCTCGGGTCGGTCAAACCCTCTTTCACGCCGCAGTTGGTGATATCCTCAATCCAATTAGGGCCTCGTTCGGCTGTGCTGATGACATCTTCCTGTATTATACGGTCTGAGAGGAGCTGCTCTGGCGTATAGGAGAAGTTCAAGTTGCTTCCGATGAACGTCGAGTTGGCATATCCCAGCGTTCCTTGAGCGTATGTATATGAGTCCCCGAAAGCGATTCTGGGCATAACTGGCGTTAATTTATGTACGTATTCCTCTTAGAAGAAACCAGCTATGAGGCGATGCCACCTGAAAGTCACCTACACGTATTTGGTTTCATTCCACCGGAAATTGGAGCTGGTCTCATTCACACGATGAAGAGGTCGGTTTGGTCGCAAAGGTGTTGCAGATGAGAACCGCAGGCATAGCGTCAGAGCGGCGAGGCATGTCGCGACGCCACACTTGATGTTAGCCATTATTATCATGAAAGCTCTTGACGTGGCGTTAGATTTATATAGCTTGACTGGCCCTTAGGGAATCAACACAAGGCAGATGCCAAGCTATTGCCGTTCATATAGCCTGCAAAGGTTGTAGATCGAAGCCGCGGTGTCCATTGGGGATTGGTGGAAATGCGTCTTCCTGTGCATGAAGGATGCCGGGGTAGCAAACTTTCTGAATTAATCCGGATGAAGCACGATTGCAACGTAGACGCCATTCCCAGGAACAATCGCACATGCACAACTGCTCCACATCGGTCCCCACGCCTTATCCGCCATTCTGCTACTTTAGGCGTGGATCTTCGATGCCGCAATGCAATGTATGCATAACTAGGGAATAGAGTTGACTGCGCGCCATGGAGGGTGAAACAGCAAGATCTGTGAGAGATGACTGGTCGCCGGTGCGGACATCTAGAATAAGCCATCAAGAGTAGAATCCCCAGCTATTACCTCAGGGTTACGAAAGTACATAGCTACCTATACTAGTATGTAGGTACTAGTCGAAGACAACGTCAATTGGCCTCCACGTAACGACTTCTACATCACCCAGCTTGTTGGGCAAGGCCTCTACGCAATACCCTCAACAGAAGCCACACTGACGCGCATCTCGATACCCTTTATTACACTTGCCAAGGAATGAGACGGAATGTCCGTTGTTGGCACCGTACTCGGGGCAAGTGAGGTCGGACATCGCCCCAGCCACAAGTCTCTGTCATCCCATACCCTGTAACAACAACACTGCCGGTTGCGCTGTGTCTATAAGAATTGCTGTTGCTGTAACACAGGTCTTGGGCTTTGGACGTTGTTGACCTCGTCCCCCGGGGCAACCTTTGTGAGTTCGCATGGGTCCCAGAGTCTCGAAGCAGATGAGATTATAACAGCAGATGCCAATTGAAGACGTTGGTGCGAATGAGCAAACAACCCGATAGTTGCCAAGTAGATCGAGGAATCTTCTGGGGAATGAGGAAATATCCGCGGCGTTGCCGTAGATCTTGCCGGTGTCAAGTCATAAGGCGTGGATATAGACCGACAAGACTGGTAATATGATCGACCCCGATCCAGTTTCCTCATGGGCCGACCATATAAAAGTAATCAAGCAGCGGGTTTTCCTTCAACGCCTACGAGCACTTGGCAGTGGGTCATGACCAAGGCTTCGACACTTCCAGTGACCCAATGTCAACATGAGGAAGGCCGGCGTCCATCCACAAGCGTGTGCCTGAGCCCCCTCGTAGTCCCTTCTTCTATGTGGCCATCCAATTCGTATACACCACCAGAGAAGTCCTTTTCATGCTAGGGTGTTCTTGTGGACTTCCCGATGGTATGAACTCCCATTGACTTCGACAACTTGACATCACATGGACTACACTCGGGGTCCGCGGGGCTCAAGGTCAGCGAATGATCTGCTTTCATCAGAGACACCCCCTAGGGAGACTTTTTCCATATGGCTACGATGTACGTGCCAGGGTGAAATTTATCCTGCTTTCATATTGAGTTCGAGTACCACGCGAACCATGGTGGCTTACTGATTATGGAGCACCCAAGATGGGCAAGCGAGACATTGTTGGTTTGCAGATCTCTGAGGCACATGTGTATGCAGTCAGAAACCCCGTCACAGAAAGCAAGATCAAGCAGATCTCAGTGTAGACAGGCCCCTTCGTCTTTGTCTCGATATAATCCCCAGTCTTGCTTAGCGAAGTGGCATCTAAATAGTCTTTATTACGAATGTGTAACTATCAGGCATGATTGATGAGGCTGTGGCGAGACTACAGAATGTCATGTCAACCAAAGTGCTTCCACCGCCTTCCTTCGATTGGTATGCGCGATTCTATTTTCCTGGAGAGGTGCCAGAAACGCAGGCTGCCATCCTAATGGCAGCGGCTGAGCTTCATGATCTTCTGCTGGACCCATGGTTCCTTCAGATGGTAAGGCCTTTGTGCACAACACCAAACAGACGGGGTCCTCTGAGAACATAATCCGCCGTCTTCTTCTACATGCAACAACCATGCGTGTGTTCCGTGAGCCCGAGCCGGGCACGATAGCCCATACTGCCGTGTCCAAGCTCTCGAGTGATCCACTCATGAACGACTGGCTCAGGATTGGTACCGAGGAAATGTGGCCTACTGCAGTGAAGATAATGAGGTGGCCCCAGGGTCAAATTATGTGCTGTTAACAGTAGATATGCTGACTATCGTCTGGTTCAAGATGATCAATGCTTTGCAGAAGTGGCCGGGTTCAGGAGAGCCTAATGAGACGGTAATATCTCCCAAGTCTTTCCGCACACACGATGCAACTTACTCACCAGCCCTAACAGGGTATCTCACTTGCAAACAACTCACCAGAGTCCATATACGACGTGCTTTGAAGTTATCCGGAGCGAGCGGCTCGCTTCGCAAATGCAATGAAGGTCTTTGCAATAAGCCCTGACCTCGATCCTGTTCATGTCATGAACAACTACGACTGAGCCTCGCTAGGAAACGCACAGGTCAGTGATGTCGGGGTTGCCCAGGATCATGTTTCTATAGAACTTTCCAACCGCTTTGGTAGCCCCCGCTTCACGGATGAAAAACAGAATAACGTCTGGTGCCGGGTCCACTATGGCCATCATGAGTGCTACTTGCCCAACTGTGTCGCGGTTATCCGGATCCCACGGGTCGTGGGGCAACTCTCTACGGCGGCAATTTCGCCCCATATCGTGCCACCAGCCAGGCCATGATCCCCAGTTGGGCGCCTCGAGAAGCGCTATGGAACGCGTTTGTGACCGCGTCCTCGCGGGCACTAACAGAGAGCAGGAACTTGAGGGTCTCTGTGTGACCAGCTCGAGCGGCAATCTCGTATGGACACTTGCGAAAGGACTCATCCGCTGCCAAATCGACATCTGCACCATAGCGGTCGACCAGGATTTTGGTGAGAGCCGTGTCACCCCGAGTGGCTGCAATGTGAAGGGCACTGCCGTTACTCACGGCTCCAAATCCTTGGGCATTCACGTCCAGCTGAAGCTGCGGGTCGTCAAGCAGCAGGCTTGGCACGTCGATATGACCGCCTCTTGCGGCTGCACAGAGCATCTTCTCACATAGCTCATCATGCTCATTCGCAAACTCCGCCAGAGGCCGACCTGTAGCGCGGAGTAGAAGTTCGATACAGCCTATATGGCCCCCTTGTGCAGCTGAGAATAGGGCGTGACGGTACTCGGGGCTCGTGGCTGCCCAGGTGGGATTTGGCAGCCTGCTGACAGGCTCAACAGAGATTGTACAATCTCACCGTGTCCTGCACCTGCGGCGGCACGCAGAGCACTGCCTCTTGGGCTGTGATTGTCCTGTTTGCAGTAGCAACGGGGGTCCTCCTTGGCGTCATGGCTGAGGCCGCATGGGGCTGCGCCCAGGTGCCGCTTTCGAGAAGATGCTGGAATATAGCAACGTGGCCCCAGGCTGCGGCAAGGTGGAGAGGCAGCCCGAAACAAGCGCTCTCGGCATTCACGTCGATATCCGTTCTATCGCGCAGCAAAGCCTGCACAAGTGGCAGGTCCCCGAGAACAATGGCGCCACAGAGAGTGTTCTAACTGCGCAATGCCACCATGGTGTTACTGTTGTTGTAGAGTTTGTGGTCGGTTCTGGACCAATAGTAGCAATGAGTGTCTGCCTCGGCTATCATAAGGTCTCTTTGCTCCTACAGCTGTTCGCTCTCAGCCATCTCCACCACCCATCGAGGGTCTCTGTGGTCTCGACAAGAAAGGCTAGGGATTTGTCCTGCTCTTTGGCAGGAGACGAAGCCAGCCACTTTGCTCTCGTGAGCATTGCTCTTGCCTTCATTGAGCAGGGTAACATCCTCCAGAGGCAGCTTGGAAGGGCTGGGTCCTCGAAGAGTATGGCCGGCCTATGAGAAGGGCGGTCAGAAAGGCAGCATCGAACATTTTCTAGGCTTGAATATCAGTGATTACCTGGACACCTAGTCCACGGTTTTGAGAAAGCAATGTGATTGTGCAACTTACTGTTGACGAGCCGTACATTGACTGCCTTGATTGGACCAACTGTAATGATCAAATGCTCGATGATGTCGCATTGATTTCGACTGGGAGTCCTTGGAAGCTCATGCTGTACGCCTTCAGGACAAGTCAATCAGTCTGGCCGTTCCGTTGCGCTTTGGAAGCCTATCAACCAATGCATGTAGAAAAGACTTCAACAAAATGAGGACTTGAACTAGATAAATTCATTCAGCTGCTATGAGTTGTAGATTTGTATGTTTTCCCTGCGGCAGAGGTTTCTACACCTGGCGGTAGACGGGAGGCTGAGTTGTTGTCTCGATAATTATCTATTGCGGCTCTTTCGGTGGGACGGATCTATATAGTACCTAGGTACTCAGGAGTTGAGGGGATTGCCCTCGTCTGCCCCTAGGTGGACATATGTATAAATACACCATCGTGTTGGTATTCTGTTGGTTCGCGATACCTCTATTCCGCATTGAGCTCATTGATGAGTTCTGTGTAATTTGGAACAATAAAGCTTTCAATCACATCCAAGGTTGTTGATGACTCAAGTGCGTATTATGTACATGTAATTTACGAGCGGAGCTGATGCCGTCCTTGCCGGGCCGCGGGCGCAGCAGTGACGTTGGCTCGGCTCCGGTGGGGATGATCCCCCCGCCACAGCCACCCTCGGCCAGCGAAGTCGAGTACTCGTGATTCGTGATTCGTAAGTGCAAGTGACCGCAGTCAAGCCTCGAAACTTCGCCGCATGACAAGTAGGAAGCTTCGGCAACTAACGGACAGCGATCATCCCACGATCCCGGAGCACCCTCTGTCTACATAAAGACGTCGCCCCCCGCAGGTAATGGGTCTCGGGAGTTTTGGCCTCCAGTCTTTAATTTCAATGCCCATTTCAAGTCGTCCCAACAGTATTTTGACGACAACCAACTTTCACACAGACACACCATACAGACACACCACGCAGACATAAGAGAAGCTACACTCTCAGTCACTCGCCATGTCTGCGTCAGACTATTACAACCAAGGCGGTAACGGCTGGGGATCACAGCAGCAACAATACCCGCCTCAACGCTCAACATCCGCAAACTCAGCCAGCTCACCCTATGGCGCTCCTTCGGATCGCTACGGAGGAAGCCCACAGCCGGGCGAGCGGGGGATAGAAGGCCAAGATGGCGAGAAGGGGCTGATGGCCACCGTGGTCGGCGGCGGAGCCGGTGGCGCACTCGCCCACCACGCCGGCCACGGAAGCAAATTCAAGACGTTCCTTGGCGCGGCGGCCGGTGCGGTCGCGGCGAACGTTGTGGAGCACAAGATCAAGGGCTCACATCATAACGGGCACGGGAGCCACGGGAGCCACGGGAGCGGAAACCAGGGTTATGGTGGGGCCCCACAGGGCCAATACGGTAACCAGCACGGCGGGCCGCCCCCACCGACGGGCTTCGGCGGCTTCGGAAGCCCAATGGGTGGATTCTCAGGCCAGATGGGAGGTCAGCAGAGCAGGGACTTTGGTCCTGGCGGTCCTGGAGGTCCTCCTGGCGGTGGCTTCGGTGGTCCTCCTGGCGGCGGTTACGGTGGCCCCCCTGGCGGCGGTTTCGGTGGCCCTCCTGGTGGTGGTTTCGGGGGCGGCCCTGGTGGCCCTGGTGGCTTTGGCGGCCCAGGCGGACCTGGCGGACCTGGCGGGCCCCATGGTTGGTAAAGGGCCGGGCTGTTATGTCTATGATACATTATGGCACAGCACTGGTCTGCCTGTCGGTTTCGCATTCATGATTCTGGGCGCATCTGGATTTCACTCATGAGGTTGAGGTGGATTTTGCTTCCTGCACGAACGGAAGGTTTGGTGCGTTATACCCGCGGTTACTGGATTTAGTAGAGGATGAAAGCATGTAGAAAGATGATCTACAATATAAGCAACTTCAGCAAAGAACAAACTATTCAGTGTGCCACATTGTCTTTGGTCTGTGTTTAATTTCCCACAGACCGATATATGTCAAGCTTGTTGACGTACCTACATAGGTACGTACGTTGAACCCATAACCTCTGCACGACAGTCCTCGTCCAGAAGCTGGTCCTTGGACGCATCCGGCCAGCCATCCGGGGTCTTGGTGGTCTGCAATGAATCTTGCCAGCGTCTGGCGACGGATGGCCTACGGAGACAGAGGGTGGCTGGTTGGCAGGCAAACGGGATAGGAACATGTAGGGCCAATACGAGATTTGAAGTGGCACCGTATTGGCCTTCGAGGCCAGGCTTTCCACGATGGTCATAGGACTTTTGGGTTGGAAATTTGGTTAACCGAACCTTGGGAGTGCAAACATCAGCAAGTTTATCGGTGTTCAGGGATGCGGTCTACCTAGGTAGCGGCTGGATGGTTTGAAATCGAATCTGGAGCACCTGGCAATCGGGATCAGCTACTTCTCGAGGCGGTCTACTCTTCCTCTTCATGTAAGCTATTACTTTCTGTAGGAAATCTGTGACCAGGGCATTGATTTTGGCGATATACGTATATCCAGTCTCTCAGGCTCTGAATGCATCCCGTGGTCCTGCCACATGTTCCTCAATGTCCTAAGCACAAAACAAGGGGGCCCACAACAGCGCGTCGGACCAATGTTGCGTGTCTCATCAGTCCAACACCAGTCAAATGAATCCACGTCTTCTCTCGGGGGTTTGTAAAGTCTAATGCCTAGGCCACTTACTGGTTGCTACCTTAGCGCTTTGACTCGGATGTTGAGTTCTCTACGTGCAATCTATCTCACTTGAGACTTGAAGCAGAGCGAATTTCATGTGCCAGGAGACGCATACCCTAGGGTAGCCTCTCGCCCGATAACACGACGAATTCAATCCTCATATGGAGCGAATCGTGAACTCTCTCACGCTATATCGCGGCCTGGCATGTGATTCTTGGGGTCGTCGGCCTGTCAGGACTGTCGAGCGTATGCCAATCGCAAGCAACCTCTTCAAGTCGCAACAGGGAGGTCGTATGGCCTGTGGATGAGTTGCACTCCTTACAGTACGGTATTTCGAGATGGAGGTCGTCTCTGAGCGGTGCGCTTATGCATTGAGGGTCGATATGCGGGGCACCAGTGCAGTCTTCATATCCGGTGGAATTCTATGGGGAACTACATACAATACAACGTTGAACGGAACTCGGTCATCCTGGTATCACCAAAGCTTGGTCGTGTGAATACATCTTTTCACCGAAACCGACAATCACGCGATGTAACAAAGATTTGATGCCGATGTGCTAGTATATGAGGAGGTGAGTTCCCAACCAGGCTTGCTATGAGCACGTTTCCAAAACGTTTGTATAAAGGTGACTTGTGGCTTGCTTTCTCACACAAATTAGTACTAAGGATGTTGTGGAGTGCCCTCCTCGGCTTGTCCTTGACGAGCAATATTGTCTCCGCAACAACTGTGCGGACGTCGACGCCTGTGCTAGGTTGGAATAGCTACAACTATTACAGTTGCTATCCAAACGAGACCATCATCAAGGATAATGCGGCTGGACTGGTCAGCCTGGGCTTTCATAACGCGGGTTACACCTACGTGACGACGGATTGCGGGTGGACTGCGAACTATCGCGACTCATCGGGCCGGCTAGTATGGAACTCGACAACATTCCCATCTGGCGGCCCGGCCCTTGGTGACTACCTCCATGACTTGGGTCTGAAGTTCGGCGTGTACTCAGGCGCAGGCTATTACCAGTGCGGGTCAACAGACCAGCCTGCTTCTTTGGGTATGTCGAGTGGATGAGCCCTTCGCCCTAGTGACTTTCGTCTTCCCGCAGCATCATATAGAGACTCATACCAAAGGTTCACTCTCCCGCAGGCCACGAGACAACGGACGCAGACTCAATCTCTGAGTGGGGTGCAGATTCTCTCAAGTGAGTTCTTGTTTCAGTGACTACCTGGCCAGATTCACGGCCTGGATGTCTTGGTCTGTGGCTAAAGTCCTTACCTCAGATATGACAACTGCTATGCAAACAGTACTACCGATGACGCAGACTACACGAATCCTGTCACCGAATCTCCAACAAGGTTCGAAGTCATGGCCGATGCGTTAGGGAATACTTCTCGTGGCATAGTGTACCAAATATGTCAGTGGGGCGAGGGTACTGATATCGGAAACTGGCGAGTGCTGCTCCACGTAACCTGTGCTGTGCTGTTGCTGACATATGTGTATATATAGGGCCCCCAAGATCGGAAACTCCTGGAGAATCAGCAATGACATATATGATGCCTGGAGAAGTATCTGGCGTATCACCAACCAAGTAGTGCCGTACTTCAAGCACACGGGAGTCGGCGCCTATGCTGATATGGACATGATAATCGTCGGTCTGCGAGCCCTATCACTTGAGGAAGAAAGATTCCACTTCGGAATGTGGGCCATCAATAAGTCGCCGCTTGTTATCGGAGCCCCTATGGATACCTCCATCACACCCATCGCGTCTCTGGAGATTCTCAACAACACCGAAGTCATCGCGCTCAACCAGGACTCACTCGGTAAGCAGGCCCAGCTCGTTCGGCGATATACTACAGAGCAATACGATATCTGGGCAGCTGAGCTCTCCGGATCTCGTCTAGTACTGGGCCTGGCAAACTGGTACAACGGAAGCCAGAGCGTCAGCATGAGCCTCCCGGCCGATCTTGGCATCGCCTCGGCCACGGCTCGTGATGTATGGGCCGCCCAGGATCTAGGCACGATCAACAACACGTACACGACCACTCTCAGCGGCCATGAACTCCGCCTACTCGTCCTTTCCGATATCGTCAACGCAACGGTAGGCACTCCGCAGAGTATCGGGTACTACACCGCCAGTACGAACGCCACCTTATCCGGCGCCGCCACCGTCGTGTCATGTTCGACCGGGGAGTGCCTCCCGGCCGGGAGTAAAGTCGGCAACATTGGTAAAGGGGAATCCGCGGCCGCTGTGACCTTCTCCGGAGTGGCTACGAACTCTGCAGGGACGAAGCTGCTGGGCGTGGACTTCATCAACTATGATGTCGCGCTGGCGACAGCCTGGGAGTGGGGCGATAACACCCGCAACTTGACCGTTGCCGTGAATGAGGCGGGCGTTAACGGGACCCGTTTTGCGTTCCCGATCTCTGGAGGTGATTGGTATGATACTGGACGGCTGTATGTCTACGTGGATGGGTTTGTTGCTGGCGATGGGAACGAGGTCATCTTCACGGCGTCTGGGGATGACCAGTGGGCGCCAGACTTGGTTGGCTTTGAGATTTATGAAACCGATTAACGGCCCCGGCATTGTCTACCTGATCCATACTGACCGAATTTATTCTCGTTTTCGGTATGCTGTCCGCCAAGAACATGTTCGAATCTAGTCTTTGAATATTTTAACGCAAGTACACGTTTATCAGAGGCGTACTGGGCAATTTATCTTCCGTCCAAGACCCTTACCAATGACCATTAAGTGTATCTCTCACTCTTATGATATCCCTCTCGTTATCTTACCACGCCTACCGATCTCCTCTTGATTCTTACCCGTTGATTCCCCACCGAGTTGGAACACTGAACTCTCTGACAAGCTCCATATGTGTTCCCTGCAATTAAGCTCTCAGGGGATTTGACGTCGAAAATAACAGCCTCAACCTACAGCCAAACTCTCTTGACCGAGGTTACACCAATTCCGCAGGAGCTGGCTGATCATCCTTGTCACTGACCTGGATGTCATCTTTCACCGTCTGCTCTGGTACGAGACTACCGGGCCATTTTGCAATAAAAGCGGTCAGAAACGCCGCTCCAAGGAAAGCAATTCCCAGAGCCCAAGCGCCTCTCAGTCCGTGAACCCACGCAAGCCGGATGCTGTGGAGTGTATTCCCGCTGTACACGTCTTGAAGTCCGTAGGCGCCGATGGTGAGCACCTTGTTCGGGTTGACTTCAGGTGCGTACCGAGGAAGGCTCTTCAGTAGAAGGTTGTTCATTATAGAGTCTGAAGCCGTGATTACCAAGGTAGCGGAGAGGAACTGCGTGACTATATAAAGTAACGAAGCACGAGAAGGTCAACATATGGTCCATTGTCCCCTATGAACTGGAATGGAGGAATGAATCTTGGTACGATGACAGTTGGGGGACTTACCACACACAACAGAGAGAGCGATGGCCTTGTCTTGCACATTCGCCAATGCCCCTGTGACAATTACTGGGAGCTGGACGATCATGCCCACGCCAATCCCGAAAAGGACTTGATATCCGATCACTTTACCCAGGCCAGTATCGACGTCGAAAGTGTAGATCAACCCCATACCGACTGTTGCCAAAGCTCCGCCCACGAAAAGAAACGGTTGAAAGATTCCGATCTTGCCAAGGGTGATGGACGATACAAAGGAAGCAAGTGCTAGACGACAGTAAGTCATGATTGTCAAACGGCGGGGGATGGAGGTCAGGCTCATCCACTTGGGACACGCATTAAGACTTACAGACCGATAGAATAATAGGAATAGTCCGTATTCCACTGTTCTGTGCTGATAGCCCATTGATGGCTTGAAAATAAACCGGGATGTTATACATTGCAGCAAAGTAAGCTCCATATGCACTAGACGGGTAAGTCGTCAGCAAGAGGGAACGGACGTGACATAGGATTGAAGGGTCTTACAACACGATGAAGGCGCAAACGGCACCTATGCCTCTGACCTTCAATATGCGTAAAACGAGCATGGCTCTGTCCTTCTGGAACGATTCGTTGGCTCCGAAAAGCGCGCCCAGCACAATCCAGCCAACGAGCAACCCGACAACGGTTGAAGAACCCCATGATTTGCTTGTACCACCCCATTGTAGCGCAAGGATATAGCAAAGGATGCTTCCGAGAAGTAATATGAAACCCAGAGGATCCAGGTTCAGTAAGACTTCTTTCCATGGTACCTTGCCACTCACCTTGGCGTGGGCCGGTGTGCGGAAGAACAGTAGAATGCAGAAGAACGTGACAGCTCCGATAGGAAGATTTATGTAGAAACACCATCTCCAAGTCACCGAGCTTGTGAACACACCTCCCAGCAATGGACCGATCACACTGGCGATACTAAACACGACGCCGATCAGACCAACGATGCCAGGAACCTTCTCGGGCGGCGCGATGAAACTCGCGATCGCATAGCTCCCGAGGTTTGATCCAGCACCACCAGCACCCTGGATGGCCCGCCCAACTATGAGTGCCGCGCTGTTGGGGGCAAGGGCGCATAGAAGACTTCCAATCTCAAAGACGCATATCGATGTAAGGAAGCAGCCGCGCACCGAGAAATACTTGTATGCCTTGCCCCAGACGGATTGGAATGATGCGAGTGTCAGGAAGAAGGCAGAGCCGTACCATGCAACGTCCTCGAGGGAGTTGAACTGCGCAGTGATTTTGGGAATGGCGGTCGAGATAATGCTCTACCAATGGTATCACGTGTATCAGAATAGAACTTCATCAAAATGGGGGTCTAGCGAGTAGGAAATCCGTTGTTTACTCACGATATCGAGGGCGGTCTGCAGGCGGGTAGAAGAGGTCAGCCTGTATGTTGTTTTGCAGAGAACACCTGTCTCATTCGGCGATATCACATACTAAAAATGAGCTGAGCAGCAGTCCCAGAATAATGACGGCGGCCTTGAAACCTGACGGGTAGTGTATCTCTGGATGCGCTGCCGGGAGCACTTCTTCAGCTGCTTCCAAGGAAGCTGGAGTGGAAGGCTCCTGCTCCTGGGATGACTGCGCCTCCTTCTCCAGCGTGGTTGCAGACATCCTGGTGGTTCGGTAGAGACAGGGGCGTTGGTGGCTTCTTCGAAAATCGACTTATCGGAGTCATCCAAGCGTGGATATGTCCATGAGTGCAGAGAACAATGACCACTATGCTTGATGCTGAGGTTATATCCAACGAGGCAGTCGAGTTCTGGATACCTAGGTAGTGTTTAGAAGCTCCGAGATGTTTCATCCGGACAGTTGATCAAGCAAAATTACAAACTTCGGGAGGTTTGCAATCCTCTAGTCGCCTCTACCTAATCATTTTGGGAACACAAACCGTAGGAAAGTCAAACATACAAGCCGTCACTGGCTAATTCTTGGTAATGACATTGGGACAACATCAAAGTGCCCGCCATCAAAGCACCCGATGAAAGGTACATGGGGTACATGGTACGTAACTCTGTACTCGAGTACCTCGAGTACATGGAGTTACCCGATAAAAACCACCCGACGTACACCAAGTATCAACCTTGGAATGCAGCCGAGATGAGTAAACCACCCGAGATGACTAAATCACCCGACATCGGTGACCAACGCTTGATACAGCAAATCCCACGACATTTTATTTGTGACTGAAAGCATCTGACCCGTCAGCACACGATGCAAGCATGCGTAGGTATACAAGAACCTGGTTACTGGTGTGGTAGCCCAGTTAGGGTTCAACCCTGAGATTGTAGATAGCCGATGAGGCTAGCGCACGGACCACCCTGCAATCGGGCCTCAACACCACTTAGATGAATCCATACCTAGCGCCATACACCTTCGATAGCTTCTGAATGACACACACGGACACAACTATGACTTGACACCTGAATGTTTACTACAACTGGATGATTTTTTGTAGGAATTGTACTCCGGCAATCTGGCAAGGTGTCCAGGAACACATCCATGGATGGAGGCAATAGAAGAAACACATACCATCTCAAGAAACAAGCAGGCCCCACCACCCACTCCCGTTCACAACAAAGAGTTCCTTGCTACCGGTTTTTTATTTTTATTTTTTGATTACAGTTTTTGTATCAGCCATGCCAGTCGTTATCCGGCCAAAGCCGGCAGTCGTGGGGAAAAACCGCGACCGCACAGTTCGCTCAGAAGTCGACTTGCTCCACAGGGTCTCATGTGCGAACCGCCGCCGCCGTATACTGCACACATCATTCGCATTCCCCTATGGTCCCGAAATCTATGGAGGCGGCAGAAATGCTGGTGATATCGTGCCGCACGAGAACGGCTTGGTCCACACCGTCCTCCGCGCCTTCCAACAGGACTTGCACCTGACGCTGCGCCCCGACGACGTATGGCTGGCCATCCTGACACAGTTCACTTTCTTTATCAATGGGTCAGACCGCGCAGAAAGCTTGCGCTTCTTGTTCGTCCCACGCGATCAGCGCAAAGGGCTTGTCCTCAGATTGTATCCCTACACACTAGCCGAGTTCGGCGTGGCCCGGGCCGCCCGGTGTATGGCGGATCTGGTCAAGGAGAGCCTAGTTGACGAAGAAATCGCAGCCAGGCTTGGGCCCGAGTTCACTACCACAACGGACAATGACCGCTCCACTGCTGCCATGGTATTCCTGGGATCCATGAGACAGTACTTCGACTATGCTTTCGACGAAGGCTGCGGATTCCCCAGCGTCACGCTGCTCGGCGAGCGTGGCGACTGGGCCTCGATGCTGGAGCGGGTCGCATGGATCGCCTCGTTGGGCCCCAGCTGTGGTGATGACGAGCAGGAGGTGGTCGCGTGGACCCGCTGCCTGACCAGAGCGCTCGAGGGTATGGTCGCCAGCTTCGACAGACCGGGTGATATTCAGACAAAGGACTTCTGGATGCGCGCTTGCCACACGGGCGGGGAGCAGAACTCCGGAGGTACCATCACCTTATCTGGATGGCTGACGGCATTTTGCTGGTGGGCAGCCGACGGCGCCAGGCAGGAGGCACTGGACGACGACGAGCTCGAAGTGGCCAATATGGGTTGCCTAGGTGACGAGCGCACGTGTCGGTTACTGCTGGACGGTGTCGAGTTTCCGGTAATCGACAGAGATAAGATTCCCGGGGCTGTTACCCATGTTCCCGTAACATTGCTGGAGATCAGCGGCAACGTGGTTCCATTGCTGTTCCTGGCTGGAATAACAGGCATGCAGCTGGAGGATGAGGAAGCGACGAGGGTTAGACCTGTCTCGGGCTGGTGGATGCTGCAAGGAGACAAAGTTAATAAGAACTGACAGCCGGTTCGGCAATCACAAGCCCATAGCAAGACGGGAATAATATATATAACTAAATTATTCATCGAAACAGGGCGAGGCCGCGGATAGCAAAGTATCGGGTGCTATACCGCTAGTACAAACGCCACCTTATTCGCCGGCGCTGATTCGCTACGGAATGAAATCAGGTTCGAAAGGGTGTGAACCTCAGATGTGCTCAGATGTGGGATCCAGGTAGGTACTTTCGGTGATGAACGTGCACCCATCATCCTGGAGAGAAACTTTCCCCATACATATCATAACAGTGACTACACCGAATTCTGCTTGTCAATACCAGCCTCCGTTCTTGACATTCCAGGGCTTAGGTCATACAGCGGTCACTGGAGCTCTATAGCTTCCGGTTACCACAGTTTGGGACTTCAGGTTGTTAACTTGGGGAAATGAGTGGACCAATACTTTCTAGATTCGGTCTAGAAAACTCTCTAGAATGTTAAATAGTACCTACGACACCGCCACCTCGCCGTCCTAGTTCTAAATGACTACTGAATATGCCACCCCAGCCCATGTGCAATATCAATCTGTCAGATCTTCTTCGGTCTCACATAGCACTGCTTGGCTCTGTGCGAAATCCCATCAGTAGCCGCGTGGCCGCTGAGAGCCTTCGGCACGTCCTGCAGCTCGAAATGCCATACCAACAGCGCGGTGACCATTCTCATCTCGATGTAAGCCAGTCTCTTGCCGAAGCATCCCCGTGGGCCTAGACCGAAGATTGTCTGCGGCCCGGCATTGGCGTCGAACTCGATCTTGCCGTCGGCGTTCTTGACGAGCCAGCGTTCGGGGTCGAAAGCCCTCATATCTTTGCTCTCGTCCCAACGCCCCGGCCGGGCGGCGTTCCGGCAGGAGTCACTCCGCTTCGTGTCGTCGACGGGGAGTGAAGGCGAGTAGTAGCCTGGACCGTTGGAGACCAGGAATACGGTGGTTCCCTTTGGAATATGATGGCCCAGGAGCTCCGTATCGCGAGTCGCTTCGCGCGTCACGGTAGTCGAGTGGCAACGGAGTGACTCTTCCACGACAGCCTCGAGGTAGGGTAGAGGTTTGCCGCGCGTCATCTCGGCATAAGTAGGAGACCGTCCTTCCACAAGGGCTTGAGCAAAGGCAGTATGCAAGTGTGAACGGAGCTTGGACTGAACGTCGGGATTTTCGGTCAGGTACTTGACTATCCACGCCAGAGCTGATCCGGTGGTATGTAGGCCGGCAAGAACAAGGCCAAAGATCTGTATTTTGGATGCCACATCGTTGATCAGCAATGTCCGCAGTATCACAGTGAGGAACTGAACTAAAGTTGTTGAGCTGGTCTCACCTCGTCTTTCATTTTCTGATTGTAGTAGTCGGGCTGCCGGCCCGCCTTCTCTGCAATTGCTTCCTCTCGCATCAACATGTGTTCAACGGCTGACTTCACCTCGCCAGAGCGCAGGTTTTGCAGAGCAACCCCAATTTGTTCTCGTATGATTCGCTCCTTCGCTTCCATGACGCCGTTGTACCACCTAGAAAAGTTGCGGTGCCACACCGCGAGTATCTTCGGTAGCCAGTGGTTCACTGATACTTCGACAACCTCGGTCCCCTCGTGAGCCGCTGTGATGAAGTCGTGAACTGGAGCACGGGGGAACGTGACCGGGTCATCGTGTGACCCGGTTTCAAACTTGGCGGAGTCAAGCTGTTCCAGAAGACCGAGCTGTGCTTTGGCATCCCAGCTGTCAAGGTTGTCACCAAACGCAAAGGTGACCATTGTATCGGTCGAAACGGACATCAGATCAGCAGTGGCAGTGAACGGTCTGCCTTTAGCCAGGTGCGCCTTGATATTCCAAATCTCAACGAGTTCGAGAACATGGGAGTAGATAGCAGGGCCTACGAATCTGTTGAGGAAAGTTGGAGTCATGAGGTCCTGGACCCATGCGCGAGTCCCTTTCCAGCTTTCGTTCGTTGTAAGGCAGGCTTGAAAATGCCCTAGGGGCAACATGCCATCTCTGATGAAGGTAGACCGGTCGAAGTCCTTCCGCCTCATCAGGATGTCCTGGGCCTCGGGGAAATCGGCGAGTAGAAGCCATGGTTTCATGAACGGATTCACAAAGACCTGACAAAGCGGTGACCTCATCTTTTCTACCTGCCTGGCGCACCATAGGTTGAATTCCGAGGTGACCTTGAGCTCTTTTCTCATATCGGGAAAGTCACCGAGAAGTCGCTTGCTGGCCTCCTTGTTGTAAGGAATACCAGGAATGGGCTTGGGAAGGAACCATTGGTAAACAGTATAGAGACCAATAATGAGTAGCCCGATAATGAGACCTGTTGTTGGTGACACCCAGTTCGATGACGGCGGTGGTGTCGGGACGGAAACCCAGGGAATTGTAGTGTTTTCCATTATCATTATAGTGAGAAGATGACTGAATGAGAGTTTGATCAGTATTGGCGTGAAAAGAGTGTATAAATCTACCATGTACACAGGTTCGATGGACTTTATGGCTGCTGCGATGAGAGCGATGATCCCGGTGTCTGACTTGATATCACAACGGCAGGTAAGGCGACTTTGACAGGCGAGTATGCGATCGTACGGCATATTAATTGCATTTCTACTGGTGCGAGAACAGGAACATTAGACACCATTCAAGCTGTTGCAGCCTTGTATTTTGCCGAGAGACCAGCCAATACGTCCTACAGGGCTCGGCTCTGCCGCATGAGCCTTGCGTTTGTGTCGGCCGACGTCTTGTCGGCCGACGAAGGCATCGGGCAGTTTCTTGATCGAATATATCAGTATCCTGTCCTAAACCAAAGGATAGAGGCTGAGCTCTTTGCAGCATCCTTCAGGAATGCGTCGGTGCAGCGGAAGGATTCGAGCACATCGGTCGTTACTCATTGGGGAAGGAGGAAGATGTATAAATCGTATGATCAGGGCTTCTTAGGTGTGCCGAGAGCACATGGGCAGCTTAATTACCTTCCAAGCACTAAGTTGGGCCTAACTATGTACACAGGGTAGCTATAGGGTGATCTTGGAAGTGGCATGAGTGATCAACCAAGCCTGCTCAGAATTATCACCAGCAGCTTTGGGCGGGCCGAATGTGTGCTGAGCGGTGCACAAGTAGCTTTGAAGTGAAGATTTGTCTAGTACACGGTGTAATCAATCTCTTGCATGCTGGCCAATGTGAGCAAGTTTTGAACTCTGTGAGTCTCCCAAGGCTCTTGACCACACATCAACTACCTTCTTCTCGAAAGCCTGGCACGTAGTTTCAGTAAACAATATTTTATAGGAGATGGGAGTCTATAGTCTACACTCTCAATTGTCGTCGGCCAGTATATGATTGAAGTCCAAGGTAGGCCCTGTTTCCCAAAGGAGATAGGAGGAATCCAAATCTCCAGTCACCGTGGAGGAGAGTAGTTCGGCCACAGGGGTCGTTTGATCTGGGAACTCGAGTGGCGACCAATGCCATTGCTCCACGCCGTTGTCGTGCTCGGCGCCTGTTGGCGTCAAGCCCGACAGGCTTTTGGAGTTTCCTGCGGAACCCTCGCGGATGCCTGTCATACCGATACCTCCCGCCCGTCTTGTCACCGTTCCTTCTATCCCTCCCAGAAGCATCGAAAGGGTCCTCATCCCCGCGTTCGCCATTTCGCTCACCTCAGCTAGCATCGTAAGGCGGCTAAGCCCGTCACATGCCGCCTGCATACAACGTTCACGCGATACATCAGCGACATCGAGGTAAGGGGAAACCGCGGCTTTTGTCTGCGGGGGTCGTCCCCCATCGCCTGGGAATGTTGGATCCTTGCAGAGACATCCAAGAAGTACCGACGCTTCGAAGGTGTGGACAATGATACCCGCATGACGGGTGTGCGCCGAACCCAGCATAGAGTGCAAGGTGGTTACAGCTGACAGAACTTTGAGTGCTGAGACCGCTAGCACTCTCTTCTGTGACGCCAAAAGTACTTGCTTATATAGAGGTAGGCTCAACACATAGCCTGGCTCGAGCTGGAGGATCATCCTGAAGTTCCAGCAGATAGAATCGAAGATCGACATGTACAGGAGCTGTCTTTGCAGAGAAAGCTTTGGAATACTTTGATCCCACTCTGTGTTTGGCTGTAGGGAGAATGCAGACGGAAGTGTGGTAAGAAATTCGCTGCAGAATTTATCGTACCTTTCCTCGGCGATGGTGGAGTCATATTCCGTGCCTTGTCTTGGGCAAAGGCTCCGCCAGAACCTGGCTAATTGCGCTTGCAGGAGACGCTCTGTGAAGAAGTCGGGTGCCCTGGTATAGTTAATTTCCTCATTACCAGCTGAGCTATCTGGCAAAAACGGCATGCGATCAAGCTGTCTTGATAGAATGCTGTGGTGATCGAAAAAGTCAGAGAGAGCTAGACATGAGCCGCTAGGATGGGGCACTTGCCTGTCCCACACGTAGAGATTGCAGAAAGTTGACCGGCGCATCTGAGCCTCTTCATGTAGCCCATCTGCAGCTGAGACGATCGGAGTTACGTGAAGCCCAGCCTTCTGCGCAGCCAAGACGGCGCAGCCAACGGTTTCCCAGAACGTACTGTTCCTTCCTTCGCACTGAGAGCTAAGCCCTGACAAGATGATATGTTGCACTCGGGTCAATGAGCCCCTCGGATCAAGATCCATGCAAGTGGCCGCAAGGTTGTCCCCGACGTCGTCGCAGCGTTCACGGATTCCCCCTAGCGGCATGCCACGAACCCTGTCCACCGTATAGGACGGAGACGGAAGGAATTGTGAAGCATAGGAGCACAACCTGAGAATGAGAACGGCATACTCAATGTCGTCCACAACCACCGGCGGGCTTGCCCACCATCGCTGGTACCGCTCAAGAAAGCTTGGGGGGTAAACCACCTGGTCGATCCTATGCACACTCCCTTGTTAATGACGTCTGCCAGCCGAATGGTGCCCTAGCGGGCACAGTGAGCATGCAAGCACTTACCAGGACACCTCAGCCATGTAATACCGCACAAGGAAATCGAGGACCTGACGTTCTGGTATCCGATCTATCTCCCGCTGGACTGTGTCGGAAACATCTCGTGTCAGGGCCTGGTCTTTGCTGCTCTGTGTTCCTTCGTATAGTCCGAACTGCAGACAACTTCAGCACACAACATTTGAAGTATGTGACCAAGGCCAAATCCTTGTTGTGGTGGCGGAATATGAAGAGCATATGAAGTGCCAATAAGGTTTAAGCAAGATATCTGTATGCTCAGTTTTCGGGAATACTAACTTTGCGGATGAGAGCCAGTGTGTTGGACTCACTGTCCTCGAAATACCCAAACATTTCGGCCACTGAATTCCTCCGGTTCTCAGCGTAGGCTCCTATCAGGTCTAGTCCCGTGGGAGATGCAGAAGTAGAGTCCCCATGACGACTACCGTGCTTGCCTCGCAGGACTCCACTGTGCGCGACTTCACTCTGGAAATTTTCTACCAGGAGCGGTTGGCTAGGAGGCTGTGCGACCTGCGAGGTATGGAAGACACACTCCTCCGGACGTTGACGCCGTGTACAGTGATTACAAGGATACCGGCGACTACACTATATCCGAGGTTTAGCCGAGACTGAACTTGATATACGGTCGCATAATGCATTGAAGGGAAAGCCAGGACCTACCTTCTGCTTCCTTGTGTAGCAAGGGATGCACGACAATACCTGGCGCTTTCGACTGTTTGAAGTTGCAGGCGGCATCTTCTATCGACGACTCGAGATAGTAGTGACTTGCCATGTATCTGTAATACAAGCAAGAGATTAGGCGGATTTTATATGCACTTAGAGTAATTCCGCAACAGCACGCCACCGGGGGTTGGGTTTCCCGAGATCGCTGTTTCAGTCGTCAGCTCCGCTAAACCTCGATACACAAGGGATCACTTTCATCACGTTGACTACTGCATGGTACTTTGAAATACTTCATGCAAATCAAGATCTCTCCGTAAGTCCGGTATCATCATGTATAACGTAGTCAGCGGCAGCACCCAATATGACATAGATATACACCCCAACCTAGTTAGCTGCCCACCTGGGCGCGCACACATCTCGATGATGTGGCTCAGCAGCGGAGTAACAAATTACCTGGTTTTACGTACTTAGTACCTGGGTAGTCAATGTGTCCAACCTAGACGGTGCACCAGTGTCGGAAGCAGTCTAGGGTCTGTTTGATCCTATTTGCGTTGCTCAAGGCGTAGAAATGAAGGAGTGTACCATGAAGGGCATTTGTGGTCAATTACTTGGAGTACCTACCTACCTAGGTAGGTAGGTAGTACATATTCCCTTAGGTACATCAAAATAGAGTACCTAGGTACCTAGGTAGGGAAGGACTGGCCCCTGGAACCCCTAACCCCCACTACATATTGATATACATTTATTGTGGGTCTACAAGCTAAAGAAGCGGTAGAAAGTTAGCCTCTCGTAGGAGAAAACCTCCCCCCTCCAACTCCAACATCAGCCAAGGTTACAACAAGGGTACATGAAGGCCCGAATTCAGTAAGAACTACCTTCTTCGAAATCACTACCCAATGTATACTTCGTAATCCTACCTATTACCCAAAATGGTTAACATATGCACCAACGGGGGCATCGACGTCCAGACGGACTCGATTACTGCTGCTACCCAGCCGGTAGGTAGCTCGCGGCAAGCACCGACTCCCCGACTCGTACGAATAGCGGGGAGAGCTAGATGCAACATACAGCCTTGCCCGAGCTTGCCCGTACGAAGCCACTAGCCAGCCAACGGAGGCCCCGCACCACCAATACAAGCAACTAGTTCACAACACGTACGGAAGCGGATATAGAGTGTAGAAAGTACCTACAGTATGTAGACATTGATTAGTGCCACAAGGAACCTCAAACGCCATTTTGAGATTTATCCGTTGAATTCTGATGCCCTTCAACTTTTTTCTCCTTTCCTTGCATTCTTCTGATGTTCACGGTTCGACGGACGATGGTCCCGGGTTTCTGTTTGCCATGGACCTTATGTGCATCTCAAATAGGCGCTGTTAATTGTATCAACTGATGAAAGCGGTGAATTCCTGACGGATGAACGGCCTGTTGTATTCTGATACGTCGAATGTATCCCCTTGCACCCTCATGAATCCTTTCTATTCGCTTTGGGCCGGTGAAGCCCTCCTGCATCCGAAGGATCAAAATACTACCCGTGGGCGCCACCCGTAAAACACGGGCGAATGCCATCTAAGTAGCTACCTACTGAAGTAGGTAATACGGTGGGTCAAGGCCGATGATGCAAATCACAGGCACTGGGACATGAATTTGAGCATGGAATATTCAGTTCAAGGTCCCACGGCAAGTAGACTGGGAGTCCACAGTTTCAGGTTTCGATAATTATAGCTGTCCCCAGTAGTAAGTAGATCAAACAAAATCACTGTAACGCTCCAGACTTCATATGCCACTGATTGATTCATCCATCCTATGACAATATGCTGTCGTAGATAGCGCGGTGTTAGTGAATATAACAAATTGAACATGACAACCCTTGGCAAGTCTTGAGATTATTCACACAGCAGGCTCATAGCAAAATTCGATGTTGGTGGTACATAGGTAGGTTGATTACTCAACTCAACTGCTACCTAGGTAAACGGGTTCATGGACGACTCACAGATTCAGAGGTTATCAAGTGATGTAGGCATGTATGCAGACTGGGAGCTCCGCGTATCCACTCAAGCAAGTGTGCGTGAATCTTTGAACACCGGTGAGATGACTGTTTTCTGGAGAGATCAATACATTATTGGCAACAATGTTTTTGAGTAAACTATCCTATGTTATGATCCGTGAGTGCCGACGGAGCACTGTTCAGTATCCAGTATTGTGCCACATATCTAGAACAACACGCCACGGACCGGCCCATATAGAAATCGACCTTGGGCACCGTGGCTGAGGTTCATTGCTTTAAATAAACCTCGAGAAGACCAAGGCGGGATCCATCAGCATGCACCTTGTGGAGCTCAAAACGGGGGTCTGCCTCCTTCAACAGCGTTTCGAACTCTGTCCTGGTCCGTTGCTTTGCACCAAAGCTGACAAGCATGATCATGTCAATCTGCCTCAATTCGCGCTCTGCATGGGGAGGCAGAGTCCCAGTATGCTCAGGCAGGACAATGTCGTTGATGAGCAAGGGAGTTCCCGGCTTGGAGCCCTCGAGACCGGGCACGATGCTCTTGAGCATAGTGACTACATCACGGTCACACCAGTTGTGTGTACACTGACGAATAAGAAAGGCTCCCACATCCCTCAGCTGTTGTGGCTCGAAGAAGCTGTGCTGCATGAAAGATACTTGGTCTCGAACATCGTCACTTAGCAGTGTTCTGCCTTCGGCAAGCATGTCGGTCGATCCGTCTTGCACGATGAACTTCAGCGAGGGGTAAAGCTACAGTAGGAAACGGTAAAGTCAGATTGGAACATCTCAGTGATAGGGGCAGGGCATAGGCGCTAAAGCCTGGTTTTGAGGATCTTACGCGAGCCAAAGCGATGGAGATATGTCCACTTCCACCTCCAACATCGACGACGGTGCCATTGAGGGTATCCCAGGGGAATGAGTCCCTCAGCTCGTTGATATGGCGGTCCACTGCATTTCCATATATCAATATTGCAAATGACGAACAGTACGGATTATCAGCGCGAAGTTGGTATGCATACTTTTCGTGGCACCAGCCATCGCCCTGGCGAATCGCCCGGCATGATAGGGATTCTTCTCGTAGTATGAGAAGATAGGAAGTCCATGACGCTTGCTGAAAGGCGAATGGACACTGTCGGCCTGGTAAGGCCATTCCTTGAGAGCATCTGCTGTGCCCGACGCAGCCTTCAACATTTCATCAAGGCTTACAAGAGATTAGAATCGTCGTACTGATATCATTGTGCAGCACTGTGTGTGGGGGTGGCTGACTGCTCGACTTACGAGTAGTGGACTGTAGCCTTAAGCTCCTCATCCTTGCGCAAGGCATCGGAAATGGAGTTGTGCGAAACAAAACCAGGCCTGGGTTCCTGGAAGATGCCAAGGGTGATCATCATGCGGATGCTGCGGCTGACTCTGTCCTCGTCCAAGCCAGCTTTCAGGGCTACGTCCGCCAGCGAGATGTCTCCACCGGCGGGAACGAGGCCGAAGAATCCAAAGTCGAGGGCAATCTGGACAGCTGCCAGGTCGTAGCCTTGGACGCAAAACGACCGCCAGAATCGCCTCGGACCATCGATGAGCCGTTGAAGGTCTTCCAAAGAAGTTTTCAGGCTGCTATAAAGTGGGGAGCTTATCAGGGTCTCCGGAATCGAAGTAGAGTCGGGGGCAAATGTAGGTGCCGCAAGGTTGTTGGCCTGGAGGTACTCAGCCACAACCTTGGTCTTCTCCAGAATGTTGTTCGCAAGGGCCACCAAATCGGTCTCAATATGGGCTCCAGAAGTGCCATTGGAGGTGTGCGGCTGCTGAGACATGATGGCTGAGTGAAGTGATTCGAATGGAGCGAGAATATTTCCAACCTTGGAAGTGGGAGATTGTAAAGATGAGTGCGGTGACCACCTCCGATGTTGTAGCTTTCTCCATGTGATAAGACGCTTTATATAAGCCTTATATCGCCTTCACAGGCCAGTAAGCCGGTAGCCATCACGTGTAATGAATTTCTACTAGACTGTTTGACTGAAGCCTGTGCATGAAATGGAAATCTGCCGAAAGGTTTCGGTGATATCGGGCTGGGAGTATTCTTCACACCTAGACCGGTTTGTGGGTCTTCACCCTTAGGACCGATTGTCTGTCACAATACATAGTTCAGCACCGTTATTTCCGAGTGGCTTGCACGGGGCTTGGGTCTTGCGAATTGAAAACTGCCCGACTACGGGCATATGCAATGTCAGCCTTCGGACGTCGGGGCCGCCACGAAAGGGGGGGGCGGGGCCGGGGGGCCCCGGGCGGCCCTCCTTCGCCCGGATAACATCTGAAGTGGTCCTAAGGATTAATGTAGCGCATGTGAGAGCTTCAATATTATAGATAAGTCCATGTCATTATGAAAAAAAATATGTCGTGATTGGGACAGAGGGTTCTCATGAAGGCCTTATGTCTGCGTCGGCCTTCTTAGAGATATATTCCTAGATAACAGTCTGCTTCAAGCTCCCTAGAAGCCCGAGGCGTACTGTATAACACTCAAAGAACCAACCGCCTGATTTCAAGTCATACTTTCAGCCCTTTGATCTATTGTATCATTCTGCTGTTGTTGCTGCAATCATGTCTCCCGAAACCATGGCCAACAAGATATCCGACCCAATAGCTATCGTGGGGATGGGTAAGAGACGCCCCAAAGTCATTACAACTCGAGGAATTCCATATACTGATCATCTTACCCGGGTAGGTTGCAGATGGCCGGGGAGCGCCCGTGACGCTTCTGGGTTGTGGGACCTTCTCAAAAACAAGCGTTCGGGTTACAAAGAGTTTGCCGAGCCTCGTTTCTCGGCCAAGGGCTTTCATCACCCCAATCACGAGCGTCCAGGTACCATGTCAACTCGTGGCGGTTTTCTCCTGGACGAGGACCCACGGTGCTTCGACCCCGCGTTCTTCGGCATGACAGGCCTAGAGGTGGAAACTATGGATGCATCACAGCGGAAGTTGCTGGAGGTAATCTACGAAGCTTTCGAAAATTCCGGAGAAACCTGGGACAGTGTTTCGGGATCACGTACTGGTGTTTTTGTTGGCAACTTCTCTCTCGACCGTAAGCTACAGCAATATCCTAGACTCCTCACCTATTGGAATATTCTCAGGCTTCTTAATTCCACTTTGTTTGAAGATCATTAACCCTCCATGCAGACTGGGTCATACAGGCACGCGACTGGGACCATCCGAGGCCATATGCTACCACAGGCGCGAGCACTAGCATTTTGAGCAACCGCATCAGTTACATATTCAATCTTCAGGGGCCAAGGTAGGCGACTTCACAATCTAATCCGTCTCATCCTAGTGGGTCGAAGTGATATTGACGGTTCATAGTCTCGCCATCGATACGGCATGTTCGTCGTCTATGTACGCCATCCACCTCGCTGTTAATGCTATCCGGAATGGGGACTGTGACTCCGCCATTGTAGCAGCGTCCAACTGGATCATGGATCCTAGTCTACAAATCGCGTTAGACAAGCTCGGTGCTCTTTCTCCAACATCAACGTGCCACACCTTCGATGCATCAGCTGATGGCTACGCTCGAGGTGAGGGGTTTGCCGCAGTATACTTGAAGAGAACTTCACTTGCGGTGGAGGATGGGTCGCCAATCCGTGCTATGATTAGAGGCACCGCCGTTAATGCTAACGGCCGCACCGGAGGCATTACTCGTCCAAGTACCGCTGGCCAGGAAGCCGTGATCCGGAAGGCCTACGAGAACGCTGGCGGCCTTCGATTGGAAGATACGACTTACTTTGAGATACACGGAACAGGGACACCCGCAGGAGACCCTATCGAGGTATCTGCAGTTGGAAACGTCTTCTCATCCGTCAGGTCTGACTCCCCACAAGACCGGTTGCTTATCGGGTCAGTCAAAACCAATCTTGGGCACACTGAAGGTGCGAGTGCTCTTGCGGCGCTTATGAAGGTGGTCTTGTCACTAGAAATGGGGCTCATTCCTCCAAGCATCGGTGTGGAAACACTTAACCCGAAGATTGATTTTCAGAAAGCCGGGGTTGAAGTCGTGAGGGATATAACGCCTTGGCCGAAGGGTAAACTGCGGCGGGCCAGCATCAACTCCTTCGGATTCGGAGGAGCTAACGGACACTGCATCATCGATCACGTTAATAACGTCCTCCCGGACTACGTTAAACCTGGCGTCACCCACCGTCCCTATGGAAATGGGCTCATGAGCAGCGTACGCCCCGTAAACGGCCATCTTCGTTGTCATGAGCATACAAGGAATGGCCAGACCATCAACAGCTCAGGCCACAGCCAGAAAATCGGAAATGCCACAACGACGAATGGCACCAATGATGACAGACCCAAGAAAACGAAGCGCGCCGAGGCCACAACTCGTCAACTGGTGGTTTTGCCATTTTCAGCCCACAGTGAAGCCTCCTTGAAGTTGAACATCGACGCCTTATCCCTTACCGGCCATCAGTCCTCTCTGGCAGATGTTGCCTATACCCTAAGTGCTAAGCGCTCCAAACTGGCCCAGCGCACCTTCCGCATCGTGGACAAGGAGAATGTCGTGGAAGGGCTCGGAATCAAGCAGCGCATCTTCCAAAGCCCACTCGATACCGCACGCATCGGCTTTGTCTTCACTGGCCAGGGTGCGCAGTGGCATGCCATGGGTTCTGAGCTATTCGAGTACCGGGCATTTCGGTCTGCTATCGAATACCTGGACTTCGTCCTGATGGCATTACCAACACCCCCTAAGTGGGCGATCAAAGATTTACTCTCGGGAAACTGTGAGGAAAACCTCATCCAGACGCCCGAAATTTCACAAACTGCATGCACAGCCGTGCAGATTGGTCTCGTAGACCTTCTTAATTCCTGGTCCGTTCGGCCTTCCGGCGTGGTAGGACACTCTTCGGGTGAGATGGCAGCAGCTTACGCAGCTGGCTATATAACTTCTGCAGAAGCTATCACAGCGGCTTACTTCCGTGGCAAGGCAGTGGCTAAGAATTCGGCAAACGGTGCTATGATCGCAGTAGGCCTTGGCCCAGAGCAGGCAAGCAAATATCTTGTTGGGCAAGAAGAACAAATCAGGATCGCGGCCATCAATTCACCGGATAGTACTACGCTCTCTGGCGAGGCAGAGCTTATCGAGAAGCTTTCTGCGACCTTGACCGAGGCAGGTGTGTTTAATCGATTGCTTCGAACGGGTGGGAATGCCTATCACTCGCATCACATGATACCACTCAGCCGCGACTATAGCAACACGCTTTCCGACGGACTGGAGCGCATACGAGGACTTGGACTACGTGATAAATTGCTTCGCTTTCTGCCCGTTCCTTGGGTGTCGTCTGTCACCCCAGATAAGAGCATTTCAGAAGTGGAGATCACTGAAGTATACTGGAGAGCAAATCTGGAGTCACCAGTTCGGTTCTCTGAGGCTGTGTCGAATCTTGTTACCTCGCATAACCTCAGGATCGACCTGCTAGTTGAGATCGGACCGCATCCTGCTCTGAAAAGCCCTCTGGATCAAATAGTGAAAAAGGTGGGAAAATCGATTCCCTACTTCTCGACGCTCAAGCGAAAAGAAGACGGCCGGGCCTCGTTATTGAAACTTGCCGGGAGTCTGTTCGGTTACAACACTGAGATTGATATGGTCTCTGTTAACGCGGTAGATGGGCTCGATGGGACAAATCCAATTTTGGTGCACGGTTGCACCGCTGTCGACCTGCCACCCTATCAGTATAACTATGGAACGCTCAAATACTACGAGAGCAGGGCGAGCAAGGAGTATAGGCTTCGGAGCGTTCCCAGACACGACATTATTGGCTCCAAGGTTGCAGGAAACGCAAAATTACGGCCTCAATGGCGCAACATACTCCGTCTGAAGGACTTACCTTGGCTGAGTGACCACCGCTTACTGCCTGGTTAGTTCTCAATCTCAGTGAATCTGGGACTCGTTTAATGTGCTTCAGTATAGCTGATGCTTTCATGTGCAGATCCCGTTTTCCCGGCTGCTGGTTTCTTCCTTATGGCAGTAGTAGCTGCTTCACAAACATACGAAGAAATCTCTGACCCCCTGCGTGTCACCGGCTACTCGCTCCGCAATGTGTCCATCAAGTCAGCTCTGAGAATACCGGAAAATGATTATGGCGTTGAAGTTATGCTCAGCATGGAGCTCATGGACACGGCAACCGCAAAATCACCCTCTTGGGCAAGCTTCTCGGTCAGCTCTGTTGCTCGTGACTCAACCGATTGGACCGAACACTGCAGTGGCCTCATTAAGGTCGAGGTATCTGATGCAGAGCTCCTCAAAATTAGCACCGTTATGGATTCCAGAGCAGTGGATGCACGCGGCTGGTATAAGAAGTTTGCCTCGATCGGTTTGGGCTACGGCCCTACATTTCAGGGCCTTTCGCAAATTCGTTCTGACCCGGGTCAAAACTTGGCTGTGGCCCAGGTAGCATTGGACACGACATTGGATACGGTTCCCGGAGGGCAGTCTAGCTACCCCATTCACCCTACTTCTCTGGACTCGCTCTTCCAACTAGGACTCATTGCTTGCCATGGAGGCCAGCTCGACAAGGCAACTACTGCTTTCGTGCCAATCCACCTGAGCCAAATGTATCTCACCAACGGAGATTTTCAAGACTGGGGCACTGGCATTGCTATCGGAGAGCTACGAGGCCTTCGGGGCGCCTACGCCAAGCTGCAGTTGTTGAATCAGACTGGCAAGGTGATCCTCGACATTGACAGCCTCCGCTGTATCAGCTACAGCGAGTCCAAGTCTTTCGAAAATGCCGTGGCAAAGCCTTTCAGCAGTCCTTTTACTCGACTGGTGTGGAGGCCCGATATTCGCACCCTGACTGGTCCCCAGTGTCGTGAGCTCTTTCCTCCACCACCGCAGAATGTCGACAAGGCCCATCTCTTCCCAGTCCTCAACAAAGTCGCCTGCCTTATTGTGGTGGACATCTACAAGATGTTCATAAATACCGAGAACGTGCCGAACCCCTCAGGGAACATTGGTCATTTCATATCCTGGATCAAGAGGCGAGTTGAACAGGATCAGACAACAGAGATGGTGGAAGCTAGACAGCTACCCAATGATGAGCGACTTCAATCACTCTTGGAACTCTACAAAGACACAGACCACCTCGTAGAGGTCAAGATTGCGAGGCTTATACACGAGAATGTGAAGGACATTTTCTATTCACGCCGAACCGGCGTCGACCTCATGATCGAACGGGGCCTCTTGACAGAGCTGTATCAAACAGGTTTGTTCATGACAGGTGCCTACCCTCAACTTTTCAATATCTTCGACTCCCTCGGTCATGCGGATCCCAACCTCACTATTTTGGAACTTGGAGCCGGAACTGGTGGCGCAACCCGTGTGGCAATGAAGGCTCTAGTCGGCCCGAACGGAATCAAACGCTACAAAGAATACACATTCACCGACATCACACCGGGTTTCCTGACTTCGGCACGGGAGTCCCTGCAGGAATACCACGATGTTAATTTCTCTGTGCTTGACATCGAGAAGGACCCGTTGGAACAGGGCTACCAACCAGTCTATGATGTTGTGGTTGCGTCCCAGACCCTACATGCTACTGCCAGCATCACAAACACGCTAGAGAACTGCCGAAGATTGCTGAAGCCGGGTGGAAAGTTAGTGCTTGTCGAGAACACGCAAAACAATATACTTGTTGGCATTATTCTCGGAACCCTGACTGGATATTGGCACGGTGTTCCTGATGGCCGTACTGATAGTCCTTTCTTGAGTCGGGAGTTATGGAATACTGCCCTTCTGAAAACTGGTTTCACAGGAGCAGAAGTGGTTCTTGACGACTACCCCGAACCGCACAATACCACTACCGTCCTTGTTTCCACACTCCTTGACCTAGAGGGCAGCTTTGCACAGAACAAGGCCAACGGTGTCAAGGGAGTCACGGAAGTTCAGCTTCTCCATGGTTCCAAGGGTGCACCAATCCTCCTGGACAAAATCGCTCGAGCACTAGAGCAGCGTGGGATGTCAACAAAGACAATCTCCCTTGACGACAACACTACCAATACCGTATTGCCGCACTCACGAGTTATAGCTTTCCTGGACCAAGAGAACCTTTTGCTGGATTGCGACGAACATAGGCTCAAGACGTTTCAGCACCTTGTCGCAAACACTGCAAGTTTGACATGCCTGACTTCCTGTGGCCTAGCCAAAGGTCGCAAACCTGACGGTTCCTTCATCTCTGGGCTGCTTCGCACCATCGCCACAGAGAATCCTGCTGGAAAATTCCTGTCTATTGACATAGATGCCGAAGATTTCAACATCGAAGATGCTGATCTTGTTCGTAGCGTCATCGACCAAGAGATGGCGCTTCAGTCACAGAGTGAAGAAGACAGCGGGGACCGTGAGTTCGTCTGGCAAGATGGCTGCTTGTGGGTCAGTCGCTTCGTACCAGATGCAGGGCTTCAGCAATATTCGGAGATAATCAAGACGCCTACGCGCACGGGTGGAACAGAGTTGCGAACTCTGGATAGCCAAGGTCCTGTCCGCGCCGCCTTTGAGACTCCGGGTATACTTAGCTCAATCTACTTCAAGCCATATACGGACCTTCTCCAGCCACTGCAACGGGACTGGATCGAGGTCAAAGTCGCTGCGGTGGGCCTGAACTGGAAGGATCTCGGCTTGTCCTCAGGGCGATTCGACGGGAACAATTTCTCATCTGAGTATACGGGCGTGGTGACCAAGACCGGCGTGGACGTGACCAGCCTTGCCGTTGGCGATCGTGTCTACGGAATGGGGAGAGGGCACTTTGGAAACTACACGCGTGTCCCTGCTGCGTTTGCGCAAAGACTTGAGCCCAATGACGATCTTGTCGAGGCGGCCACTATACCCCTGGTATACATGACCGCAGTCTACGCATTTGAATACGTCACTCAGCTCAGAGAGGGTCAGAAAGTGCTGATCCAGTCAGCCACAGGCGGCCTGGGGCTCGCGGCTATTCAGCTTGCACAGTCCAAGGGCGCCGAGGTATATGCTACCGTCGGCACGCCCGAGAAGGCTACGTTTCTCACGGATATTATGCATATCCCATCCTCTTGCATCTTCTCGTCTCGCGACGTATCGGACTTGTCCCGGGCCGTGAGAGTAACTGGAACGGACGGCTTCGACGTGATTCTTAGCACTGCCAGCGGCGACTTACTTTATGAATCCGTGAAGGCTCTGGCACCCTTGGGCCATCTAATTGACGTGGGCCGGATGGACGTGGTCGATTCTCATACTTTGGGGTTGGAACTCTTTCAGAAATGCGCCACCTTTTCTTCCTTCGACCTTTCGATCGTCCTCGACCGCGATCCAGTGCTCGGTGGGAAGCTTATGAAGGCCGTGAGCAACTACCATCATGCAGGGAAAATAGGTCCTATCCGCCCCTATGCGACATACGACGTCTCACAGCTGGATCAGGTCCTCCTCGGCTTCTCCAAGGGTACACATATCGGCAAGTTTGTTGTGACCTTCCAAAATCCTGACTCTTTGGTCAAGATGGTAGCATCACCACCCACAGCGCATTTCGACCCAAGAAAACGCTACCTTGTTACCGGAGGGCTCGGTAGTCTTGGTAGGTCAATCATTGCGTGGATGGCTGACCGCGGCGCCCATGATCTGGTAGTTCTATCCAGGAGTGGTATCAACAGCCCCGAGGCAATTGAACTCGTCTCCAAGTTGGGCTCACGCGGTGTCCAAGTCAGAGCAGTCATTTGTGATGTGAGCAAGCACGACCAGGTTACACGGGCCATCCAGGAAATCACTTCCGATGGTGACCGGCCACTAAAGGGCATAGTCCATGCTGCCGTTTCCTATCAGGATATTTCCTTTGACAAGGTTACCGCGAAACGATGGCGAGGCAGTCTTGCAGCGAAAGTCTTAGGTACCAAGAACCTGCACGAAGCGACGGCCTCTATTCCACTGGACTTCTTCGTTATGACAACCTCGCTTGAAACTGTGTTCAGTCTCGCCACACAAAGCGCGTACACGGCAGCCAACAACTTCCAGGACGCGTTCGCTCGCTATCGCCGGCGCCTCGGCCTCCCTGCGTCGACGGTATCATTTGGGCTCATCAATGACGTGGGCTGGACAAGCACTGACTCCACTACTGTCGACATGTTTGCGCGCAACAAGACATTAACGGTATCGGAGTGCCAAGTTTTGACGCTCCTGGAGCCGGCTTTTCTGAACAAGGACCATGAGACCGCATCGAAGGTACTCGAGTCTCGTCCTCAATGGCTGGGTGGGCATCAGGATCCGCTTTCCGCCGCCAACATCCTCACGTGCCTGGATCCTGCCGCGCTGGCGGCCAAGAAGCGCGAAGACGCCGAGCTGGAGAAATCAACATCAGCCACTTCGCCCCGATGGTACAGTGACGGCCGCGTATCGCTCATCATGCGCGCCTTCGACGACGCCTTGCGGCATACAGGCAACTCGGCCGGGGGACAGAGCGCGGCAGATCAACAGGGCGGCAAGTCCGCGATTGCGCGCCTACGCCACCAGTTCGACGAGGACGTCAAGGCCGGGCATGACAAGTATGCTGAGACTCTGGCATTTGTCACTGAGGCCATTGTGACCGCTGTGGCCGAGATCCTCTTCATTGATGCCTCGGGCGTCGACCCTGCGAGACCCGTCGCCGCGTACGGGGTTGATAGCCTGATCGCTGCCGAGCTGCGCAACTGGTTCCATGTGGCGCTAGGGAGTGATATTCGCACTCTGGACTTGTTGGATGCCCATATGAGTATAGCCGCATTGGCCGTCGATATCGTGAATAAGGCTATCGAGAAGAATACGGGCAGTGTTTCTGCAAGAGCGTCATGATACACGAGATAGATGTGAGGCGAAGGCAGGTTACTTGACTTAGATGATTGTTACATGTAGCACACTTTGGACCAAGATTTCCTGAGCCTTCACCGAGCACCCGACGGGTAAACAAAATTGGTACATAACATGTATATTATAGCAGTAATACTACCTGAATACGCAATGGTCACCTATATGATAGGAGATATGTACGCGATTCCAAACTATTCAATAAGTCTTTGTCCAACAGGTCTGTGTGAGCATGAGCATGGCCATGGACGACGCTCCTCACACCAGCCGGGACCAATAGCCTAAATTGGATTCAATACGAGCTTGCATGCGGCTAAGATTGATTAGTATCCCCACAGCAAGTGTGGTCCAGGAATTATTCAATCCCCAGTTTCAGCTATAGTCTGCCAAGGTTATATATCGCGTCGCATGGAAACACATATTACTCAGTTAGGCCGGTGGAAACGTCAGTTGAGGAGATGTACTAATTATCGGAAAGCTTCTCTTCAGAAGTCCCAGAAACCTTGCTTCGAGAGGGACACGCAGTATTTTAGGGTTGAAACAATTCTCGAGAATTCGAGGAGTCGGACTGAAGCTATGAGCTTTTGAAGCCAAGCAAGCGAAGGAAGGTACCATGTAGTGAGTAGGTTCATGAAGGTTTCAATGTTACCTAGATAGGCTAGGGGTCTCAGCAACACTTCCAGTGAACCAGACGAGCCTGAAGATCGGCCAGAAATAAAGAGCTGTATACATGTAGTATCTAATTAGGCTGTGGACAATCCAAGAGTAATCCAAATGGTATTGGTGGTAGAGGCCCAGGCAAAGTGGGCATGGCCACATCCATGGGTGGGCGATTCAATTGGCATAACTAAAACCGTAAAAGGTTATGAGAGTTTTTCAAAAACAATTATATAAAACTATCAGGGTGCATCGAATCAGCTATTACTCAGTAGACTGATATGGCGAGGACTTGCTAGAAGCTTGTGCATTTCTCAGTCTGAAGGGCAAGCGAGAAAACCTAAATATATATTAGTCAGGACGAGACGTATCACTGGACTTTGCTGTGATACAAGTATTCCCTTGTCAGCTCTATAGAACGGCCCTGAGTGCCCCAGGGTGACTAGTATGAAAACCCTGTGGGGGCCCAAGTGGGCGTTGAGGGAGGGGCGGGGCGGGGCGGGGCGGGGGCCTTGGACAGGTCACCATAAGCGAGCATAGGAGAGAGCTACGGAGCCACATCCCCCCGAGGTCCTCACCACCGTGAAGTACTCGTAGTCCACGTCCGATCCAATACACGAGAGTAGCAGCAGTCTGCCTGTGGTCCATGACTTTTGACTAAGTAGTCCTAACGACGCCTCGATGATCAAAATCACTGGTTCTTATCAAGATTAGATCGGGCTCTCACGTTAGACTTCCCGAAACGAAGATCATTCTCCATCTGCCTCAATGCATGTCATCAGCACCAAGTCTCGAAGCAAAGTTTCAGCCCCTCATCATCCAGACCACAGCAGATGTTCGTGTAAGAGTTGGTGTTCAAACACCTGGGAAAGTCACGTCAACCCTTGGGAAGTCGACGAAAGCACGCAGAATTATGTCAGACGCGTTTCAAGGTGCGGCGGCCTGTGGGTGTTGGGCGGCAGCGATGCGGATTATCAGCCAGACTCAGGCGCCTTTCCAAACCAGCGACAAGAATGGGAACTCTGCCTCATCTGCACAGAAGCCGGCCAACAGCTTGAACCTGGATGATATGCTTACCCTCGGCCGGAACTTGGTACAGCACTGGGAGACTTTGAATGCTTGCCCCAGGTCAGAGACCCATTTGGTCCCGGTGACATTGCGGTTCATAGCGGACGCGATCGGCCGCATACTAGAACTTTATGATGCAGCCATCGAAGACCTGGAATCGCGGTCCCGGGAGACTCCGAGGTTGGGAGCTCCAACAACATCAGGTTGGACGCGAGCGAGGCCCACAGGCGCGTCTACGGGCGACCCAACGGGCGACAGAGGCAGGCCGCTTGATCGCAATGGTGATAGTCCCAATCCTGGCGTATTCTTTGGAAATCTCGAGCTTGTGGGCGATGAGGAAGCTGCCATTGTCAGCCTGGAAGCCCTGCGGCATTCGATCATACAGCTGGGGATAATGCTGCAGGACATCGAGGAGGAGCATTCGCAGCATCTTCCGGAGGAATTATCGGACATGGAGCACCCGCTGAGGGAAGGGGATCTGAAGGAGCTAAACACGAAACTATTTCGCCTGCTGGGAAGGGTCGATGGATCGGATGTCATTTGAAACAACGTAATGATACAGGTGACGACCCGGGGAGGGACGCGTACATACCTAGGTATCCTAGGGTACACGGGCTCTGAGAGAGACGCCGGGTATCACTTGTTGCTGTCGCTTTACCTACCTCAGAACTTAGATGACCTGACTGCACTTTAAATGGAATTGAGCAAACGACATCGAGACGCTTATATACAGACGACCAATACGTCTCCGTTGACCCCGCCCAAGCCCAATCCACTCCCGAGTCGCGACAATCTGCGCACATATCTTCGACTCCAAGTTGCGAGGACACGCGACCAGCTTCTCTCCATCACGAATCGTCTGTATTATGAATATATGATTCTAACATGCCACTTGTCCACTCTACGGTACCACATCTAAACTTCGTTTCCGAGCTCTCTTGGTCCTGCCCAGATTCTAGCGTGACACTCTGCCAGAGAAAGGCCGCAATGGACTTGGATATTTCTTTGTGCGTCATGGTATGCATTGCACCTCATCCGATCAACGCCATTCTGCCTCGCAAAGCCTCCACCCGTCTTATCAAGTTCTCGACCAGTGACCTCGCAGCCTTTCCCATCACAGGACCGCAATCATCCCAATCCAGCGGACCACCAACATGATCACCATCCGGGCTGGCTAATGGCACTTGCTCCATGGAGCTTAACACTAATAGCAATTTCCGTATACGCAGTTGCAATATCCGCCTCAGAGCACGGGCCTTCACCTGCCCATCGACTACATAGCCCCCAATGCGTAGATCCTGATCCGCTTGCGGGACGGGGAATACACACTTGGACACGGATAGTCAGTATTTTCCTGGAAGACAAGTAGCAGGAGTAACAAGACAGAGTCCAGAACATGTCGCAGGACTCGGGCTACCAGCTGAAGGGGAAGCACTCTTCGCTTGCAATTACATACCGGACGGTCCATAAGGCTACGGAAGGAACGTCCGAGCCGGCGGGCCGAGATAGCGGGCACCTGTGCGTCGAGCCAGGGTGTCTCCCGGAACGTCCTCTCCGACTCATATGACGACCTAGCTGCGGAGCGTAGGGTTACCTCTAGCATGCTGACTACGCGTTCGGCCAGTATGGCAAGGCTGAGGAGTGCTGGTCGGCCAGACCACAGGCAGCTCCGCATGGTGTGGTTCGAGAAATTGTCGTTGGCACTATTGTGGCCCACATTGTCAACCAAGGCGGGAGGAGCATGGCCTGTGCAGGCGAAGAGACGTTCTTGTAGCGCCCGAACGTCACGCTCCGCGGCAAGCAATATATCCACTGGTGGTAAACTTGGTGCTGCGGCGAGCGACTGCTCCAGTTTCGCAGTTCGGACGAGGATTGTCGTATAGCAGTCATGTATGGGGCCTGCGGCTTGCAGGTCCGTCTCCGGCGTGTCCAGATTTGTCTGCTGGGGACTCGTGCCTCCTTCGCTCCAGCTGCCCTGTGATATAATCCCAACCTGCCTTGCTTCCGAAAGGTCAGGGCTTGTAACCGATGAGTCCATTGCGGCAAGGTCCGACCCATCTCGCGATGAGGACTGGCTAGGTCCGGATTGGACGGGACGGTTCATAGGGGTTACATTACCCAAGCCGATCAAGGGGGTATTGGCACACCCAGCAGTGATTTCTTCAGATCTATCTGGTGGTAGACCATTGCTGAAGTGGGCGGCTGATGTGTGCCTGTCTTCACGCGGTTCTTGGTGACCTTCACTGCCGTAGCCCGCAGGCGTTGCAGCTGTCAGTCCAGCTGCTGGGGTGTCTGCCGCGGAGACCTCTTCATTGTCAGCTATCCCATCAGCATAACTACAGTCCGCTGAAGGCATCTGGACGGACTTTTTGGGTCTGCCAGTGCGTCTCAGGGGACTGTAAATACATATGACAGCCTTCTTCACGCATCGTTTGCATGCTGGTTTGTCCTGACTGCACCTGACCTTGACGTTCTGGCAGCGATCACATGATGCGCGATACTTGACAGGTTCTCTGGTATCAGAAGGTGATACGAGCCGGCTGATGGTCGCGAGACTTGTCGCCATGCTGAGTTGATCCGTTCTCCCTTAAGGTCCGGGGTGGCTCGGAATACTGAGTCACAACGAGAGACCGGCAAGCACCGATGACACCGGATTTGTTCGTGTATGTCATCCAACAGCTGACCTTCGTATTATAAATGGTTCTTACTCAAGTACAAGTACTCATAGTCCAAGTCCAGATGGGTGTGCCGTGTTGTATCGTTTTGTAGTCCTCCAGAAGGAATTGACGCGGTCAGCATATTGCGTTATCCGATTATTGCAGATCGGCATGATTATTAAGCCGAGATCGCCGATATAATTCATATATCAACTCGATCTATCCATGGTCCCGTCCAAGGACTTGTTTATTCAAAATAACTTCCTAGCAGTCTCCCTGTACCATTTGTCAACCATGTCTACCACAAAGCACACATTCGTCTACAGGACTGCCACAGTCCCCATCGAACTCGATGTATACCTGCCGACCACTCCCTCCAGTTCCGCACAAGGACTGCCCATCCTCGTTTGGTTTCACGGCGGAGGACTCCTCCAAGGCAGCCGCAAGGAAGTAGCGCCTCACCATATCCGCGGCGTCACGAAGCATGGCTACGTATTTATAAGCGTGGACTACCGCCTCGCCCCCCAGGTCGGTGTCAGCGACATACTGGAGGACGTCAAAGATTCTCTAAAGTGGATCGCCACCGAGCTGCCCACGAAGCTCGAAGGTGGTGACAAGCTCTTAGACACGACCAGAATCGCCGTTTCCGGGAGTTCCGCTGGCGGGTACCTAGCCCTCCTAGCTGGTCTCTATTCCACTGAGCCGAGGCCAAAGGTCATACTGCCAATCTATCCCATCACCAACCCGTTCGGCAAGTTCTTCACAACACCGCAGCCCCACCCCTTCGGTCACTTGGAGAGGTCCGTTGTCGAAAGCGTTCTCGACCTGAATGCGCCTGTGGTGACCAGCGACAATGGTCCTGAGGACCCAAGGTCTAAGTTCTACCCGTACATGATGCAGGAGGCAAATCTAGCCCAGCTCCTGCACGTCAAGGAAAGTGGTGATGAGTTCGTCATTGCGCCTCAAGTTCGAAAGAGGGGAAGCTATTTGCCGACGTTTATTGTCCATGGTGACGCCGACAGGTTCGTTGGCGTGGAGCAGTCAGACGAGGTTGTCGATGCGCTGAAGGAGGTTGGGGCAGAGATTGAATATGAGCGACCCAACGGCCAGGATCATTTCTTGGATGTGCCCGAGAATGTCGAGTTGGATGGGTATTACGCCTTCTTGAAGAAGCATGTCTAAGATTTGGTAATTATCTTAGTCAAGCAATGAAAAAGGGATGAGGAGTCCATCGATATCTTCGTCACGCACATATATATCGATGAGCAAGAAGTGCATAAAACGTGAGAACATTGGAAGGAGTCAAGGGGCTGTAGGCGACCAGTTTGTAGCTACCTTTATATACAGTAAGAGTATCATTATCCAAGAGTTCCATGGTCGCCTCGGGATCTCAACTTCATGATATGAGTTGCAATTGTTTGAGCTATAAACATTACGTGTTTTGAGCCCCCACGGGATCGTGCAACTTGATTACATTATCAGCAATAGTAATGAACAGAATCTGACACCAGAAGGGCCTGGATCCACGGAGAAGTCCCGTAGTGAGATCTAGTAACGATTAATTAATACGCAGGTATGGGTAGTGGCTGGGCTATAACCTTTCGGATTTCAAGTTTCAACGAGATAAAGCCACCGGCTCATCATCATCCTCGCCAACCCATTCGATCTGGATGAAATCCATCCTTACCTGTATCCGGTGCCCACCACTGGACCTTTACTTCGCGGCTCCTCTTAGACGACAGCCTTACCCCCGGTAGTCATTTTTCGATCAGCAGTCCCATCTTCATCCAGTCAAAGACAGATAGTCATTTCTAATCAGAACCGAATTACTTGTATTCTTATCTCAGACCAGAGGTCGATCACAGACCTAAGACTGATAATAGCCGCTTGAAGCCCTGGAGGCCCGAAGTCGAAGCTCTGCACTTTCTCAAATATAACCTGCTACCTACTCAAGCTTTGCCCCTGTGCTAGTGATTTGTAGGCGTGCTGTAATCTTCCGCGATTCTTCCGAGAACGCCCGATTGGAGACGCCAGCCAGGCCAGCAGTGGCGGCATCATCCTCCTCCTTCCGCCTATAAGCTTGATTATTGAGCAAGAACAAGTAGGGCAGTATGTTGTTCCTCCAGCTTGGCAAATGCGCTCTTCTCGTCTTCCAAAACGTCACTATCCACAACACCGCAGCCGCCAGCCATACTGCAATCGGCAAAGTCAACCAGACCCAGTCGATACGCACGTATGTCGACAGAACAATATTCTCTCCAATCGTGAGATTCCCGCCAGCCACGCTGTTGTTGATGTACGCTTCATCGCGAAAGGTTTTGGTGATAGCTTTCGCCATGTTGTTGATAGCACAAGTCAGGTGATCGTCTTCCTGACTATTGCATTCGGAAAAGTCTCCGTAGAAGATAGCCTGTGTGGTGTCGATGGTTGCATATACATTATCAACGCCGTCATTTGTCCCCCACTCAGCAGCGTCGGAGATTGTGTGGTAGTAGCCGCCAAAGAGGTCGGCCACAAACTCCATCAGTGCTACATGCGCTTCATATGAAAGGAAAAACTGGGAGTAGGGGCTTTGCCAGGTCAAATTAGGAGCAAAGCCCGACGTGACGTTGAGTTGGTAATCCCACCCACATTCGGACTGTTGGACGTCGGTGCGTAGTGTCGAGTTCGAGACAGAATCTTGTACCCATTCAGCACAGAGTTGGAGCGCACATTCCGTGGCGACGAATTTCGTTGATCGATTAAGAAGTTCATAATCATGGTCTAGGATTTTCTCGAAGTCTTTGACCATGATGTATTGGATGGCGGGTAACCATTTTGTATCGTTGTATATGAGGGGGTTGGTTGAAGTTGTGACGTTTATATCGAAACCCCCAACGCCTTCTGTGAAATTCATAGACGGCCCGTCGGGAACGACAACAGTACAAAAGTTGAGGCAATCATCCTTCCACTCGGCTGAAGTAAGATCGGAGTCGCAGTCAACACAAGTGATATTCAACTTGTCTGAGATATCCGTACAATGCGGCTTGGTAGTCAAAGTTGGAGTTTGCGGGAAGGTACAATTCCCGCTGGCACAGATATAATTCGGATCTGCCCAGGGTTGGCTGGCGTCGGCGTTGAAGAGAGAGCTGTAGATATTAGCTTTCATTACAGGATCGAGGTAGTGTCCTAGCCCCGAGAATTAGTCATCGACTCTATCGTATTTTGAACATAGCACCGTAGATACTTACGACTGGCCCCAATCAAGAGGCCTGTAGAAGAGTAAGTTGACCCGTTGGTGATATACGCCACCTGTCCTGGGTCAGACACCGGCTTTTGATAGTAATGCAACAGGTTCTGCATGAAAGGACCAAATCCTGCTGCAAGTACCATAGCGACGCAGCCCAGTGTTTGGATGTGTCTGCATTTGTCAATAATGGCGCCTCCACGATTCACATCTGGCAGTTGTTTTGGATCATACCTCGGGTTGTGAGTCCAGATCATCCTGACGCTGCCGATGACGCCTCTGCTTGCTTCGTCGAATGCATGCAGCTCACTTAAATTGTGTTGTTTTCGGGCAAAACTCGTCCACTTCAGCTGGCCGATACTGCGGCTTATCGGAAGCAAAACCAATGCTCTCCCAAAAGTACTGAGCCATGATATCAATGTGTTGAGCGAGATAGAGGGCCACCCTGGCTCCTCCTTGCCGTCATAAACTCCAAGCACTATGACAACTGAAACAATCGCCGCCATAGAGCCAATCAATCCAAGGAATTCGGGCCACCAAGAATCTGCCCAACCGGGGAAGCAAGTGTCGGGACGTCCTGCTGTAGCATTGTTGTAAATGGCTGGGTTATCATCAGTGTCGTAAACGCTGACTGTCGGTAAGTCGGCCTTGTGTTGAGGGTGCGTTTCTGGGTGCGTCCCCGTGTCTGTGTGGTCTACAGGAGTGTAATGCACATCCTCAATGCGATCCATACCCACGTATGTACTAAGTCAGGTAAGAAGCCTGTCTAAGGTGATATCGAATATGACCAACCAATGGTCTTACAAGGTTCAGCCAAGAATAGGCATCAAAATGCACGTAATTGAGGTTGTCGCAACACAAGAGAAGAACTCTGATATACCCTAGGTAGGTAGTATCTGACTGGCTTGGATCCTGTGGCCTACTAGATACCTAAATAGTTACTATATGACTCAGTACCCGCTTTATCCCATGGTGTTGGAAGGACATCAATTGTGGGTGAACCGGGGGCTGCAGATGTTGGTGCGAGTGAAAATGCGAGTGGCTGGATAGCATGGCGCGTATGCAACCGCCTAGATGACAACCGAGAGAGAAGGATCACTAGCGCTGACAGCTTTTCTTGATTTGGTCATACACGTGTACATGGCCTAATTCCAACCAGGTGATGTACTGGATGTAGTGAAGGGTAACTCTCCACTTCAGTCTTCTGCGCAAAAACCATCGCCAACCATCGCTGGAGTTTGAACATCCTGGTTTATCGCTTCAGCACTGGAAGCCGAACGATTTGGACTCTTTATGGGTTGCATAGTTCGTCTGGTTAGGTCCTATGTAGCTAGGTCTCCGAGTGCAACAAAGCTCGCGTCGGTGACACTTACAAGGAAAGCCTCTTCCCTTTTTCTTGTCGGTCGGTTAGGAGTGCTACTCAAGACGTGTGGATGAGGGTAAAGGAGCCGCGCTCGGGCGCGTGGCTTTGGTGAGATGCTGGAGGTACTGTAGATGCTGAGATTCTGGTTAGAAGTTGCGTAAGAGAACTGTCCGGAAGAAGGCTTCTGAGAAAACTTGCCGATTTAGTGGTTGATTCTGGTGTCATTGATATATCTGCTGGTCGGATGCTCTGATGGTGACCTTGGGAAAATAGAGCCTTGCCTCAGCATGGAGAGCGGGGATTTGGTCTCGGAATAACCTCAGAAAGTAGCGAGAATATTAGCAATATTTCTCTTGCTCCCTAGAGCAATGTATCTGGGACAGATGCAGTGTAAGCCTGCAAGAGCTGTTGGCAGTTCCTCATAAAGATATTTATACAGCAGAATCAGTGTTCTTTACCCTCCGCCCATAGCATCCGCACCAAATGAACGCGCAGAAGGTTGAGCTTGCCACAGGAGCCGCTAGAGGCCTAGGCGGCCTTCTGGTGTTCCACCGGTTGACCCTATACAGCTTCCCGATGCCAAGAGATTTGTCTGCCTCAAGCTTCAAAATAAGATAGAGCCGTATCTCTGACAACAGAAGGCGATGCATGACAAGGGCATCCATTTCCTCTAGGCATTCACATAGTTATGTGATCAACGCGAAAACTACGCTCGGTTCTCATCCGACTATATACTAGACACTGACAGCATCTGTCACTCATCACACTCCTCAATGCGTGGCCTATGAGCGGAAAGCGGGCACGAGGACCCGCTTCACCACCCAATTTCAGGTCTCGAGAATAGTAATTGATGTCCCGGCCGCTGCTTCAGGCGGTTCCCGGAAGTTCAAGTTTAAATTCCAGTGGTTCCATCCACCCGACTAATATATCAGGAGAGGACCGTGGTAGTTACCTGAAGAACGTGTTGTCCTACTCGGTGCTGTTTAATCGTTAGGGCTGCGCTGAGCTGGGATGCGAGAACCTATTTCAAGTGTTCTCCAATGCTGAAGGCTATTCCTGACATGGATAAAATAGTTCTTTGAAGACCTATGAGCGATATCGCTGGTGCTCTGTTCGGTATTGTGCTGTCTGATCGTTCTTGCTATCCCATCAACCATAGTGGGAATCTAGTCTATCTTGGCTGATGTGCTTGGTATTTTGAAACTGGTTCCCCTCTGAAAATAAATCTGGGCTTGTACCGACGCCGCTGCATAAAGGCCTACCTGCCACTTCTCCCACGGGGTCTTGAGAGTGACTACCTGCATAGGTCCTGCGAGTGACTTGTATTGAAAGTCCGGCACACTTCATATTACCAAGGAATTCCTTCATGACAGGACGCGGTAATCAAACGACTACTTGGTGAGTGCATGTATCCATATATGAGGGCAACTCTAGACCACTCCATCTCCAGTGGACCTGGGCCTCTCTGTCGCTGCTCATTTTGCCACAAGAAAGCGGCCACAATTTCATGAGTAGTACAGTGGACGGTAAGCATGCGTCTTATACGGAATATAATGGACTTTAGCCAGCCCTCACAAAACTTTACAAATCTCTTGGCTGTTATCAGTAGGCTCTTGGTATAAGCAGAAAAGTGTGTGTAAGCTGGGGGGGGTGGGGGTTGTGTATTCCAAGGTTGTGGCTGGTTGCTAAATGCACTAACCCCCTGATGACTTGCTTGGCGGTGCCGTCGTGCGACTTCTTTATCCGATCACTGATACTGAGAAGTGCTGGTCAAGTCATTCTCACGGCTTATACATACTGTTAACGTGAGGTCAGTCAAATTTTGTTTCTCAAAGAGTCTTCAACTCCCATCAAAAGGGGTCTATAGGATGACGTGGATCTGCGACTGCGACCACGTGCAGGCCTTCCATGTTAAGCAACATGACCTGCCTCAGCATCCACAGGCCAAGGAAGATTGATGTTCTTTGTTATATCGTCCAAATTTATTCATCCAACGGAAGTTATTCCTGATTGGGTACGAAATAAACACTGTTTCCCGCGCCTTCTGCTGCGGCAGCTGTGCTGAATGCCTCCTCCCAGTCTTTGAGTCCGAACTTGCCCACAACCTTCATACCCGCTCGAGAACCTACCTGCAAAGCACCTGTCTCAATGGCCTTGATTAAATCTTTGGCCTGTTGAGAAGTGTTCATGAAGCTACCTTTGATTGTAACCCCCTTGTGAACGATCTGCCCGTAGGGAACCTGGAAATCCCCCCTGATGCCACCCATCAGACTCATTCGACCTCCACATTTGAGGCAAGCGAAGCCTAATTTGATGAAACTATGGCCAGCCTTGTTGGGTGAGATATCAAAATAAACATCCAGCGGCCCAAATTTGCTGAGGGCTTCAATATCCTCTTGCTCGTTGCCAGTGAACTTGACTGCTTCCAGTCTCGGTGAAAGCTGTTTCAGCTCCAACAAAGCCGCTTCATTTCTCCCCATGGCAATGACACGGGCACCCATCGAAAGAGCAACGTGCACCGCAGCACCTCCAAATGAGCCCGTGGCTGGGGCTACCAAGACTGTGTCACCAGCCTTGACATGAATCTCAGACAGCCCAGCGTAGGGCACAATCAGTTGGCTAATAGAACCAAGCTCTTCCACCTTATAGCCCAGCCTTCCAAATAGGGCGTCCTCATCCAGAGCATGGACGCCCTCAAGCGGGGCCGTTGCCAGCGTAGCCCAGACACCGTTACGCCAGTCCCCGCCAAACAGACGCCTAGTACTTTCATCGGTCCCCTCGTTGTAGCCACGCAAGACCTTGATATTGGCATTATCGCGCGCTCGCACTGCAAGCTCGACGTAGACCAGCTGCCCCGGCTTCAGGATACTGGCGTCCGGCGGCACGGCCAGCACGCGGGCAATACATGTACCGCCGGGTACCAGAGGGAGTCTGGATATGGCATGTGAGCGACATTTGGAGCCCCGGGTTGAGCGGTCATGACACAATGGTGCTTACGGGTATTTGAAGCCGCGTGGGTTCCCGTTCGCGAAGATCTCATTTGCGTATTGCACAATGATTGCATAGAGTGGTTTGACGATGACGGTCCCGGGGTTGGCGGCCGGGGTTGGTAGTGTGGCCAGGATGGGAGGAGCGGACGCCGAATGGAATTGCAGGCCAGTGTAAGTCTCAGGAAGTGGTGGGTTTATGAGGTTCTCCATATTCGGTTTGTGAGGGTCTGTTCGTGAGGCCTGAGGCAACGGCAAAACTGGTAGATGGGGTGAAGTTACGTGAGAAGCAATCCGTCGAAATCCGGGGTCTAGATATTGCTTTCGCATGGAAAATTGTGCGGGGGTGGCTCCTACTGCGCCCATCTCCAGATTTTGGTCGGGTCTTGTCCATTTATAAATACTTGTCCACAACAGAATAGGACATCACTATGTCCCTCAGCTCCGGCCAAGCCCTCCTGTCGGCCGTTATTCCCATGCCTATCTCCTAAGTCCTTATCAACCGTTAATTCCAGCTACCACGGATGTTTAGCTCCGATGAAAAAGTCTAATCTGGAAAGTGACCTCCGTTAGTTTTCTGCTCTACGTGTGGACAAGGCTGAGACTAATATGAATGTCAACCGCATGCTCCAAGTTGTTGCGTACACATCTGCGCACAATCCAAGGACTATTGCAAATAGCCTTCTTGTACGGATTGCGATTTGAATTCCTGATACGAAGCTCACCCGAACGCCCTTAACGTACCAGACAGTGACAGGAAACCATGTTGTTTATTCACCCTAATAGTGCAGGAATAGCACGGGTCAACCCCGCAGCACAGCTATTATTTCCAGTCCTCTTTTAGAGCAAGGCGCAACCGTCTTCTCTTGCACTTATTGGTAGAAGAACCCTACGACCAACCGGAGTTCAAGTGCTTTCTACGCAAAACCTGGTTCGATTTTTGTGTCAATCCCGAGAAACCCCCCATCCATTCCATCCCGCTTATGTTCACATCTTGCAGCAGCAGGAACCTGCCAGGACGTGGCCAGTTCACAGCCCGAGGTATCATAACTTCGGGCTCTCTCATCTTCAGCTTTGAAACGATGCAATATCGCACGATCAGGTGAACCAGAAGGCTTGAGAAGCGCTGAGAGCTCCACGGGCAGTAGCAGCCACATAGACTTGAGAGAGCGAACGAACGTTGTCGTTAGTGACTGTCCATCCTACTAAGTACCTGCTAACGCTACTGACAGGCGCCCATACAGCAGAATGAGGAGCCAATGGGTCCGACCGAGCCCGTTGTGACATCCGAGAAGCTACAGATCGAGGCCCAAAGCCCTGCGCCCCGGCATGGCGTTCCTAAAGATACAGGCATAGCACGAATTCCCACCCTGGAAGTCGTTCCACGAACTGGAATTCGAGGAATGATTGGCCGCCTCGCTATCATCTTCGATGCCACAGATCCCTACGACTACAGCCCTAGCACAAAGTGGCCTATAACCATCATCGTCGCCCTTCGCGGCTGCCACATCGTCCACTGGCACCTCCATCCTTTACAGTGAGCACCTCAGGTCCTTGCAAATGTGGCTAGATGATCGCATTGCCATTGGGTTGACGCATGGTAATCGAAAATGTTGTGCAGCTGCCTTGGGCCTGTTCGCCAAGGACCTCCATACCTCGCAGACTTGTCACTGGTATTGTACCAGCTAGCTATGGCTTTCACTCATCTATGGTGGTAGGTCGGTCCGCAGGTGCCAGTACTTGCTTGTGGACATCGCGAACGTGAATTGGAGCTTGTTTCCTAACAAAAAATACAGGTCTGCCTTCTCCGAAACTTTGGGTAGACGCGCGATTTACATGCTGTCATTTTTTCTCTTCATGGCCTTCTCCATTATCAGTGCTGTGAGCGTCAACATCGGTATGTTGATCGTCTTACGGGTACTCACCGGGGGTGCCTTGGCGTCTATACAGGCAGTAGGTGCGGGCACCATATCTGATATCTAAGAGCCGAAGCAGCGAGGTGGAGCCATGGGAATTTTCTACCTAGGCCCCCTTTGCGGTCCTGGTGTCGCTTTACTTAGGGGGTGCACTGTCACAGAGACTAGGCTAGCGCAGCACACTGTAGGCTTTGGTTAATTTCGGTGGCGTCCTGCTCCTTTTGATCTTCTCTGTCTTTCTGATACGCTGAAGAGAGATAGTGAACTCGACTTGAACGGGAAGGCTGCGCCTGCACTGAATTTGATCACACAGATTATAAGGCAACTCGTTAACCCGATCAAGGTCTTGACATTCCTTTGTCACCCGCCTGTTTTGATATTTGTCTTTCTGCGGCCTTCAGCGCACTATATTGAGCAAAGCTTTCAGCCTTCATTTTTGCAGCCTTCGATTCAAACTTGTACGGGTTGTGAAGGGATGGATACTGAGATCTCGTAGGTCCGAGTTGGCGAGAGGCTGTGGAGACTGTAGGTGATTGACTGAAGTATCGTATTCCTTTACTGCCTCATTTGTGGCCGTAGATGAAGGTGACCTCGGGAGTGTTATGTAGTCTGGGCTCATAGCTTCCAGGTCACCTTCCTGAAGCACAGCTTTCCCTGATTGGTCATTTGGGAGCCAGACCACTCTGTCATCTTTACCCTGGCGTAATATCTGTCTTCTTGGTGGATTCGAATCGTGGTTCCCAACGATATGTCTTTTAAGAGCCTGTGAAGACATGAAGGGGGGGTATCGACAAGACGGATAAGTGCAACGGAAACGGCGCACATGAGCAAGTTCATGCTGGGTACGACATCGCTCGGTCTCGAAACCAACTGTTGCTCTGGGACACGATCGTAGCCTGCAGGTATATGCTGATGCTCGAAATTTTCGTTGGAATCCTTCTAACTCTTGAGCTGATATGCCTGGTATGTCTGTCTCGTCAAGGAGTTTTATTAGTATCTCCTGGTAACGTGATAGAAGAACCGAGATTGCGTCATTTGGGATCCTCTTCTTCTTATGAGGTTGTCCTTCCGAGCCTGAATACAAACTCTGTAAGTACTTCACGTTGGCTTTCAGGAGGGAAATACTTACCATTCTCCAGCTGTAATTGTCCTTCAAGGTTGGTGGGAGATCGAGCCCATATGTTCTGCTTCACCACGTCGTGTATGTTTTCATATCGCTCCAAGTGAGCCAATCGAGGGTCTAGCGCCGACACTGCTACTACCTGTTCCTTGTGATGATCTGGACAGACGCCGTCCAGCTCGCTGCATAGACGATCTAGGAGAGCATGGAGCTTCAGTTTGTCATCGAGGCCATGCGTGGGTTGAACGAGGCATAATAGATATTCTACCCAGTACTCGGATGCGTACAGATGCAGAGCATGTACTCCTTTCACGACCGCACGGTATCCATCTTGAAGAGCTCCGTTTAAGAGCTTGGTTCCAGATAGCAGACAAGTGACGGTAGCTTCGCAGTGCTGAAGAAGTGCATCGTTCGCGTTTATTGTCAAGTTCGACAAGGGTTCTTGGATGAATCTGTTGTGGCAGTTAATACCTTTCTCGCGCAGCGGTTATATTTTGTCGTTAAACCCACTGTTTCACGGATAAGTGAATAAACGATAGAGTACCATCGCTCCGTCGCTCAATCAGCGATCCACAGATATCCAAGATGTAATCTGGGGCAGGAAGAGTTATATCAGGGTCTCCGGATGAATATAATACGGCAGACAACAGCTCGGCGACCCTTAGTGGGCGCTTGGCGAAAGCGATCCAGCCGAATATGCACCTGATATGGTTGACTGAATTCGAATCAAGGGGAGCCACGATCTGGGATACAATTTTCCGGTAGCTAGAGCCGTCGATGCCCAGGTGTCAGCCTTGTAATCTGAATTCAGTAAGCGGGGCTTCGCAGACTTACAAGTCGGAAAGCTCCTTAGGTAATTGATTGATGGAGTTGCGAAGCTCTTTTCCGTGTATGAAGATATTGCTACTGATGAAATCCAGAACTAGTCGGGCATAAAGAAACATGCCTATAGATTTGTCAGCTTTTCCCTAAGTTTCGGATAGCGTGAAGCCGACCAAAGTGCACCATCAGGTGGTATTCAAGTCCATCCCGTGTGGACAGCCTGCTGTTTAGGCACCTGACACAAGCGGGTGTGATCAGGCCAGCTACCCCAGAGTATTTATCGATAAACCGTGACGGGAAGATGAAAAAGACATACCGTCGGCTTTCCATGTAATCTGCCAGCCGATTGTATCAATCTCGTGCGAATTAATACCCAGTTGCTCGAACCGTGTGTGCATCGAGCGTAATCTCTGGCCGGAATACTCCTTGATAGCCTTTTCCAAATGTAGTTTCTCTTCTGTGAGAGAAACACTTGGCTTCCCACGGAGAGCCCGTGATATTGTTGGTGTGGGACGACTGGATATCATTACCTTACAGATGATCTTTCCTGAACCAGCAGCTCTTGATACAATCTGCTTGAACAAACCCAGTAGACGAGACTGCAGATTAGGCGACTCTTCTCGTAGCTCATCTACTCCGTCAAGGACTATCCAAAGGTAATTGGTATTGCTTGGATCGCATGAGGAGCTTGTTAAAAGAGTTTGGAGTAGATTCTCCAGGCCTGAGACCTTTACCGACTGTTTCTTCAGGACATAGTTGTTGTAGACATAAGTGGCCAGCTCTGCGTCTTGACGAAGTAACTGTTCGAGGAGCGACCTAAGAATCTGGTCGTATTCAGAAGACGCGGCAGAGTTGTATGCGCAGAAGTGGGTTAGAACGGTCATTCGCGCACCACGTATAAAGTTGATGATCTGAGTCGATATAATACTCTTTCCTGAGCCAGCTGTTCCCGACAACCAGAGAAAGGGGGTTTCTGGTTTGCGCTGGAACCATGAATTGACTTTGGAGTTTTTGAGTATCCAACTGCAAGTTCCCGGGTGCCTGTTTCCCTGGTTGGAATAAGACTCGAAGATTGCCATTTGGTCGGATTCATCGACTCGGAGCCACGAGACTATTGCTTGGAACTCTTTAGCTGATTGTTCCTTATCCAATAAGTCGATCTTCTCGAGGCTCTCCTCTTTCCAACTGCGAAGTTCCTGCCGCATATCCTTCGATTCCAAAATATCGCGAGCGTTAGCCTCTAGATCAATCAGAGATTCGTGCCGTTGCATATCTTCAATGATATTGTCGAATCGCCTTTGGAAGCGACCCCATGAGGTGAGGAAGAGTAGTTGCCAGCCTAAGTACAAGGCATCAGTTATTTCGCTGTTAGCTTCGGATGAGAACAATCACCGTACTTACCGCTACGGCGCACGAACTTGTATGCGTGTTTGTGGAACTCGAGAATATCTGCGTAGAAGGTTGCAAGTACCTGATTAAAACCATCACTTCCAGCGAAGGCTTCGTCCAAAATGCGTAAACGCTGCAATGATTCTGCTATCCTTGAATAACCCTTGATGATCTGATCAAAAGCCTCCACATATTCGGATGCAATTCGCAGAATCATAGTTATAGGCGCCCAGATCCACGGCAAAAATGGCGTTCCATTGCAAAGCGTGTCAACTGATTTAGCATAGTGCTCGAGCGCTGTGAACAAGGGTATCAAACGCCGCATGTTGCGGAGTGACTGTCGCGCTGCTAAACGCCTTTCAATAACCAGTGCCTCCTGCTGCACCGTCTGGAGGGTAGAATTCGGGAAGTCGCAGGAGTCCTGTGGAGTGATCGCCTGTTCCAGTTCCTCGAAAGCTGTCCGCATTGTCTGCCGGATGGCATGGGGTATTGGTTTAGGTAACGGCATCTTGAGCATACGTATTTGCTTTCGAAAGCTGTAGCGGAGGTTGGCTGACCAATGATTTCAAGTACAAACTCAGCTGCAAACAAAGGTCTGCCGAGGTCGAACATGCTTCGTGACAGGATATACTCTCAGGCAACAGGTCTACTTATATGTAAATGATGTTGGGGGTACAACATATGTGTTCCCCTGCATTAGCTCATTGCGAAGCTGCTGCGCCACTGGCGAGGCAGATTATGAGGTGATACAGCTCCTCCTCTGTTTCACCCTACAGCCATGGAGCTGACATGCTTCTTTGCCCCAAGATTCCATCTTTCTCAAGACCAAACATGACTCAATCAAACTCCCTTCAACAAGCAATCAAACCATCCTATCATCCATCACGTCACCTGGAGTCTCCCACACTGACAACAATGGATACATCTCGAGTACTGGACGGCCCCGCACCCAAGCGAAGACGACTGGCGACGAATCAATCCGGAGCTGATAGGCTGGAGTCATATGAGCCGACATCGTATGCTTTATACGATACTACTTCAAATTGCTTGTATCCGAGCATGGTTCTTGGTCGCCATGATTCCCAGGGTTTTGAGTCGCAAATCAAGCCCTCAAGACAGGATAGAGATACATCTGAATGTATGGGCATGACTACCTCAAAGCCTGTCAGCCATTATATGCCATCCACCATCGGCTACGGTACAGAATTGTCAGCCGGAGCCTTCCATACGCAGAATGGGTGGTTCCATCTCGAAGCTCAAACTATTCACAATTTGGAGGCTCGAAACTGTCAACAAGCTTCTATCACACAAACTGGCTTCCAGTCTTCTGGAGCTGGCTGGCCGGACAATGTCTCCACCTTGCCAGGATCTCATAGCTACCCTGCAGAATCCAGTACCCAGACGCTTGAATGGAATGAGCATCAACTTAACGATCCAAAGAGGTCTAACTATCTCTTGGCGTTCCAAAACACCGTGCCCACCTACCGTGCCGATAATGGGCCAAAACAGCGTTCTAGGGAGGTGATGACAGATGGTGAGGCTGTTCGAACAGGAGAATATACCACTAATACCCCACTCGTTGAAGAATGGAATCAGAAAAATGTAGCCCAAGAGACAGTCTGCTTCGGGAGGGTAAGGACACGTTCCCAGAGATTGATCTCAGATATTTTCAGCTAACCATTAGCGCTCAGGTGACAGATATCTCCGCCACGTGTGGTCGCCCACGACGCTCTGATCTGCCCCGTTGCTTTCAAGCGAGACTTGATTCTTCGGATCGTTTTACTTCTAAATGCCATGAAATGGAAATAAAAGGCCGCATAGTTTCGGATTATGGACAAATGATCCAGGGTTTACTTGACGAGCCATCCCTACACCTACATGTAGAGGCTTTCAGCTCCGGTGACACATGCAGCGAGACAAACCCGAAGAGTTCTGGGCGAGTTTTCAGCCAATATCGCTGCACTTTAAGCATTACGGTATACGGGCCATTAGAGCTATTCGACGAGATCGGAAGCTGGTTTCAGGAGTACGAGATCTATCTCCAAGACCCTATCCAAGTCGGAGAGTTAGACGTGAGATATTGCAACCCTCACAGGCTGTCATTCGACGGTCTCGAGTCTTTCCCGTTACTTTCGGAATTTATTACCCAGAATTCCAAACCCTTTGAACTCGCGGAAGTCTTGAGCCAGCCTGATCTGCTCGACACTCTCAGCTGCCAGGCAGACTTGAAGGAGGCACCGCAGCCAACGGCGATACGCGCTAGCCTGAAAAGGTGAGAAAAAACATCACCTAGGTGGTTCATAGTATTTACTAAATGATCTGCGCTAAATTGCATCGCTGAAGGCATCAACGACAGGCCCTGACTTTCATGATTCGACGAGAGCAGGGCTGGGCCTTCGACGAGAAAGATGCAGATATCTGGGAGGCCAAAGACACCAACCGGGGACTGTGGTAGGTTTCGGTATTTATACTTTCAACAAACCTAGAGTCCGTATCGTTGACCTTGACGCCAGGTTTGTAAATAAGGTAAATGGAGCCTATGAGGCCGAAGAACCCTCGCCTCTCCGGGGTGGCATCGTTGCAGATCCAATGGGCCTAGGGAAGACTTTGACGATGATCGCTCTAGTAGCATCGGATATTGACATGGCAGAATCTCAAACGGATAACTTCTATGACCACGACGTTGGAAACAATTATGTGGATTCTACACTGATCATCGTCCCACCACCACGTGAGTTACTCCATGCAGCTGTCTGTGTTCCGCATGGTACTGTTTGTACTGCTTGCACGTCCTAATCATGATGCTAACTTTCGAGTAGTGCTAGGAACCTGGGAAGAACAATTATCTGAGTAAACCTACATATCGTCCCCGTTCATCCCTAAGGTGCTAATTCACGACGTCAGGCATGTACTAGGAGACAAACTGAGGTTTCGGCGTCACTATAGCACAACAAAGGTTTCTGATACACGCGAACTACACGGCGTCAATATAGTCTTGACGACGTACCACACAGTTTCCACAGATTGGAATGCGGCAAAGGGTGAAAGAAACTCGATCTTGTTCTCCCTCCACTGGAGAAGGATTATCATCGATGAAGGTAGGGCTTGATGTAACCCTGGCACGGAAGACGAGAACGAAGCTGACGATAGTAGCGCATTTCATCCGAAACGAACGTACGAGAATGTCCCGGGCTGTTTGCGACCTGGAGGCGACAGCTCGCTGGGCTGTGACCGGTACTCCTATTCAGGTAAGGTCCTTGTGAATTACATGAGCAATTTTCCATTCCGTAGGGCAATTTTATGTGTAACTAATACCGTTAGAATCGTCTCGACGATCTTGCGGCGCTATTAAAATTTATTCGTGCATATCCATACAATGACAGCAAAACTTTCAAGGCTGACATCACGGATCCCTGGAAATCTGGAGAAGACGAACAGGCGGTGGCTCGATTGAAGTATCTAGCTGGTTGTCTAGTGCTACGGCGACCACGAGCGACGATCTCCCTCCCTGCTCGTCGAGACCTTTGCTACCCGATAGACTTTACCTCCAATGAAAGGCAAGCATACGAGACAGTCCGAGAACAAGCCATTTTGCGAATCGATGAAGCTCTTCAGTCTGGCTCGGATGTCTCCAAGGGCAGTGCATACGTCAACGTATTGCAACAAATCGAGGCCTTAAGACTCATCTGCAACATGGGATTACACTACCGATCAAGACATGAGAATATCGCAAGTTCGGGAGGTGCAACGGCAGAATGGACTGCTACTGCCCAGCAAACCTTCAACGCCCAGCGTGAGATGGATACCATAACATGTCTGCAATGCGCATCTAGCCTCACGTTCACCGAGAATTTATCCGACGAGATCACGGCTTCAGATACTCTTCCATGCTTCTTCCGCTGTCTGAGGTTTTACTGTAGTCAGTGTATCAGTCAAAAAGGTCATAAGGATTGTCATGTGAGCTGCGGCCACAGGCCTTCGTGCCCCGGTGCGTTTGTATCCATCAGTGATGGAGCGCTTGAAGAGCTAGCCTCCTTGGATGGATTGAAGCCAATACCAAACATGGTACTTCCGTCTAACCCACTTCCATCCAAAGTCCAAGCTCTGGTGGCAGATATCAGGAACCAGCCAGAAGGCGTGAAATGGTAAGTAGAACCTACCCAATCTACCGCTCCATCCATGGCGAATGCAATAATATACTGACATACCAAAGTGTTGTGTTTTCAACCTGGAGGTTGACACTTGGTATTGTCGAAGCCGGGCTTAATTCAGCATCAGTACAAAGCATTCGATTCGATGGTAAAGTACCACAGAGGGAGCGACAACGGGTGATTGACCGCTTCAACACGGATGCGGACGTTCGTGTCATGCTGCTCACATTGTCTTGTGGTGCCGTTGGGTGGGTTCTTGGCCCTTGACGTTTGCTTTATATCAGGCTAATTGTTGCTTGTCGCAACAGACTCACGCTCACAGCTGCTTCCCGTGCGTATCTCTTGGAGCCTCACTGGTAGGTCGCGTGCTTTCTTAAAGCCATCAACCACTAGTTGTTAAAATGCTCTAGGAACCCCACCATTGAGGAGCAAGCTCTCGCAAGAATACACCGCATAGGCCAGACTCGAGAAGTGACTACAGTCCGGTTGTATGTCCGAGACTCGTTCGAGGAGGTGAGCTGTCCGGTATCAAACCCAACGCCTTCACCCCCAGGCACTGACATTGCTTTACAGCGGGTGATGGAGCTTCAAGCCAGCAAAAAGCAACTGGCAGGTGTTTTGCTCTCGCAACATGACGGCGAGGCAGACGATAAGCTGGCAAGCCTCCATGTAAGCACTTGAGTGGTGCGACAGGATAGTTTCGAGAACGTTATGCTGACGCTTGAACAGAAGTTGAGGTGTTTGCTATAGTGTGCTGTAGCCGGGCATCTACCCTAGGGTATATACTTGACTACATGAGCGCTTAAGCAGCTAGTCCGAGAAGGCTCCACTCGTTGTCCGCTGGTGCAGTTTATGGACTCCATCTCAGCCTCGCTATCGACCGAGGTCAAAAATGCGAGTCACGTGGTCGCGTGTTGGGGCTTGGCAATGAGTCGAGAGCGGCGGCTAAAAAGGGCGAACAATGAAAGGCATTGTGCGGATTCGAGGATCGCAACAAAGAACTTCGATCAGTGAAAGGATGTTGAGCTACAATTTGAAATCGTGTCAGTGTCTTTTTTTGATACAACGCAAAGCCCAATCCTTGATGATCTCCAAGTACGAGATACAGATGAAAGGAGCATGGTACTTCAAAGTTGATGTCTGTAAAGTAGAAGTTGGGTGGCTGGTCTGTGCTCGATGTTCGATGCCGGGTAATACAGTGGACCGTAAGCCGGTTTGGGTCAAAACATCACCTCTCACAAAATGTACTCTAAATTCTAATTCACTGACACCCTGATCTTGCTAATGCAGACGTTCATTCAAGGGGTCTCCCAATGTCATACTATGGAGTCCCCGGCATTCCATATTAGGCTTTGGGTTGTAAATGAAAGGATATAACTATAAACTCTCTAACAGTACATAGTAGGGATCAACGACCTGCCTTCTGAGAACCTCCGCCCTCTGTCAGAGTCTCAATTCCTAAGTACAATAGTAGAAACCGAAGTCTAGCCTTCAAACAAACAGTCTCCCTGGCCCGCCTAGGCGCTTGTAACCATGTAACAGGGGCATGTTGATAATCGACAGGACCCCGGGTCGACCTGGTCACGTTGGTAGGGAGTACCTAAGTATTCTCAGGGCTATATTTCTCAAGATTCCCACGAAGTACCTAGGTAGTTACTTAGGTACGAGGGATTACAGTATGTTGGGGTTTTGACTCAAACCGGCGTATAGCCGCTTGTCAAAGGCGGGCCGGCCCCACCAACGTGCTGTAAGCCTAGCTGCACACCCGCGCACTGCGCTGCGCTGCGCTGCGTTGCGCTGCTACGAGCGCGACGGGATTCCCGCAATTCACCCGTTACACCTTCCCAAGGTTACCACTCTTCACAACACCACAATACACATGCCCTCACCTCGCTCCTCGGCCTCAATTACCAAGACCAATAACTAGCAGCGCGACCATATCCGCCCTTGCCGCCGCCAGTCGTTCCACCAGCCGCCGCCCATATTGCTACTAGGCAGTGATTATTTACCGACCCTCGATTGGTTTCGCGCGCTCGAGAAGCGTGTCGCGACGACTCTCGCCTCCCATTTCGATCTCGATTTCGCGGATCCAACGACGCCCTCGCTTGCCCCACGTCCCGAACCCCAATCGCATCGCGTGCAATCACATATCCCCGCATGCGCCTCGTTTCAATACAATCTGCGACGCGATCCTTGTCGGCGGAATAGGGATTGGACATCTCACACCGTCAACAATGTCATCACGGCCTGCTGACGGCTTGTCGAGTCAGGCAGGGCTCGTGGACAACAACAACAACCACAACAACAATCACAACAACAGCATCCCTATCTCTATAGCGAACCCTCATGTCCCTCGTGAAACATTACTACAAGAGCGCTCAAGTGCCGCCCCATCATATCCCTTACAAAAGGAGCTTTCCTCGACTAGCGACTCGCAAGCCACCATCTCTTCCTCCGAGTCCAACCGCGTCTTTACCCCGCCCGTGATAGAAAGGACAGGAAGTGAAGGGGGCGCTGGAAGTGCTCATGGGTCGAGTCAAGAGACACAATTGCTACAACTCTCACAGTTGGCTGCTGCCCAGGAAAAGCTGCCAAATCTGGGATCGCGCTCGTCCATCAAAAGGACGGCCGATGGAGCGTTCAAGGAGCCTAGATTCTCCCCCACAACTTCCCCGCGCCCAGCCATCAGCCACTCGAGAAATGCAAGCGCTGTGAGCGCCGCTTCTACCGCAAGTAGTCGCGTCACCGAGGTGAGTGTTCCCGGGCCCGACCTACGCGCCTGTCTGCGGTACTGTCCTAAGGAAGTGGTCAATACTGATGCCTCATATTCGCAGCTGTCTTCCGAGCTGAGGGCTCGTATGTCATACGCTCTACTGAAAGTGAACAACGGTTGGGAATCACGGACAATAAATGAGGTCGAGAGCCTGGCGTCCCGGGGAGGTTCTCCAGCATCCAGCAACTCTACTATTCCTGGTGGAGCCAGATCGTCGGCAAGTCCACAGATCCAAACCTCGCATCGCCTACCTCTGACTAGCCACGCCGCTCCACTCCCAACCCATCCCCCCGAGGGAGCCTGGCGACGCTCTTCAGCAAGTGCAGACTCGCGTTCCGTCTCTGCTCAATTCCAGGATACGCATTCGCTAGCTCCCCCCGTCTCCATCCAGCCGCATCGCACGGAAGGTCATCATCGACGATATTCCAGTCCTAAAGATACGCCGAACTTCCTCTCTCCACGGCCTCACCATGCTAGCCCCCATACGCCCTCACTGGCCACGCTGAACCTGTCACCAGACCACCGTGGCTTACTCTCTGCTGGCGATGCGATGGTTGCCTCACCTACTCACAACATCCGCGAGAAAGACGCTATGGAAGCCCTGCTCTTCATGAGCAGCCCTGGCAATTCCGCGAATATGAAGCATCACTTCCCCGTCTCTTCGCAACCCATTGAGCGCCTCCGTAACGGCGCATCAGCTGCGAAGAGCGGACACAGGACAGCACTTCCCACATCAGCGCCCAAAAGGAAGAGTCTGCCCAATGGCCGCCCAAGCCACAGCTCACAGCCCCTGCCCACCGCACACTCACCCAAGAAGCGCGTTGGCTTTGAGAAATCCCGAAGTAGCCTCAGCGAGATGGAGATCGATGACCCTTCTAGTCCGCGCCGCCATGCCGGCTACGTACGCCCGGCGGCTCCAGCGCGGAGGAGCAACGGCACGGCTGATGGGCAAGCCCGCGAGAGGTTTCCTGTGCCTCTTGCGTCGGCATCGGGCAGGCCGACGCGGCCCAAACCGAGGATAAGATCATACAAGGATCTTGACGCGGTACTCGACCGCGTGGCAGCAGAAGCATCATCCTCAGATTCGGAGCGCGAGATTGAGATACCCGGGCCATCGAGACGGCATGAAGGCTCGGCGGGGATGCGTGCCTGATCTGGAATCCCCATGTCTCGGGTGCATTGTCGATCAGGTGGGCCCTCCCGACTCGGCATCCTGCATGAATTTGCTTCCTTCTCGAAGCCGGCCCCTTGTCCTACGCGCTGCCGTTGGTAACTGTGGGTTCGAATTGGAGCCACAGGGATCTTACAATGATACCACCTATCTATCTATCTATCCTCATTGGACTCTTTAATCTCAAATATATCACACTCAAGTTTTCCGTCCTTTTCCCATTTCTCGATTTTTGGATGAGTGTGACTGCTCATATGGTCTGCCCGCCATTCTCATTGAGCACATTGTATTACCATCATTACTGGCGCTCTCACGAAGTCACGATAGCATTCTCCCTCCCCAATTTCAAATACTTGGGAGCGGTTCGGCCATTGATACATGACGGTTTCAAAGGCGTTGGAACATGGTCGTGGCGTTGTATCTTATAACGAATGGGGTTCTGGATGGGTAGGACTGCCCATTATCATCATTCTGCTTTTGCATCACAGGCATACATAAATACACACACGAGCACACACTTGCCACTCTAGGTCTGTTGCTAGGTACCCTTCCACTATACTTCGGGATCCGCTTGTTCTCCTGCGCCTATCTCAGTGCCACCTGGTTCATGTTGTCGTGTAATGACGTCTTCAATCGATCAGGGTTGTTGATTAACCTGCAAGGGCGAGCGGGCGGGCGCTGTGGCTACCTCGCGACCTCCGGTACCACTGTACGTGCCAGCATCGCCCTTTCACGTCGAGACATTACCTACTTTAGATGTATAACGAGTTGTATCCTAATCACCTCCTGGGTCTTTTGACATGTAGACAACAGTCAGCAGGAGAAACAGCGATCAGAGCTTTTCAGCCAGGAGCTTCAAGCAATAGGACTAGCCAGCACATCTTCTCTGGCAGATTACACGGATGAATGTCGACCAAACACACACGTGTGCAATTCTTGATCTAGACGAAGATAATACCAATATTACCAGAGGTGCAGATAACTCGACCGTCTCCATACATCTCACCTCCGGTCTAATACTGAAACCGCCACCTGGGGTCCTCATCCCCATCCCAGTCGCTCAACTCGCCCACCTCCTTGACCTCAGCCGTGATCCCCTCCCTCCTCTTATTCTCCCTGCTCAGTGTCCAATACAAGAGACCAGCCACGACGATATTCGCCACCAGGTAGCCCAGCGCAAAGCTGTGTCCCAGGATGTACCGCGGCCCGTCGTTGGCACGATACAGCTGGGTGCCCAGCACCGCACCGCAGTTCCCTATCGAGATCTGCATGCCGTTGGCGACGGCGCGCTTCGTCTGGCCGGACACGTTGATGGCGGGCCACGAGAGCGCCAGCGCCGACGCCGGGTATATCCCACCTGCCGCGAAGAAGGTCCCGAGGTAGGAGACACCCGGTCGCCGGGCCGGGTCGGTGTTGGCCAGGAGGATGATGTAGCCTATGGCGCCGAAGGCGGCGGAGCCCGCTACGAAGATGGCGCGTTTGTGGAGCCGCTCGGAGAGGATGGCTACTATGACGGTTGTGATGAATGCGAATGCGTAGGGAGGGATGGTTAGAAGTTGTGCGTTGGCAGCGGTATATCCCAGGTCTTTGATGATGGTGGGCTGTTACTTATCGTGAGCCTTGAACTTCAACATCACATCTTCGGTCAAGTGCAGTCGATGGCTGCGGTTCACTCACCAGGAAGAGAGAGTACGTATATAGCGGTAAGCTCGTCGTATGAAACGCGAAACCGTAGAGCCAGCAGGCCGGATCTAACAATGCTCGTCTGACATTGGCCCAGGTGAACCTCTCATCATGTGTGGCGTCACTGTCTGCAGCCAGCCTTGCTTGGATCACAGATCGCTCCTTGCTGGACAGGAAACCGGCAGTATCTGGGTAGTTGTAGATGAACCAGTACGCAGACGTTGCAACTACTATCGTAGCCAAGCCTTCCTATACAAGACAATGTTGTTTAGTATATAATTTGTTTTGTCCCCGTGTCCCGGGTATGGTCTCGACTCACGAGAATGAAGATCCAGTGCCATCCGTTGGGCCAAACAATCCCAGCCATGAAGCTGATTCCCTGTCGGCTCCGCTATCAGTGCGTGTCTTGGTAACAATGCATTTAGTGTTACATACATATGCCAGAATACCGCCAAAGGAGCCTGCTAGTGCAGCAGCGCTGAAGAACAGTGAGATCCGAAATTGCCTCTCACGCCGCTTGTACCACATGGACAAATAGTAGACCACACCAGGAAACAGACCAGATTCGGCGACTCCCAAAAAGAACCGCGCAACGAAGAAACCGGCCAGGTTCTTGACGACTCCCAGCAGGGTAGCAACGATCCCCCACGCGATAGTCAGGGTGGGTAGCCAGACCCTCGGCGAAGTCCTCTTGAGTATAATGTTGCAGGGTATCTCAAAGAGCACATATCCGATGAAGTACAAGGTCAGGCCTGTCAGGTACTGGTTCCCAGTCATGCCCAGATCCTCGGCGAGGCCTTCGACTCGCGCGTTGGCAACATTGCTACGGTCGAGGAAGGAGAGAAGGTAGAGTATGCCGACTGCTGGGAGAAGCCTGAAATCGAGCTTTCGAAGCAGGGCCCCCTCGTTGATATTGGAAATTCCCCCTTCCTCGTTCTCGGAAACAAAACCTTGGCCAGTCGTCTTGTTCGTGGGCCCTTTATCATTGTTATAGTCGACATCGGGTTCGGCCATTGTGCTCGGTATTTGCCGACGAGCTCGCAAGCTACTACTTGGGAGGGAATTGTGGTAATCTTTAAGACTTTAAACAGCGGTTCGACTGTGCGATAAGTATGTTGTCGATAGACGGCAGGTATGGCTTTGGACCGCCACCTCTTATATCTCCTGGTGGGATGGAGTCCGGATCGGCGGTGCGCCCAAGATTCATGTATGATGCAACCGTCTGCTGCTGCTGGTAACGCTCGTGCCAAAGCTCCGGGACGGATGCAACTAAAGCTAGCTATTATCGATCGATCATTGCTACAGAGTAATCCTTGGGAGCAATGGCGACATCGAGTTGTGACACGATCAGTGGTCCTGATATGCGACTTGGCAGGGGGTGTGAGCACGACATCGCATCGAATCTTCGAGTATTAGGCATGGCGGGAGCACCATGTTATCAAGGTTGTGCGATAAAGTTAATGGTCTTGAATAACAGCGTCTGTCCGGATTGGTGCATATTCCATCTCGGTATGAGGGCGTTGAAAAGGACAAAAGGCAACACACCATCTTACACCCAACATGGCGATCGAGTGGTACCCCGTTGAAAGGTCGGAAGGCTTCCTTGGCTTGTAAGAAATCAGACTATAGGACTGGCCGAGCCGGTGAGTGAGCTTCGTTGCGCGCCTTATGTTTTGGTGCCATGTTCTCCTTTATGGGCCACTTTCTTGTGTCATGTACACTCTAGCATCCCTGATCTCTGCGGAGGTAGAGGTAACGTGGAGTTGCTGTGACGAAGTAAAGGAGTAACTCTCCTCGATCGCTGTGCTTCAATGGATGAGGCGGATGATGGCAATGACAAGTGTGGACTTGTCGCAGGAAATTCTTCGCCCGATATCCTCCTCTCAGCAGCCGCAACGGTTGGTAAGTACCTTGGCACGTGCTTGGTATTGGTACGTAGATACCTAGGTATTTAGGTAAGTGAGGGGTTCGTCCAACTCCAAGAAGTCCATATTTGGCTGATGGCAGTTGCCATCTTATGGTACACCATGATGTCACTGGTCAGTGGTATCGTGGATTGCCAATTCAGTACAGGTAAAAGTAACGGCCATACACTACACATAGGAGAACCCCCACACCCACCTTTCTCATTCGGGCTTGAGGTACCGATATCCAAATGGCTACCTAGGTACATCCCGAGGTCCTACCTGTCTACCTAGGTATGTAGATACGTACTGTAGATGTGTGTGAAGGATGGATGCCTCGGTGGATTTCACCGTCCCGTGGTTCCACCAGCATGTCCCGCGGCGGCCCCGGTTTCTTAGTGGGTAGAAGATGAAGTACTGCTTCAATGTTCCGCTGACAGGAAACGTGTGGGGATTCTACCATCAGGGGCCTTCAAAGTGGAGGCCCCGGCAGCCCGTTTTAGTGTCTGCGGGAACTGTATCCCGAGGTCGTGTGGAGAACCCAGGTGCCCAGGTGCCCAGCAGCCACAGCACTGCCCAGGCGTTTGCTAGTCCCCGAAGCTTGGTGCTGCATGTGGCACGTGCGGGGATGTTTTCCACTGCAGGTCGGTCGCGCCCTCTTCTCAAGCAGTCAAGGTGCTCGCATCCGAAGTGACCGCCAAGTGTAGCCCACACAGGGACAAGTCAAGTCCATCGTGACAGGTATCGTTGTCTTCCCTGATGAAGGCACCGGGAGGGCATCTTTCAACCCCCCTCAATCCGCCCAATTCCTTCTACCCCACTTCAACACAATCGACTATTGTTCTTCCAGCCATTGTCTGCCGTGGAAAGAGCCTCGGTGACATCGGGGACCCTGTAATCTTCGACGCGGTACCTCGACCCGGGACCCTTGTCTGTTGCGCCGCCTACGCGTCGACCAGCCCGAGAACAATCACAACCACCATAGCGATCACGGCGCCGACCGACTTCACCGCATTCGTGAGTGCCTTCAAAGGCGCCAATTCGAGGCCCGGCTGAATTCCCCGAGCCCGGATTACCACCTGGGCGTGTCGACGATATCCCATCCCAACGAGACGAGCAGCGACAGACGACCAGAGCCAGAACGGCCTGTCAACATATGGGACTGGACTACTAGAGGCACGACGACACCGTGCCTCTCTGGTACACTGAAGCGGCCTTGTGATTCGTTCAAGCGACGCTGCTGGGCCCCTAGGGATCTACACCGGCAAAACAACGCCATCTCGAATATACCCGACGCCGTGGCGTGATCCGACAGTCGAGTGTATTCAGCCAGCCATCACTGGCAAACCTCGGGATTTGCCGAATTCCTTCCATTGCGAGCGCAGTCGTAGTGATAATCACACCTTACCGATCCCTCGACTCCCGTCTCCAATCTTGGAAATTCACTGCCGTCACATCGCGCATGGTACCTCGATCACAAGGCTGTGCAAGGAAACGAATGGCCAAGACGAGCATACATACCACCCACGTTGATACCATCTTCGACAGGCTGGGGGCAAAGGGAAGAAAGCCGCACGCCAGTCTTGGGTGAAGGCTGTCGAAGTCCTGTAGGGAGTTAGCGGTGGCGACTAGTGTTTCGCAATTGGGGCCTCGGTAGTTTGTCTTGAAGATCCGCAGGTTTAACGATCCCTCTACAGGACGGCACACTTGCACTCAATATGCCCACCGTCCACGTCCAGGCTGGTTCCTCCGCCGATCTTCAAGAGATAGCCGACTCGCTCTTCAAGGCGAAGAAGGTGGTGGTAATCACCGGGGCCGGCATCAGTACCAACTCGGGAATCCCTGTGAGTCGTCCCTGAAGTTCCATGCAACATATTGCTTGCCTGAGTATGCGTATTCATAATGATTTGATTAGGACTTCCGTTCAGAGAATGGCTTGTATTCGATGATACAGGGCCAGTTCGATGCTGCTGCCAGGTTGGGTGCACCTAGATCCGACGATGCGAGAAGTGGTGACGATGAGCGTCCTAGGAAACGCAGAAGAATGTCAGCCTCACCCGTGGGTGACAGCATCGAGGTGAGGGATGCCGCAGAAGACAGTGAACTGCCAGTTGAGGGCGAGAGCATCAGTGTTAAGGAATGCATTGAGGCAGACAACCAGGGGTTACTCGAGGAGGTGCCAGGTCTCAAGGCAGAGAATGCGACAGGAAATGACCCTATCGACGTGGATTTGGAAGTAGATCCGACGGAAGAAGAGGTCGTTCTGCTCTCGGAAGAAACAGTCCTGGAAGGAGAATGGAAATTGGATTCTGAGTCTGGCTTCCCCAGCCTAAAGACGCAAGCTCAGGCCAAGAATGAAGGTGTGGTCTTTGTCAAGACACAAGAGCAGGATCGGGACCCCAGGCCGCAGACGGACAAACAAGCCAAAGAGGCTACAACATCTTCTCCGACACTGCCAGCGCAAGCATTACCTCCCCAGCACCCTTCAACAGCATCCTTCCGTCAAACACAACAACAAAGTCTTCTGTTCACTTCAAATCCAAATCCAAGCCTGAGGATCGTCTCATCTCCCGGACCTTCGACTCCAAAACAGTCATCATCATCGTCGGAATCTGGAGCACAGACAACCACCCTCAGCTCGCCTCTGTCTTCACCTCCACCCATCATGTCCGACCCATACGAGGAACAATTAGCCAACTCACATTCATCCAGCAGGTGTACTTCGCCTGACTCCTCAGATGATGCTCCTGGCCCATCTGGTGATATACAGTCTTTCAACTACGCCAAGGCCTTCAAACATGCAAGCCTCTCCACCCTCAAAGGACGAGACCTTTTCGACTCGTCTATCTGGTCGGATCCCTTGAAAACCTCTGTCTTCTACACATTCGCTACCAATCTCCGACAGAAATCAAGATGTGCCAAGCCGAGCGGCTCGCATCACTTCATATCTCACCTCCGGAACACCGGCAAGATGGTGCGCTGCTACACGCAGAACATCGATCTTCTCGAGGACAAGGTCGGCCTTGCAACTCACCTGCCGCTTGGAACTGGTAGCCGAGCCCGATTCTCGGCACGGAATGCCAAGGCTGTGGTCGCGGCCAACTCACGCCAGGATGCCAATAGCAATGACGGTCAGCCAGCAGAGCTTGGGCCGACTGGACATGCCACCGTGCCTGGAGGATCCATCAGACCTGCCTTGGCCGCAACACCCCAATCAGCCCTAGCCCCAGAGCCCATCCACCAGGGAGCAGCAACAGGAGCTTTGGATGTAGCTGATGTCTCAAGACGGGAAGCATGCGGCAGCGATCGGCCTTTGGTTCAAGAGGCCACGCAAGGAAGCGGAGACAATGTACAAGACTGCATAGTGAAGGGGAAGGAGCCAATAAGCGCGAACTCAGACACAACCACCCAAGTGGTAGGAGGCGGAGAAGTACCACTGGCCGGTCCATCGAGCCCCGAGCCAGACCGAGGTGTAGAATGTGTCTACCTGCACGGATCGCTCCGCGCTTTGCGTTGTTTCCAGTGCGGAGGGGTTGTCGATTGGGACGAGGGTGATAGAGAGTTGCAGACCATGTCAGGTCAGCAGCCGCCATGTCCTCGTTGTGAGGATGCCACCGCCGCCCGGCAAGAGCGAGGGAAGCGCGCCCTTGGTGTGGGGAAGCTACGACCTGACATTGTCTTGTATGGCGAAGAGCACCCCGACTCCCAACGGATATCCGATATCATACAGCATGATCTCTCCCTCGCTCCAGATATGCTCATAATCATGGGTACAAGCCTTAAAGTTCATGGTTTAAAAACAGTCGTCAAAGAGTTTGCAAAAGCCGTCCATAATAAAAAAGACGGCAGAGTTATTTTCGTCAACTATACGAAGCCAGCCGACAGCGTTTGGGCGGATACAATCGACTTCTGGGTACAGATGGACTGCGATTCCTGGGTGCACGACTTGAAGGAGAAGAAGCCTCTCATCTGGTTGCCACCAGGCTCGGTCATCGATGAACCCCGAAACAACAAGAGAAGGCGGCGCACCAACCACGATGCTGAAAGAACGACGGCCAGCAAGAAGACAAGCAAGGTGGAGAACAGTGACAGCACGAACACAATATTACTCAGTAGCAAGCCGAGCAAATTGTCGAGGAGCGAGGCACAAGAGGCAACGAAACCCTCAGTAACCAAACCCCAGCCCAAACGTCCAGCTGCTTTCCGAGATCATAAAGTCAATGGTGCTTTCCTGACTACTAAAATCATGCGAGACTTGGCTACTATAAGTGGGCGGGATGTTCCCAAGTACTCTTCAATGCCTATTGCAGCAAAGGCGGCTCCAAGCGTCGTGGTGCCAGTCTCAACGGCTGAGAAGCCAGTCGCTTTGAGGCAGAACCTGAGAAAGGGACGAGGTCCGCGACTGAAGAATGCGAGGACCAGAATGCCCGGGTCCAAGGCTGCGGCCATCAAGGCTACTATAACATCAGACTTCGTCGACGGGTCTCCCCAGCCTGGAGGCGACCAGACTGGAGTTGACGAATCCGGCAACGGCAAGCATCATACAGGCCGAGTTACCGCCTCGGGCCACAAAGCTACCGGTAGCCGGGCACGTCCTCCGCCACTCGCCGAGGCGAACACCATAGATGCAAGAGATGTGGTTGTTGCAACTTCCATGAAGCAGGAACCATCCCCGCCGACCGCTACACAAGAGGAGACAGTCTTGGCTGAGCTGCCAATCCCCAACAGTGGCCCTGGCCCTGACGGTAAAGACAGCTCGATCCTAGCGGCGGTGAAATCACATCATAGGATCAGGAAGCCCAAGGCATTCTTTGGGTCTGAGCCCACCCCACCTCCGAAATCAGGAAGGGGAACGCCGGTCCCGTCCGGCGCCGGCGCGAATCCTAAAGCCAAGTCTGCATCACAGGGGAAGAAGGCCAAGTTGCCAATCAAGCCGATCAAAATCGAACAAGGCAGGCAACCCTCACAGAAGCAAACCCCGATCCTCCCGCCACCCCATCCTCGTTCGGCGATGTCTACCTCTACGTCTGCAACCAGGGATGGTACAGCACCACGACAGTCAAGTAATCCCGTGGAATCATGTATCCTCCCGCCCATTCAAGCCCAGAACCTTGCAAGTCACTGGTATCCAGCACAGTACATAGAACGGCCATACCCCCCAGCTCAACCTCCAGCATACCTCGAGCCCACAGTCGTTGTGGAGGGTCCGCCTTCGGAGATGTCTCCAACTACCTCCCCTCAACACTGGCGGAAACGCGCTTTCTCGTTTGTGATTCCACAACCGAGACACTTCGAGGGTCCATGCCGTGGCCTGGACTTCGTGTCCATGCCTTCGGTCAGCCCACCAACCGAACCGCCTGTGGCCATGAGCGCGCCGCTCTCGCTGGCGCCACCTCCAGCTCAGCTGACCGAGCAGATGGTCAAAATCAACACTGCCCCACCATCAGCCAGCCGGGCCGTCCTGTTCAATCCGCCCTTTCTAGCCACTCCTGAGACATCCCTGTGGGACGCCCCGCCAGGTGTACAGTCAATCAGCGACAGCCCCAACCGGCAGCTTCAACGGGAGAACGAGGCTGCTGCGGCTCTGAGTCAGTTGAGAACACCGCCTGCTTTTGATGACAGGCGCTTTGTGCTCTGAGATGGTGGCTCGGTGGGAGGGGGCCTGCACGTGGTCGCTCGGTGGCAAAGTGTTTGATTCGATGATGGCAGAGGAGGGTTACACACGGCTCCACGGCCATGCCAAGAGATTGTGCCTCTCGAGGAGCTAACATTGGTCTTACTTGCATTGAGAGGTGAGGTCTTAGCTTCCGAGCCAGAGAAGCAAGAAAGGGGGAGGGGGCGCACGATACCCATTAGCGATGTTTAGCGCAGGAAATACACAGGCTTTCCTCAAAGCTTGGTCCAGGTAGGGACTGAACAAACCAGTATAGTTTATAACATGTTGTCAGAAGAATATTCCCTACCTAATCGCTGGATCCATTTATATTATCGTGATTGTGAGCTGAATCTGAGTGTGCTGTGATTGCCGTGATGCAGCTGGACTGCCGGCAAGGCTGAGAGCCCTGCATGGCGGACTAGGATGCCTGCAATACGTAAGTGTAACTTTGAACATCACACCGCCCCGCGTTATCGTATCAAGTTGACAATGTGTCCAAGAGATATACAGAATATGAAATGGGGACAAACTTACAGGAATGGTTGATGGAAGTCAGACAATATATCCGGGATGAAGCTCTCAAATATCTATAATTACATATACGTAGTCTATCGTCTATACATGAGGTATCACTTGCGTCTACAACCATCCCTTCTTTCCGTCTAAGTATCCTAAATGACCTCATTGACAAGTATAAGACTCAGATCCAGCGCTCACGCATCGGAGGGGAGATAGACAAATCCCTGAACAGCCCCACCCGCTTAGACAACCCGTCTCGCAGCATGTCCCAGCGTACGTGTTGCACGGCCACGGATCCGCACAGCCCTTGTCGTCTTGGCACTCAGCACCGGGGCACCCCCAGAAGCAGCTTGTACTCAGGCAGTTGTACTCACAGGTCGCGCCTGACGTGGTAGCTAGTGTTGTAGTGGTGGTTGCCGGAGTGTGGGGGGTCGAGGTGGAGATGGTCAGGGCTGTCGATGTGCGCAGGGCGGATGCTGTTTGGGCTGTTGATGCTGGTGAGGCCGAAGATGTAGTACTTGTGTCACTTGTTGAAGGAATTGTGGTTGTGTCCGGCGAGGTCTGTGGGGTGGTCGGAAAGTGTGATTCTGATGAAGCTTGACTGGTCCCCTGAGCTTCGGTTGTGGTCGATGAGGGTGTCGGCTCGCACTGGATCAATTGCCCGACGCAACTGCTTGAGGTGGACAGCACTGGTGTTCTGATGCCGTTATGTATTAGACCAAACACGTCCAGTATCTGAGGGTGTTCTCTTCCTTCGGTGGTCTTTTATTCTTCTTTCTTTTTTCTTTTCTCTTTCTTTTCTTATATTTGTGTCTCCTCATATAGAAACTAAAGTATCATTGGGCTTAACTTACGAGACTTGTTGACTTGTACTTCTTCGTCCCACAGGTATGCCAACACCAAGCCCTACCAGTAATATGAGAATAGTCATCAAGGATGGTATCCAGTATCTCTTTCGTTTCCATATAGGTCTGGTGTCAGGAACTTTGTTCTCTGGGCTTTTACTGGCACTGGCTTGACCTCGATGACTATTCGTTGCTCGACGTTCGACGAGCTCATATGGGTCTTCTCCCTGGTCGTGATGGTGTCTTGCACGGTAGTATTGATTAAATGCATGTGTGAATATGATGTGGCCGAAATGATCATTGGATCTCGGGCCCTCGTAAGTGTGCCCATTTCTCTGCTCACCATGACCACTGTGACTGTTTCCGGTGGCTTGTAAACCTGGGGAGTATTCCATAATTCACTGGCCATTGGGACCCCGGTCTGGGTCTTCATTTGTCGCCGGCGTTCCGGCCCGGGCCTCTGATTCGTCTGCCACCGTGTGCCAATGTGCCTGGTCGTGGCATCATGAGGACAACCTCATACGGTTTCGGGATTGATCGGGAAGGTCTGCAGATAATTAGATAGGCTGATCTACTATTGGTGAGAACGCCTTCTAATAATTGGGCAGACTATTAGGCAACCGTCACCGTCTTCAGAAGGTAGTATTCTGCTCACTAATGAGAGCTGTTGTGCTTCAGGGGCTCTATTCCATATCCTACTCTCTCTCTCTGCATGTAATCAAGCCAAATTAGCTTCCTCGGACCTCTGAGTTCTCTAGCGGCTGAAGTTGGGTAACAAGCCTAACAGTAAGATGCAACCAAGGGTGGTCCAGGCAAGGCCACGAACGGCCGCCAAGGCAGGCTCTGGGAGCCTTATTGCACGACTGATCATCGTGATCCGCCAGATCTATTTGAATCCACGGGAATCTTACAAGCGGTGTAGAGCCTCGCGGTGGTCACAGATGAGACACTCTCACGTCTGTCTCTCCTGCCTGGGGGACAGAGTTGATGCTATAAAAGAACCCGGAGTAACACTGACATTAGGTCGTCCACCTAGCACCAAGTGACCTTTGGTTACAACCATATGACCCGAATCAATTCAGAAATCGGGCTTTAGACCCAGCCCAGCTTATGTTGACAGTTATCGAGGCGCATGTTGGAAGGGTTTCATCAAATGCGGTGTTCGAAATGAGGCTACCGCCCGGCTTATATTGACAAGATTCATGGGGTGTGTTGCACATGTGTGAGGGGTATCACCACAGCCCTGGAGGCGCTGTTCGAAGTTATTCCACCGCCCAAGTTGCCTTGGCAGATATCAAGGCACATACATATTTGTGAGGGTGTCGTCGAGCCCTGGAGATGCTGTATGGAAGACCTCCAACTAATACGTCCGAAGATCCACAGCATCCTGTACGTGTCAACGTTTATATTACATCCCGACAGACTAACTATCGGAGAGATGTCTGTTCTAAAGAAACGTCAATCTATTCCGGTGGCACAAATGGAGGTGTTTGGAGCGGCGGCCGCCGCTTTCCAGTTGGCAAGCCAGTGCTTCGCTGTACTTGACTTCATCGACAAAGTTAAAATCAGCAGAAAGACACTCAGGGCCTACCAAGTTCAACTTGCATGTCTCAGCCAGCTCTCCAAAAATATCGCGGACAATCCCCTTCTACAGACTGACGAAGTCTGTCGTCAGACAAATTCGATCCTTTCAGTCATCGAGGGTCAAAACCTAGGAAACCTGTTGGATAAAGGACGAATCTACTGCACTTTGGTCTTCTTCCGCAAAGAACGCAGCCTCACTCAACACTCTGCCACGCTCGAGAATCTAAAATCAACTTTGGTCTTGAGAATCCAAGAGATACAATCCCGAACTTTACACGAGATCAACATCAGAATGTCTAATACATCGCGAAAGAGGTTGGGTAACCAGCCCCATCAAAGCAGTCGGGGTCATAGAGACTTCATCCCGCCTCATCAGCCAGCACCACTCAGCGAACATTCCATCACCGAGGTCACCTCCCTGTGGGAGGGCAACAAAGCAGGTCGCCACGCCACCCAGACGAACGGAATCAGTATTCTCGGTGATACAGACATCCAGTTCCATGATTTGATGAACGCCAAGAATCAAGTATACCGCTCAAACACCAAAGAAGCCGGTGTAGGCACTAACCAATACAACGGTCTGCGGCTTAAGGCTACTTCGACCACCGTTGTACCACGTTTGGAGGGAGGGGCGTGGATAAACAATGAAGTTCTCGATGCTCAATCCTCAGCTGGCAATATCCAGGCTGTGACTGTGACCCAACAGTTCAACGGCGTTACTGTTGAATGACGTGAGAGCGCAATTCCTACTGTTCTTTGGTGCTGGAGACTCCACTTTCAAGCGACTCCTGAATGGTGACATGGATATGTACCAGGAACAAGTTGCCTGACCAGCTACCTTAGGGTACCTACCTCGAAACAACCCATCGAAGGAGTTCTTTGGCTACAGCATGGGTAGTTACGATCGGCAGTTCGGCTACGATAAGTGGAGGAGGATCCAGTGTTCTTGTCTTTTTCTTCTCAACATCCATTGTTAGCTATCAAGGGGCCTGAAATGATGTAGCTGAGCTGGATCATGTGGTGAATGATCTCTTTCATCTGGTGTTTTCATTAGGATGACTATGATGGTGATGATGACGATGGATGTTTTTCTTTCATGTGACGATTTTAACGGTCCTTACCTTCGATCTCAAATATTATGACTGTCTCCATCCGTGCATTCCCCTATGGCAAAAACCCACATGTCGAGTAGCAGCTAATCATAGCTAGAAACTTGAATATGAATGAGTAGAAACCTCAGGCCCCATTCGGTAACAGAGGGACGAAGGTTTTGCGCCGTTCAGCGCTGGTGAATGATTAACGTCTGTTGCACTGTATGCTCGTGGTGTCCCCTCCTACAGTGTTCATCTGAAGCTTACTGTCCTATGCCTAAGTCGGATCAGTAGGGTTGACGTGCCACAGCATGTCTATTGAGTAGTAGTCACTTTAAATTTGCCCCAGGGGGGTGAGACTAAGGAATGGGATTTGAAAGATGGACTGGTACGGCGTCGGCAGGTCGCTCAAACTTCTCATATAGCGAGTAATCTGCCTCCTACGTAGTACTTAATTCCTTGTTAATCTTTATACGAATGCTAGGACTATCTTCCCGAGTAGCGCCGATGAAACGGTCCATAGCTACATCAACATCGCGATCCTTGATTGTATCAAACAACTCCACTTCAATATTTTAGCGATGCCTAGGTAGAGCTGCGCATAGGCAAGGCTGCAGTGGCAAACAGGGGTAGTTAGGTTCATATTCGGAAAATCATCGAGTGCAATGATCTGTACATTGGTTTGAAGCAAAGCGAAACGATGCAGAATTCCTGGGGGATCAAATACTCACTTCAACCCAAGACAACTACGCAAGCCACATCCCAACAAAAGTAAAGTAACGCGATTTCAGCGTAGGGTCCTGGATCCAGCGCTCTGGCACGAAACGGAAGGCTCCGGGAAAATAGACGGGTTGGTATGGTGAAGGAACTAGCTCTGCAGAATAGGTGTCTAGGAAAAGTTACCTAGGTATTTTTCCTTAGGCCTTTCGAGAACATAGACGCAGCAGATGAGTCAATCTACCCCCTTCGGGATCACCCATTGCTTGTATTGGAGATCCTCGTCCGGCGCAATGCATGGCATGCGGCTTGCAACGCCGTGGGCCAACCACAAACCCTCAGAAATGACTCCGGACTAGACGGGTATGCAAGATCATTACATTGTTCCCAGTGGTTGAAATCTATACCTTTAAATGTCAGCACGACTTACGAAGTAAGGTAGGGCCTCGAGCTGAGCCAGTGTAACCGGATAATCGGGATGTGGGACAACTGTTTCCAACTCGGTCCGCAGCTTTGCTAGCACCACTGGGTCATCCAGGATGTAAACATGGTCACAGCCAGTGTGCGCATCGTCGTCTCAAACCCTCCCAGAACAGAAGACGACTCGGCGTTGAGGCGTTCCGGGGTCTTCTCCGATGACTACACAAGCAGTCACAACTCTCCGAAAAGGTGACCACAATGCTATTGCTTCGGGAAAGCATGCTCACCAGGTCGAGGTTGCGGTGAGACGTTGATCTTGCATCCAGTCTGGTTCTGCATGGCCGTCAGCATCCCTGGACAGTCGAAGGCCCGTGAAAGAGGAGTTTCCCTTGACTGTCGAAGCTGTCTGCAAAGTCGTGTCTTTCCAAGGTCCGAAACGTACCGGGACAGCGGTACACCAGTTGATAGACACGGCAACTTGAGCACAAACCGCTCACCCTCCGCTACTTAAGTATCACAAACAGAAGCGGAGATACATATTTTTGACTTGGAACTCATCCAGGGCATCATTCTCCGTCTTCTCGAAGAAATTGTATTGCCTGTACAGGAATATAGTCCATCTGAGCCTCCTGCAATACCAGACTGAAAGTCTACAAACTGGAGAAGATTGGACCCATCAAAACACGTAAAGCAAACAAAGTCTGTTCTTGAGCCTTTCCTTTAGACTAAGCAAATGAAGTCCATTACCACTCATTCCTTCCAAAGGTCAAGAAATTACATGTTCTGCCTTGGCATCAAATTAGCCAACATATGAAAGAAGACTCCCATCATTGACGGGGCGGAGCCTCGTTAGTACATACTTAGGTAGGTACCTACGTAGTTACAGTGGGGCAGTGGTGTTCCGGAGCTTGTGAGCGGACAAACACAAGCCACCTGGGCAAACTCCTCCTTTCAGAAGGGCTTAGATTGCTAACTGTTGAGAGCTAATGTTAAGTGGGAGATCTATCACCAACCGCCGAGAGCCATCCCTAACTGTCGGACTGCGAGTGCAACCCAACGCCGCGGGCAAGCAAGCAAAGCAAGCCAGCCGGGGACCCAAAAAAGCGTAGAGGTTCAATATCAAGCGGAGACACCCTCCTGCTCTACTCCATACCGGCGATGTGACTTTCTGTTGGTGACTGCCGGACCTCGAGCTGCATTTTCGTATTCAACCCTGTCTGCCTCGCATTCGCCCACATCGTCACATTATTGTATTGCATTTGCTTCCAGCTCATCTTGTGAACTATATCTTGGGTTGTTTTTGAATTGCTCATCTGAACTGAACGGTAAGCATAGGTGGTTCGACCTAAGAATTTGGAGGCGAAGTAGGGAGCGTTGCATGCAATTGAACAGGCGGGTTAGCTTTTTCTACTTATCGGAGTTACATCGTATGAAGGAAACCTTGGAAGGCGGCTTAACGGCAACAAATGCAATGCAGGTGAAATGTGAAATAGGAAAGTGCCCCAGGTCTGACAAAACCTTGGAAGGGATCATGCACAGTGCGAAGGCAAAACCCAACCAGAACCCGCCCGATGGTCAGGTTGGCCGCGCCATCTGCACTTGTTCGCCAACCTGCATCTCTTTAGGTGCCATCTCAGCAGTAGACAGGGATAGGGGCCAATTACGCAAGCCGCTGGCCCTGGGCTCTGGCCTCTCGTCTTTGCCGCGCGACGACCTCTTGAGATTGCCTTTGAGGAGCAGCACTTGAGTAATTTACGCCTTCGCATTCTAGACACCTCCCGCTGGTGGTCATTCTAGCCCGCACGGCTCTTTTCATTCCCGTCCAGAACGGAAGTATTGACTCCCTTTTCGCTGCACCTCGTGTATTTCACTTCAGCCTTGCTGACTGGGACCGATTGTCCTTGATCCCGTGAAACCCTCCAGGGCTGGTAGCCACAGCTTTTCTCAACGCGCAAGATGGGCATCATGGACGTATTGCTCCAAGGAGCAAAATACGCCGCCTTGATCTTCATACCTTATGTAATCCTTCGCAAAGAACCTTGGAAATCAACGATAGGAGCCTTCTAACACGTTCCAGTGCCTCTTTGTCGTGAGCTATCGACTGTATTTCCATCCCTTGAGCAAGTATCCTGGACCGCTTGCTGCCAAGATCTCCGATGCCTACGCTGGATTCTACGCAATATCAATGTGCCTTCATTTGGCCACAAGCCGAGATCAAAAGAACTTTGGTAGGCGTCGTCAAATATCATGGGTGTGTTGTTTCCTATGCTAATCGCTTGCCAGGTCCTGTGATGAGACATGGGCCCAACAAGCTCATCTTCAACTCAACTGAAGCTCTACAAGGTATGTGCGTGGCTGACTTGGAGACTCTCACGCTCAAGAGACATACATATATACTTAAGCACTGACGTCACCAGATATTTACAACAATGGAAGAATCACCAAATCGCAGGTCTACCTTCTTACCAGCGCTCCTGGTAATACCAGCATCTTCAACACCCTCGACAAGCGCCAGCATAGTATAAGAAGACGGCTCATTGGACAAGCCATCAGCGAGAAAGCGATGCGGGAATTTGAACCAACCCTGACCGCGCAGATCGATGTCTATCTTCAACGGATTCGAGAAGCGAGCCAGTCGTCTAAACCGGTTGATATGACTACCCACCTCAAGCAGCTTGGGATGGATGTCGTAGGTCTTCTTGCCTTCGGATTCCCTCTGAATCTACAGACCGATCCAACGTACCGTTTCATGATGAGAGGCCTGAGTGTTGGCGGTTATCGAGCCCATTGCTATATGCAATGCCCACCTCTGAAACACCTCGGCTTTTTATTCCTCATCGCAGGGTGGTCTCAGCGGAAACAATACGTACAAATGATGAAGCGCATGATCGGTACCCGGCTTTCCGAAGACAAGCATGCTAGACACGACCTTTATTCTGTTGTTGCTGACCACCTCGATCTTACTGGTAGCGCAGATGTTGACAGCATCACAACGAGCCAACTTTGGTCCGAGGCCTTATTTTTCTTCCCAGCAGGTTGGTGTCTGCTCCAAATACTTTGTTATCAATGTTATTTGCCCGCTTCATGCATCGCACCGCTAACTTGGAGTGCAGGTGGCGAAACAACCTCGACAGCACTCTCCTCGCTGTTTTTCTATCTGTCGCAGAATCCAGACGTATACAAAAGGCTCGCTGATGAGATTCGGACTACCTTCGCCAACGACACAGATATTCACGGCGGCCCCAAACTCTCCGGCTGCAGATACCTACGGGCATGTATCGATGAGGCCCTCCGCATGACCCCCCCTATATCGGGAACATTATGGCGAGAGCTTCCCCCAGAGGAACAAGGTCAGCCATTGATCATCGATGGCCATGTCGTACCGTCCGGGACCCAGGTAGGCGTGTGCCTATATTCACTCCACCACAACGAGAAATACTTTGCCGAGCCCTACACATTCCGGCCAGAACGTTGGCTTGTCGACGATGAGGCGCAGCTCCGCCTGATCAACTCGGCATTCTGTCCGTTCTCGATCGGTGCGAGGGGCTGCGCCGGCAAAGCCATGGCATATCTGGAAGCTACCCTTGTGGTCGCCAAGACATTGTGGGCTTTTGACTTCAAGGCTGCGCCGGGCGGCAACACGGGTGGCGGTGCTCCAAGCAAGAGGGAAGGGAGAAGACGTGAGAATGAATTTCAGTTGTATGATATCTTTGCAGCCATGCATGCTGGACCGGATTTGGTTTTTTCTCCTCGCTCTGGCTCCTTGTAGGGCGGAGAATTGTGATGGGCTTTGAGACGGAGACATCAGGACACGGTACACATACTTAGTGTAAGTTGAGTGTTCCATGGCCAATACAAATGAGTAGTGGATTGCCCCAGGTTTCCATTACCCGCGAAGAAGAGTAATTAACTTCTATGTCTGGAACAAAGCCGATACTCTTCTTCGCTAATCATTATGCTCAGGTAGCTGCAGGACGATGTGATCAGTGCTTTTGTATTCGAAAACCTATGCCGGGCTAATCACTATTCAGATCATTTCCCATTACACGCAGCAACGCAAGTAGGGGGGGGGGCACTGGGGGCAGGATCCTCAGAGCAAGCACCAAGTTTAGTAGCTGCACATGTGGGCCACTCGCAAGCTAATTCACCGATGCGTTCGAGTCCGTAATAGAGACATCATTCTGCCTGATGTTGTTATCGTAATAACTTTCAATGATTTAGAGCAACAAATCTTAGCTAAATTCTCTATTTTTGCGCCGACTTTCCCCGCATGTGCAGAGTGAACGTCCAGATGTTTGGTTATGTTAGGGCTCCTGTCCGCTCAATTACTTAAGTACATAAGTATGCAAGTCACACGAAGACTGTTGATCAGGTAAACAAATCCGTGGCCCGGATGTTGGGACTCCGACTGGAACAGCCGAGCCATCCGGAAGCCGGCAATGCAGCCATTGAGCATAAAGGTGATGCATCAGGGATCGAAGGCTGGCTGATATTCGGTCTGCCTGCTCCACAACCTGCGGTTAAATGCGTCTAAATACTACGCCAGAGTGGCACAATGGACTGTTGGAAGTGGCAGTGCTTTTGTTGGTGCATCGCCGGTCGGAGGAAGGCCGATACAATTCCCAGAGACCTCGGGATGCTTCAGTACTTGATCAATTGCATGCAGAAGTCCATCTTGACGACAGCATCACTTATATGCATATTGTCTTGGAAAATTGCTTGTAGCACTCATAGGCTCATTATCTAAAAGCGAATATCGGTCTTCTGCAAAAAGCGCATTGTATGTTTAAGCTGTTGTCTCGAGTGTTACTACATAACTAGAATATAAAAGAAATCAATTTTTTCCCTCTGACCTGTTCTGGTATGACTTGTCCTTGACATCCCGAATCGAACAACAACCACTTAGTATGGAAAACACAATGTCGACCAGCACAACAAGCGTTGTTCTTCCATGTCTACTCGGTATTCTCATGCATCATGGCGTTTTCATCCGTGGGAAGTGGCACAATCAAGCCCCAGCAATTGTCATTGGTCATACTCTTCTCTTTATTCTCATCTTTGCCTTGAGAACCACATCAGAATCTTCCAATAGTGCATTATTCCAGCGTTTTACCAGGACAGCTTTCGTTTCTAGCATCTACATTGGCAGTCTGCTCTTGAGTATCGGGATGTATCGGCTGTACTTCCACCGCTGCAATGCATTCCCTGGGCCTCGTCTTGCTAGTCTCTCCAAGCTTTCCCAGGGTTGGCATGTGTGGATGTGCCGCAGCTCCAAGGGCCATCACCTCCTTCAGTCCTGGTCTCAAGAATATAGCACTTTCTCAGGTCAGGTTAGATATTACGACCTATCTAGATTTCCAGAGTTCTAACACCAGAGATCGTAAGGGACTAATGAAATTACGTCGTTCCATCATGCTGCCTTCGAAATTCTCGATGGCGCAAAAAATCAGAACACAAGATTAGACTGGCACGATATGCTTCACCCAAGGTCAGGTGCCATTTTCACCAGGAATAAGGATACACATAAGGCTCGAAGAAAGGTGTGGCTCGACCTTGAACATGGGGATAGCTGAATACTGTGTTTCGTGATGCCAACTGCTGACAGTGTGGAACGCATAAAATGTGACCCCCGCTTTGGGTGTTGGTTCGTTCCACAACTAAAGGCCAACCAACAACAACTGGGTTTTCTGTCGGCCTGCCTGTATGAACCGATCATAATTGATAGACACACGGCAGGCCTTGGACCAAGTAATATGCCCCCAACTGTCGCTCGGCCCAATACTCCTGCCTATAAACTGGACGATAGTCGTACCAACTGTTCTTGATGGTCCTCCTGACCAGTTCCTCCTTCTATATAATTCTTCCACACAAGGCCGCCAAGATGCCTGACATTTACAGCGAGAAAATGACCCGATCCACGGGTGAGGCTCAAAGGTACAACCCCAAGCCGCCCATTTCACACAAGTCTGCTTGTCGTGAAGGCATATGGCTAATACCATATTTTTCGAAAGGCTCGATGATCATTTTGACCTCTTGACTACGTATGTGCCGTCTCTATACTTTGTTCGGTCCCGGGAAGGTGTGACTGACTGTCCAGGTGATGAACAGGAACATTGGCTACCTTGTGAAGCCTCACATTGCCGCCACCCTTCCTCCAAACGCTCGCGTTGCAGACATTGGGACCGGCACAGGCCACTTCCTAGAAGTCCTTCAGCAATCCTACCCCGATGCTGTGTTAGACGGATACGACATCTCCACTGCCATGTATCCGGCTACTACTCCAGCCAACTTGAACTTGAAGGTCCTGGATATCAAAGAGCCAGTACCAGAAGAGCTTCATGGCAAATATGACCTGGTACATGCGCGCCTCCTGGTAGCAGCCATCCTGCCGGACGAGTGGAACACTATCGTCCGAAATCTCGCCCAGCTAGTCAAGCCCGGCGGCTGGATGCAATGGGAGGAGTGTGATTTCATCTCGTCAAAGTATCTCCGGGGTGGGCAGCTGGGGTCTTCGAGCGCCGATACGCTTGTGAAGATAGCCCACATGTGGCGTGAGGAGATGCGTGAGCGCTTTCAGTGCGGGTGGAGCACGCTCCCGGCTGATATGCGAGCAGCGGGCTTGGATTCCGTTGGGAGTGATTGTGTCAGCTCCGACAGGGTGCCCGAGACGAGGAAGGCGGTAGGGTTGAACGGGATGGTGGCTATCTTGTACTGGTTGCGTAAGCTGGCCGCGAATGGCGTCCCGGGCTCCATGACGGCTGATGAGGTGGAGCTGACGGAGAAACGAGCACGTGAGGAGATCGATTCAGGTGCCTACGTCAGATTCGAGATATATGTGACCTCTGGACAGAAGAAGGCCTTGGCTTGATGGGGAGCAGGCACATCGCAGGCATGGAGAGAAGATGCGGCTGGAATAGTCTTGCTCATGGGTCTACATGTACACGATAAGGCCAATCAGGAAGACCATTGTCATGGGGCAACATCATATCAACACAGGATTGTGTCGTCTGAATCTATGCACGATCCAGGCAAGAGTACGAGATTCTTCACCTTCGTCCAATTGGCTACCTTGGAAGGGATCTTCTGGCCTACTACGATGTGACCCAGCTCCTACATTAACTGCAATCTCACTTCGCAGTTGTTACCGTGCCAAGTGTGATCGTCTGGTTCCTCCCTGGTTGCTCGTTGCTTTCATGTGGACTTCCCTCTTGGTCTCGTCACGTCATTGTGCCTATCTCACCAAGTAATCGGGTGTAGGCACTAAACAGTACCTACTGAGGACCTGGGTAGGTATAAATGCTTGACGTGTGGAATGTATAACGGGTTTGTTTAGGGCGGCTATCAAAAGGTCTCTGATATACCAACCTACCTAGGTAGGTACTGACTACTTAGTAGGTAGTAAACACTCGATCGCCCTTTTATCTATGACAATCAACCACACACCATTCTTTCTTTCTCCAATTAATCACAATCAACTCCCGAATGGCATTGATTGCCCTGCAGACACCTGAACAGCGTTGTGAACATGGCAACGTGATGCCATAAAAGCCACCAACCCGAGGTAAAAGAACACAAATTCAGGTGTCGGCAGCCAGGCCATGGCTACATCCGCAAAAGTCAACAGTGTCACTCGGATACAAATCAAGCCAGGGCTCAAACCTTGTCAGAGTTCCAAGCACACATTGCCAGTTTCCAGAAAGCCTATACTGTTGGGAAGATTATCTCCCTTACCTCAAGTGCTACTTGGGCCTCTTACCTTTCCCAAGAGAAATGTTACTTGCAGGCTCCAACCTCGTTTCAAGACCAATTGTCTCCTAGCTCGCAGGATATCATCACCTCTCCATATACATCATTGCCGTATTCAAGGAGTTCAGAAACCTCAATCTCCAAGGAGTCATGCTCCCCTTTTCTTCATGCATCGAGACACCAACACCACCTCACCAACATTGCAAGGAGACACGACACCATATCCCCAGAGTCTTGTCAACATGTACGACGTCCAGGACATCGTCAGTCTTCCGGTACGCATCACTTGGAGTTGTATCAATGTTCCGACATATGCCAACCCGCGCTTCCGACTTTTCGTGTCTAGTCAAGCTCGTCTTTATGAGATGGTTGATCGTGCTGGCTCCTGTCAGTCATCCTCCACTTACTATGGACGCTCCGCAGTGGGCAACTGCCCAGGGCGGCTTCACTCAGTCTCGGGGATTTCACAGTGAAGGAGAACATTATACAAAAATTTGGGACTTGAGTGCCACTGGTAAAGACCTCTTGGAGATAACTCCCATGTACGAGAGTGACGAAGATATAGACGATGTCTCCGCCTCCACAGGCTCTCTCCAGATGTCACACATGATTCTGATGGCGGTTCAAGCACAGAGCCGCCTTCGCACCCAGGTGATGGCACAAGGGACGTTGTTGAACCTCATCGCTGCAACTGAGAGGTTGCACATACATATTACCAGGACAACTGCCTCTGTGTCTTCCTGGCTCCTGTCTGCATATGACTTTTGTCTATGCTAGAGGTCCGCAGAAAATAGGAAAAGAAATATCAGCCAATCATCTTACATCAGAGGGACCACGATACGGGGCGGGACGGGAGGCCATGCATGTGAGACTAGCGTAGCATAGCTCTTTGATGTGGGTCAATTGGAAACTCCACAGAGAAAATCTTTGCTGCTCTATTAACGAAATCAGAATAACCCAAGTAATTTCTCTTCCCCTATATAGAGGCACCTAGCAACAGAAATATATTGGGCAAAAAAGTGTCAAAAAATGAATATTTCGGGTCTGGCCGGGGATTGAACCCGCTATGATGTTGTTAGAATTGATGCTTTGTTACGTTGAAATTGAATGTGTGATAATACTTACGGACCTCGCGCAATTTACTCAGGGTAATCCCTAAGCGCGAATCATACCACTAGACCACCAGACCTGAGAAGAACTTGATGTCTTGTTGTTGGAAGACGCAACTTAGGGGGTATTATATCTATACTACAGCCCACTGCTACCCTGGCAACCCTCCACCGTAGTACAATGGCAAGGGAGGACGCTGCTGGTACATAGTAGAGAGTGAAGCCTCTTGTAAGGGAGTGTCTCAAGAATGAACGCAGCACAAGTGCGACAGAAGTAGCACAAAGTCCTGAATCGGTTGCTCAGGCAAGACGATCGCGAAATGTGTGTACTTATCCCTCCCGAAACGCATGAGGTGGCTCGAAGTACCATCAGATCAAACTGGTGGTGTGTTTTGTTGACATGGTCTGGATCAAAAGTTGCAAGGGGAGATGGCCCTGGTGATAGCCGGCGACAAAACACATACCGGGAGCCTGAGCCTGAGCCTGGACACCAGCATGGAGTCGAGGACCGCGGCTACTCTGGTTACCTAAGATCTATTCGAGGAGTATGGAGGAACGATGTCTCTAATCCCTCTCACAAGATGGTCTCAACGTTCAGTGGCTTTTCGGTTAAGGAAGTCCAACAAGTATCCGAACAAGTCTGTAAGCTTTTCCAAACGTCGAAAAGTGCTCTGAACATGTCCTGGCTAGGTTCCCATGGGGTCTCGAGGACTGCAGAGCGAAACGGTCTCAAGTGCTCCCTCCCTGCGAATGTTGGATCTCAGAGCCGGTGACTCACCACTTACATGATTCACTGAGTACTCAGTAAGCTCTTCTATGTGGAATTTTCTACAATACGGTCAGGTTTGTCATTTCAATTCTCAATATTCTTCGCACAAGCTCTCCAAACAAGTGTTCATCAACCAATAACGAGTAGATGCAGACGTCTCATCCAGATGTCATTTTCCCATAATCAACTACCCCCTGGTGGATTGCCGAGAGGAAAACCCTGATGCGACAGCATTGTTCATGTCAACCTACTTCTCACAATCTCGATCTTATGCTGGCCTGACTTTTATCACCATTTGCTAATCTAGCAGGTGAAGACAGCCGGACCCGGTATCGTGTAATTCGTTGCTATTGCATGTTAGCCTGGGTAACACGCCTCACAAGATACACGTAGACACAACAAGTCCAATATTCCCAACTTACCTAGATAAGCGTTATAAGTGATCCCAGGGTCAGTCGCCTGGTAAGCACCCGGGAAGGCGACGAGGTCGCTCGGGGTGGTTGTACCACTGCTAGTGATGTTGAGTTGATGACAGCCAGGGTAAAACTGAGCTCCGGGGTACGAATAAGCGGAGTGGAGAGCGATGATCTCGTGTCGCACGAGATAGTAACCGGCCTTGAGGCAGGATGGGATGGTGTACTGTACGCCAGCGTTGCCGGCGACCATCAGGGAGGACTGTGTGCTTGATCAGCGGTATTATTCAACAGGGACAGCTGATTGATGGTGCGGGAACTCACATCACCCCAAGTATCCGAGGTACCATCACGACCGGCCTCTGCAACTTTGAACCAGACGGAACTGTGAAGTTGGGATGAACGTGTCAGCTTACTCCCTTGGACGGGTTTCCATTCCAGTATTTGAAATCCTGAGGTGAGGGGGGCCCAGTACTTACTCATTCCCGGGTAGGTAATCCTGACAGCCTGTATCTGGACACTGAGCCATATATGTGATCACAGGGCCGACATGACTTTCAGGCCAGAGCGTCCAGTGAAGCGTGACCGTTGACCCTGCGGCGGCGGAGGCATGGAGGGCGGCAGGCTTGCTCCCAACAACGCCGTCAGCCGTATCTCCGCCGCATTGAAGGTCGATCAGGGTGAGATCTGTGACTGGGCCGTTGCCCTGTATGGGGCGTGAGATCCTCTCAGGCTGCATTTGGATTCAAAATGTGAGCAAATGGATGAATCACGTAACAAGGGGACAGGACACTGGAGTCGAGGCTGACCGGAGTGGAATAGTAAGGGTCCGTGTATGCTTGGTTCCTTAGAGTCAATATGATGTTGATTTTACAAGACTATGCGTAGCCTTCGCTACCTAGGTAGAGAGTCCGGGGTGCGCTTACGTTGGTAGAACTATGGCTGGTCAGTACTGTAGGGCCCCGCCCATTGTTTTAGATGGTGATCATACCGTATAAACCTCTCCTCCTATTGTACCATTGTCAACATAGCCGTGAGCCCATGCCGAGGCAACGAAGGCGAGTAGGGGAGCGAATTGCTTCATCTTTGTCTTGCTTGACTTGAATCAAACACAATCAACGTGCGGATGGTATTCGTCAAGCCCAACTAGTCACCCTAACCTTAGGAAATACAGCTACTCTTTATAAGCATCGAGATCCGAGTATCAATATTAAAATCGACTGCAGACTGCCATATAGGTCCACTTGGACCAGCATTTGCCCTAGACCTTCCACTTTGGAAACCACAAACTCGGAGCCCATCCTCCGCGTTTGATAGCATAAGACTGAGGCCCGGCATTGCCATGTGGGTTCTTCTCGTCTGGTGGGAACGATTCCCGCAATGAAACATGATTCTGTAACTTTATCGGTACTTGGCTATCAATCTCGACATCTGGGCATCAGTGACTGATAGTGCGTAGTGAAGCAGTTGTGGAAAGTTTGGTCTTCCCGTCTTTGGTCCGGAGCTGGACCACCGTGAAGGCTGCGAATGTTTCCGCCAATGAGGCTCAATTTGGAAGTATATATCTTGGCCTCATCTACTTATGGGTAATTAGCGGTAGCATTTGGCCGGAGGTAGCAATACCGTATGGCCCTGAGAATCAGCCATACCAGACAGCCGTCACGGCATCCTTTTGTCGTCTGTGGCAATTTGCGGTCTCTTTCTCCCAAATTATGAGGTTTCCCCCTGTTGAAGCTGATGGAATGACCTTCGAGGAATTTTCAAATGAGGGAATTTGTTCATGTGAAAGCACATATAAGCCGCAAAGTCTTGGCTCTCGGTCATCCTAGTGAATGCCACTGATACAGATGACTTGCTATAGGAGCCGGAAGACCAAATCTATGGCAATGGACAACACTTGCCTGATATCAGCCTGGCTTTATCTACTCTTCTTGTCTCAAGCTCGAACTTGAAGATTCAGCAACCGCCACCAACCCGCTTCCCAGCCTCTTGACCGGATCCTGTAGTTACTCCTCGGCACGGTGCACCCCTAATGCCTTCCTGACGGACATCCACCGCGGCACCGCAAGTTCACCCTTGACAAATGCATACAGCACCCCTGCCGCTGCCGCTGCCGTTTCGCTGTTCTACTCAGCCCATCGGGCGGCCAGCAGAATCGGCGCTTGGCGCGTGTGCGTGGCGTCGTTGCCGGCATTGTGCAGATCGTATCAGTTATACGGAACGCCTAGCTCCGTCAGTACATCGGAGAGGGCGTGTTTCTGCAGCGGAGCATGTCCTCCTTTCTTTAGTGGGGAGTCGGGGCCGAGGATGTGCCTGCTTAGTCTGTAGGTATCGATGATGGCGGCGATGGGTACAATGCGATTGATTGAGACGCCTAGCGGTCGGATGATCTCTAAGTCGCACTGGGGGAGTGGCCTACGATAACGACTATAAATAGGCCGGGAGATGCTTAATTGTCCTTGTCATCATACTTCGTGTCCTGAGGGGTGATGTCTTCTGGACAACGGACACCTAGTAATAGTGTCGACTAGATGATCCTTCGCAACATAGCGGGTCTTTGTGAAGATACACTCCTTGAAATCAATGAGTCACAGTCCTCGAAGTGTTCAGAAGAATGAGACATAGAGAATTGCTGTCAAGATTGTAGGCAGCCCAGACTTTGGGAGAGATTGGGTCGACTCTTGCTCAGTGGAAAATATGAACCGGGTATCGAGAACCGCAGAACCCACCTCTATCACACCCTTGACCTCTTTCCTGTTCGGCCGTATGCTGTGTCACTTGGTTCCCGAGGTCTCGAGATCAAAAGACACAATGATAGCGTCAAGTGAAGGACTCGGAAGGTGATATCCGAAAAAGTCGCTCCAGTACATCTATTCCTCCATCAAAAGCAACTCGGACTTCATCGCCCACCTCTATGAGTGCAAGACTCACGATATTGCAGGAAATAGACGAACCTGCAAGAATGTAAGTCAGGTCGCAGCGCGCAGAAAGGGCAGTTTTAGCTGGTGGCGCTTCCAGCTCTACTGAGAGGCGATTGTTAGTGACTGGCAATTTGTAATATTCAAATGGCGGGACAAATGAGGGTGTGCTTAGACTCAGAGCTAACGTTTTAGGAAGGCAAAGGTGCGTGCGGTTGCAGGCGAGAGATAGTGCTTCCAGCGGTTGTCTTCCACATTGTCAGGAGTCGTGATCCCTTGGGCAGATCCGCGAGAAGCATTGTGACAAATTGAAATGAAAATTATAAGGAGATATCTGAAATCCCTGAACCAATAGAAAATCTCTTTCATGTTTTGACAACTCGGTATCCTGGCGCCGAAGGTCAGTGATTCGGGGGCGTGTAAGACGAGTGATGAATCCTACTACATTGCACCACTGCTACAAAGTCGGCAACGTTGTTCATGGAGGGTAGTGACGATGGTCTCTGGTGATTGGGTGACAATGAATCGAGCGCGATAACAAGTCTGATGTTGCTTGCAGGCTCGGATGCTAAACTTCTAAATTATGTGCGTCGATCAACTCCAAGCCGTATGATGGCGGCAGACGAAGGTATCATACTGGGCGAATATGGACACGGGCAACTATTGGTTGCCAGCACCAGCTCCCGGTCCGGCGCCTGCTCCGGCTCCGGCTCCGGCTCCGGCTCCAGCACCACCTCCAGCACCACCACCCATCAAGTTACGTGCCCTAAGAAAGGTGTTAGCTTGTGTTTTCGTATGACATGCGTTGTACGGGTGGTTATGGTCCAAGGCTTACATATCTGCTATGTTGGGGTCATTCATGAGCGAAGACATATCCGGCATGCCACCTCCATTGCCGAACTGGCTGGCCATGTCCCTTAGCCTCGGGTTGCTCATCAGGTTGTTCATGATATCGGGGTTGCTCATCAGGTTCTGGGCCATGGAGGCGAACATAGGGTTGTTCATGATGGAGCCCAGGTCGGGCATGCCGCCGCCACCGCCGCCACCGCCACCACCGCCGAACATGCCTGCCAGGGAGCTCAGGTCGGGCATACCACCACCACCGGCGGCAGCGCCAACGCCGGGGGCACCCCTCGAGGAGACCTCATCGGCCTCGAGCTCCTCGGTCCTCTTCTTCGCCGTCTCGTAGCCCTTCTTCATGGCGTCACTGCCGCCGTTGCCCTCGTACTCGATGCCCTTCTGGTAGGCCTCCATGGAGCCCTTGGCGTCACCAAGCGCAAAGCGCGCAAGGCCCAGACGACTCCATGCCTTGGTGTACTTGGGGTCTACCGCGACAGCGGCCTCGGCGTCAGCCTTGGCGCTCTCATGGTCCTTAGCGGCGCTGTAGGCAGCGGCGCGGTTGGAAAGGAAGATGGCATTTCCGGGGTGTAGGGCCAGTGCCTGGGTGTACAGGTCGATGGCCTTGGGGTAGTCCTTCTGCGCCATGGCGGCGTTGCCCTGTCCCTTCAGCTTCTCGGCCTCCTTCTTCGCATCCTCGGAGACTGGCGTTGGCTCTGTGGGTGCGGCAGATGAGGAGCCGGCGGCGTCCGCAGGCTTTGAGACATTCTTGAGCTTCTCGTAGACACCGTAGATCTTAAGCAGGTTCTGGTCGCCAATAGCTTCTGACACGGCAGCCTTGTCGGTGGGGTCGATCTTGAAAGACTCGGCGATGCAGTTGACAGCGACGTCGATAGATTCCTGGTCATCGGCCGGGAGTGTGCCGTCGGTGACTGAGGTGGTGAGGAAGTCGCAAATGGCCAGCGCAAGGCGCTGCTTGGATGTGGTGGTCTGGCAGGAATTGAAGATCAGCGGGGCATTCTTTGCTGGGAACTTTTGAAGGAGTAGCTGAAGGAGTATTTATCTGCGAGGGACACATACCATAGCTGATGGCTAGGAGGATCAGTGGAGATCCGAAAGGTGCTAGGGTGCGACGTTCAAGGCGTCGATCTGTATATGGAGAGCGATGTTCAGGAGTGGTAGGCTCTTTGAGGTAGATACGATGGTGTTGTTATGTGTGTGTTGTGTACCTGAGCCTCAGTAGATACTGTAGTGGGGAGTGGCTAATCAGTGAATGTGATGGAGGGGCTGACAGGGCTGTCCAGGTGATTCTAGAAGGCCGTCGGACAGGGGACCATAGGGGGTATGTGCTTTAGAGTACCGTTTCTCGACTGGGTACCTTTGAAAGCCCTTACCCTAACCCTTAGATAGTCGCCCCCCCCCAATACTCAGGCAGCCCAGGGTCCTGCCCAGGAGCAACATCTGGACCTCCCATCCCAGGGTGCCAGGTACAATAGGCGATGGATCCCGGCTGTGCTGATGTCAATGGCGTTAACAGTGAATGGGTCCGATGATTTCGCAAACCAAACTCCAACACCAACGACGCTGCGATCCAAACAACAAACTTCTACGATCAAAGCACTCCGTGTTGGTCTCCCCTCTTGCGCGCCTCAATGATATCACAATAGCAACCAGAACCGCAGACTTTGTGACCTTGCGACACACCAACAACCTCACTTAGAGGAAATATGCCCGCCTAGCTGATTGCCTTGTTACCGAAAGCAGAGGTCAACCCAGTCGGAGGCTCAGTAGCGGCCCCCTCCAGCAGCCACACGGCGCGTCGCGATACCTTTGTTATAGATCCGATCGCCGAATCATCCGGAGATTCGTTTGGTCTGATTCCGAATACTTCGGATATCTCGTCTACAACCCGTACTCGTTCTTGCCCCAGGAAGCCAGCAGCCATGTCCTCCTCCGATGTCGATACGAACGAGGCTCCGGTGGACAGCCTTGCCTCCTCGAGCCACCACCCAAACAACACAACAGAGTCCGCATCTTCGACACCCCCACCTCGTCTACAACGAACCCAGACCGATCCCAATCTTCGCAGCTGCTTCATCTGCTTACAAACGCCTGCCGAGACCCCCAAGGCCGTCTGGGTGAACGCCTGTCCGTGCAGTCTCGAGGCGCATGAGGACTGCATGCTGGCCTGGATCTCGGAGCACGAGCGCGAGAGCACAAAGACATTACGATGTCCAGCCTGCAAGGGAAAGATCCAGACTACCGAGCCCAAGGACCGGTTCGTCCGCCTGCGGGATCGTCTGCACAAGGTGTACAGTCGCATGACGCCCGCTATATTGCTGGGCATCGTCACTGGTTGTAGCAGTAAGTTGCCCCAAGATACTGCCAAGACCCAATACTACAAGGACGCGCCCTCGCAGCGACATCGTCTGGGGCCATGTTTCCTTACACCGTAGCCAAGCATTTGAAATCGCTAGATAACTGACTGTTGCGCATCGTTAGTGGCCGGCTCGAGTTACTATGGCATGCTGTCCATGTGCGTGTTTGCGGGCCCCGGACCTGGTATGGGCTGGTTGGGCCTAGGTCGCGCGCTGGCAGATAGGAGAATCCATCCGGGCGTACCTTGGTACAGGTGGAAGGCGGGCTGGGATTTCTGCTTCCGGTTCTGGCTGTTGAACTTCATTGCGCCAGCGCTGATGATCCAGAAGGCGCTGCCGGCGCAATTGGTCGACATGCTGACTCTGCCAGCTTCGGTTATGGTGCGTATTGTTTATCGCCAATCACATGCTTTGTGTACAGGCAGCTGACTGCGATATAGTACGGCACCTCTCTCGTCCTTCGAGACGACCTGCCTACATGGCCCCCTTCTCCAGCCTGGGTTCTGACCTTGATGCCGTGGGTCAGCTTCTCATACAATCGTATCTACTACGACTTTTGCGGCGCTTATGAGCGTCGCCTCAACAAAGAGCTCCGGGGTCGCGGTCCCCCGAACGAGGAACCACCTCCTGTCGCTATCAACGAGGGCGGCCAACAACCCAATCCTGCGGCGGAGAACCCCGTTGCGGCCGGAAACGATGACGAAGACGGTTACTTTGCCCAAGCCCTTAGAGTTGGTAACGCCGTTCTGAACTTGCTGGGCGATGAAGACAATGATCAAGGAGTTGTTGCCGAGATTGAGCTCCAGCTCGGGCCTGGTGAGGATGAGCAGGCCGCGATCCAAGAGCTGCAGGACGAGCTCAACGACCAGGGCATCATCGTAGTCAACGAGGAGCCCGCAGGCGACAACCGCGGCGAGGCCGATGAAGCGCAGTTGGAGGGTGAGCAGCAGGCGGCTGGGCAAGAGCAGGGCGCCGCAGCCGGCCCCCCCACACCAGTCGGTGTGGAACCTCAGGCGGACAACAACCGACCAGAGCCCAACAACAACGACATTAACAACAACCTAGCACAGGAGGAACCGATACGGGAGCGCAACGGGACGTCGACAACCCTGACCGAGCTGGTCAACGGCGTCGTCTCGGCGCTCACCTTCCCGATCGTCTGCTGGGGCGCGGGCGAGGTCCTGCGTCACACACTGCCCGAGCACTGGGTGACGCGGCCGCACCCCCGGGTCGTCACGGGCATTTTACAGGAGCAGTGGGGGCGCAGTCTCGTCGGGGGCGTGGTCTTTGTCGTGGCGAGGGATATGGTCAACCTATATACCAAGCACAGGCGGGTGCAGGTCAGGAAACACAGGAGGGTCAGGAATGTCCCGAGGCGGAGGTCACAGCAACAGCGATGAAGCACCTGCTCTGATAGACTTGTATTCTAGCTTCTAGCGGTCAAAGTATGACAGTATGACAATATCCCTGTTCTCAAATGTGCTCCTGGATGGGTGTTGATACGCTGCTGCTGCTGGTGTGGTATAGATATTTCATATTCCAGTTGAAGTCGGTACCGTGTACTTAGGACTCCTGGAGGTGTAATTATGTAGCTCATCACGCCTTCCACCGGGAGCTGTTGTTGGATGGTCATTCCATCGTGAAGCGTTTTAGCTGTTGCTCAAAACAAAGGCCCTCGCGTCAACACGAGACCCCTACGTACCCACAGATGGGCTCTGATAACAGGAGCTCTGATGATAGGGTTGTCAGCAGAGTAATACCGTTTCTTTGGAGTCTCCCTATACCCTGGCTACCCCTAAGCGAAGCATCATGTTTTACACCAACCATCAAATCCCCTAACTAACCCCCCCCCCCTTTCTTTTGCATCCAGCCCTCACCCCATCATTACAACGTCCCCTCGGCGACAACATACACCGCACTACCGCTCCCAGGCCGGCTTTCCACGACAGCCGCCTCCCGCTGCTCAGGTGTGAGGTCCCTCTTGCTGTAGTACTCCCTATCCCACGCCTCCCTCACAGCAGCCACCTTAGTCGCGGGCACGAGGTGCACACTACACCCGCCCCACCCCGCACCCGTCAGCCTACTGCCATAACTCCCCGCGCTCCGCGCGATGCGGCAGATGTCGTCGATCTCATCGCAGCTGCACTCGTAGTCATCCCTGCACGAGTCCTGGGTGTCGTTCATGAGAGCGCCCAGTTTCTCGTTGTAGGCCGTGGTATCCGTGCTGCCGACAGGGTGGTTGGACGGGTCCTCGAGGAGGGCCAGGAACTGCAGCACGCGCAGCGCCTCGCGGAAGACGTGCAGCGCGCGAGAGCGCAGCTTGAACCTCTCGGCCCGCACGGGGAACTTGGCCGTGAAGCGCGCGTTCAGCTCGTCCACGCTCACGCCCAGCCGGGTCGCGATCTCCTCGCGCGTGTAGCCGTCCTCGCGGGTGAGCGTGGTCTCGGTGAGGGAGACCAGCTCGCGCAGCTGGTCCTGGATGGGCTTGGAGGCCTTGTCCGGGTGTGTGGCGTAGTACGTGTCGTGGAAGCCCCTGAGCGAGACGCCCAGGGGGGCGGCGTCCTCGGGAAGCTCTGTCCCGGCCGGGTTGAGCGCCGCGTTCAGGTACGCCGCGGCCAGGCTGCACTCGACGACGCGCAGGTTGTAGTGGATGGGCCCCGTGACGTGCTTGTCTGCGGCGACGAAGCTCTGGGCGATGAGGAAGCAGAGCTCCGGGCTCGTGCGGGGGAAGTGCACGGGGCGGGCGGTCAGCTGTGGGGAGAAGGAGACGAGGAGGGCGGACCCGCGCTCCGAGAAGACAGAGGCGGACTGGTCCATGCCGCCCGAGTTGACGCCCACGGCCCGCTCCGACACGATGGCCAGCTCCGTCAGCTCCGTCTTGTCGACCTGCTTGTTGCCGTTGGCGATCAAGACGGCCAGGGCCGATGTGCTGGTGAATGCGGCGCTGGAGCTCAGGCCGCCGCCCGCCGGCACGGTGCCGTCCATGAGGATCTGCATGCTCACGGGCTTGTAGGCGTTGCCGTGCTTCTTGCGCAGCAGGCCCAGGGCGCCCCGAAGGCCGCTCTTGAAGTAATTTGTCCACTCGTGCACTGTGGCGTCGATCTCCACGGCGTCAAAGGGTATGTCGAACTCATGACTGGGAAATCTGCTGGACTGCACGTTGGCGATCTGGATCTTGTAGGTGCCGGGCTTGACAGACGCGGGGTCGACCTTTGTGGACACGGCAAGCAGGGCGTCTGCGGTGATGGCCATGGGTAGCACCGAGTAGAGACTGTAGTCGATGTGCTCCCCGATGATGTTAACACGGCCCGGGGAGCGTGCAACGAACTCGGCAGGTTGGCCATATGTAGATTCGAATTGTGTCAGGAGGTTGTTCCATCGTTTGCCCTGGGAGCCGAGAGCGGCCTCGGGGTAGATCTGATCCAGGGACCGCGCGAATGGTACTGGTCCTGCCATTGTGAAAAGAGCTTGGGGATGATGTTATGGATGTGAGCGTCGGCTTTCAGTTTCGTCCGATTATTTGTTCCGCAAAACCACTCCTCGTGACGATATGTAATTGTGTGACTTGGGTAGGTTTTGGCTTTCGGGTTTCAGTGTTTAAGACAAGAGGCGGGGATGAGCATCAGACCAGCCAAGGATCTGCTCATGAACAGCTTATATAAGTATATAACTAGAATCGTGAGACTCGAAGATGGGATCAACAGACAGTCAGACATGCAAAATAAAAGTCCACATAGGGTAGACAAAAAGTGAGACGAGGTGAGGTGACTGAGGTGTTATTCCTTGCTCGTGATCACGACCGTCTGCATTTGCGCCGAGGATTGTGCCACCAATCCCAGCTCTGCAAGTAGTGTCCGTACGTACAGTACCTACCTAGGTACCTCGACACCTCGAGAGGGGACCGCAGCGACAGCCTTGGAAGTCAATTGCCCCGCGTTTTTGGACCCCAGACAGGAGCCCACAGTTGTTTCCCTCGGTGGTTACATCATGTCTTGGGCCTTCTGGGGCTTTCTCAAAGCCCCTCCAACACCCCACCACCCCACTACCTACCTACTGTAGGTAGGTAGGTAGGTACCTCCCAAACCCTGCAGCAATTCAAGGGGTACCCAGGTAGTACCTAGACATCAGCAGTGCGCAGGGATAGGGCTGCCTGGTAGTAAACTTACTGTACATATCGCGTGGTTTTATGCCGCACATCAGTTTCCATCAGCAGGAATTAATCCAATCCTTCTCCCCGTCCACTCGACGATCCGGAAGTCGCTCATCAACAGATGGGCCCCGACCCGCATTCCGGGTGCCGTGTTTCCCGGACTCGGATATCCTCTAGCTGGCAACGACCATGAACTGACCATGTCTGTCCCCACTCATGATCGTTCGACTTGTCTCAATTCCATGGTGGAGAGAGAGCATACAGAAGACTTTTTATTTTAAAAACACCACACGATGATGTCTGTATCTATTCTCAGTCACAAACGTGAACTGTAGGTCTGCGAATGATTACCACGGCGGACAACAACAGCCGGCCTGCCTAGATGCATACGTACTTAAGTACACCCACGAAGTTCCAATGTGATCTCTAGATTCGAGCTTCATAGAACGTTTCATATCCTCATCCATCTCGCTCCTTCTGGGCCTCCTGATACATCGTTGATCTGCATCTGCTGTCCACAAGATCTTACACGCAGCAGATCCCCTCCACTGCTAAGCGACCCCTCAATGTGAAACAGAGCCGAAAGGTCTTGAAAGTCCGGGCGCTGCCCATCAACGAGCTAGCATACACGTTGAACACCTGAAAATGCAGGAAGAGACTGTCGCATATGCAGTCGTGAAGGATTGCTTATTATACGACCCGACCCATGAAATCCCAGGGAGTCGCATCAGAGACAGAAGACGCACCCGCCCTTGTGACAGGAACGCCAGGCGTCTTCTGGAAATAGTAAGCGCGTTTCCAGCGCACGGCGGTGGCAGTGAGGAATCATCAGTCTTCTTATGTATGTTCATCGCTAGGTACATTACATCAGGAAGGGGTATATAAATGCATTTCCAGGAAAATAAAGCCAGCCGCACAGGATTATGAAGTACTTAGACAACCGCCCTCATACCAATAACATCTGACATTCATATCCCGACAAGAAAGAAAGACCGTCCAAATTGTAGACTTCAACGTGGGAATAGTAATATCAGCCTTTCTATGCACCACACCAACACGACACAGCCTCACAGCATCTGAAGCATAACATCAAAGGCAGAGAGGACATATGAGAAATGTACGTATTCGCAAGGAAACCGATGGTCAACATCCTCCAAGCACGAAATAGAGTCGAATATAAGATAGATAGGTATAGTGGCACACAAGGAAATCAGCTCGTCATGATAATGACCAACTCTGAATCGACAAGAGCAACAATGAAGTTATACAAAATGACAAGGACAGTGTAGGGGTATCTCGATATCTCTCTCGCATACGAAACGTAGGTGCGTGTATCATCAGCCGAAGAAACGCTCAGATTCCAGTAGCAGAAGGCCAACCAGCCAGGGTGGTATGTGTGATAGGTTGAAAGACGAATAGAAGCCGTGAATATGTGTTGTTTTAAGTTATGTGCAAGATCGAGTTTGATATTGTTGGCAAGTAAAGGAGATCGCCAAGCCAAATATTGTGCGTAAAAGGTTGGGTTTTCATGACCCGCCGAAATGGAAGACGCTCGACATGATGGAACCAGGTCGCGAGTCGCTAGAGTTGGTAATGGTTGAGTCTCGATAGGGAACACCCTGAGCACTATCACGCATAGGCACTACTGTCCGGCCAGAACTCGAAGTCCGCATACTCCATCGCCGCTTTTGTGCCGCAGCGCTTCCAGACTGTTGCTGCCCTTGTTGCATGTTGGGACCGATGGGTGGGTCAGGAGCTCTGGAGGTCGTGTAGTGTTGCTGCTGCATGGGGTGGATCTGTTGCTGGACGTTTTGATGGTGCTGCTGCTGCTGATGATGCTGTTGCTGGTGGTGCTGCTGCTGATCATCGGGACCCAGCATGGACGAAGGCATGTTGACGTAACTGTTCTGTTGCGCCAGGAGATCCGTCCAGTAACCGAATGAGTTTGTTGGCGCTGTTGGTAGCGGCATGTGGGAGACATCGGGTGTTGTGATGATACTGTCGTCTGGATCGAGGCTAGAACATCGCAAGGTTAGCTTCGCCTAGGATCTCCGGAAGAAGGTGGCTTTGTGAGACATGGGCTGGACACAGCTGAGACATGTCGCACAGAGAAGCCTAAAATAGAGCAGACTAGGAACCGTTGGGCTACGTACAATAAAAACGACGTGTTAGACAGGTCTTGTGCCGCACTCATGGCAGACTGAGGATCGTGTGGTGTGGTCCATGCCGCCGTGTCCGGTGGAAGAGATTGAGGTGTGAAGTTCATCTGTGCCGGCACCATACTGATCTTCGACATACTTGTGGCGTCCTCTTCCACTTTAGGAAACGTAGGCAGAGGTGTCTCGAAATTGCTGAAATCAGGTATATCAACAGCGGGCTGCTGATGCGGTTGCTGCATATGCTGGTCGATGGTCTGGCCGCGGTCCGCGCGGTGGTTGACCGAGGCCATCTGGCACGAGCCGCGAATCGGAATAAAGAACCCATGAGGGAGTGTCGTCTGCCCGCTCTTTTTCGCATATCCCAATGCCGATGCACATTGCACGAACTGGTGCACATCCGGGATGTGTCGGCATTCCAGCATTTTTCGTAATGTGAATGATGAAAGCGCTTGCCAAGTAGGTGACTCGGAAGACAGCTTCACACGGCGTTTCCACGCTTCGTCCACCGGAGACTGGCGCATCAAGTTGCGGAACCTCGCTGAGTAGGACCAGTCCCGGTGCGTCAGGCCATCTCCATCGAAGTGATCCGCAACATGAGCGAAGTACTCGTGTGCCTTTTTGTCGGCGTCCTCGTCGCTCTGCGCTTCAAAAATACGCTTGCAGTCAACGAAACCGCAAGCAAAGACGACTTGTGGGCAGGTCTTGGCCATCGCATCGTCCGGCAGGGGCCCAACTCCCTGGTGACAAGACTTCAGGTGGTTAGTATATGCAGACTTCCACTCGAACGGTAACCCGCAGCCGGCAGCCGTGCACGTCCAGACTGAATGATTAGTATGGAACTCGTGGAAGTGTCGCTTCAGATCGTTTTTTCGCTTGATCTCGACCGTAATGCCTCGTTCCCCACAAAATGGACATTCAAAAGGCTCCGTCTTCTTGGCCCCCCATGCGCTGCCAATTCCTCCCAGATTGGAACGCTTCGACGCGCCAGCGGCCCTGCGTACGACTTTTCGGCCGATAGACCGTACCGAGGACGTTTGTGCGCCAGTGTGCCCTGACATGACATTGTGGTTCGATGCCGGGGATGGGGCGAGGCTCAAGCTGTGGAAGGACGATGTATCGGAACATGTCGAATATAGACTGCCTGTGATGGAACTGGCATCCGAGAAGGAGATCGGGCTCGGGTTGGCTTCAAAAGCCAAGGCAATGTGACTATTGCTACTCGATGTGGCAGGCGGCATTACGGAGCCTTGCTCTAGAATCAGAGATGTCAGATCGGAGGATAGTGAATTCAGTGTACCGGCACCAAAGCCGTATCTGTGGGACGTCCTCACCATTTGCCGCCATCGATCGCATCATCCCCACCAGGTCTGTCAATCCATACTTGCCCAATAGATAGCGCATCATGGCGCTATCATCCATGTTGCTATTGTGGTTGTTCATGTCCATCCTGCCCGAAGTCAAGTGACTGCGTTCCAATGGGTCTGCTCGGGAAGATGCAAGCGCGTGAAGCTGGGCGACATGCGTGGTTCGGAGGCGAAGGATAAAGACCCGTTGTGAGCAACAATGCCCAGAGGGTCGCTAGGATTGGGGCCCGAGGGAAAAGCTCGTTCAGGTTTGATTTGGCGTAATTATCGATAAATTGGCGGCTGCTTAGCACCGATAGGCTCCGTGGTCGGCGGTGTAGAATTAGAGGGACCGTATTCAATTGCAAGGACGGCAGTGGGAAGGCTCAAGAAGAAAAAAAGAATGTTCGTCCTCGAAGGCGAGTATGTAGTATGGTAGGTAGCACAAGGCTCTTCACATCCAGCAAGTGCCAAGTCAACATCAACAGCTGCACGGGAGGAGGAGTAGTACTAGTACTAGGTCGAGTGGGCTGCGGCCCCAATATAGATGAAATGCGGTAAAATCGGGTCAATCGCGGCTCTCACGACCTTATTATGCCAAGGATGGGACACGGATGTCGATGATACCATGTACCAAGCCAAAACCGAGCGGTGTCCACGATAATGGGAAAGTGACAAGGTGGAAGGTACCGGTAGTACCCTAGGTAGGCTGTAGATACCTAGGTAGGTAATGTATGATTGATAGGAGGGTGCAGGCACACAGATGGGGTCCGGTCGAAGCTTCACCAGGCTTGCATCATGAGCTGATGATCTGCTGTGCTGATTTAACCCGGACAGGCAATATGAACGGATATGACGATGATTGGGGGATAGCTGACGAGGCGGGGAGGACGAAATGCGTAGGTAGCAGCAATAAGTAGTAGAGTAGCAGTAAAGTAGTGTGGTAAAGGAGAGGGCGGGAGCTGATCTGATTGAAGTGTGCGGGACAAGCAAGGTACCGTAGGTCTCGGCTTCCAATCTCGTAGGAACAGGCGGGAAAAGAAGCACCTGGCAGGCAAGGCAAAAGCCTGGCGAAAAGGGCCTGGCAAAGTAGCTGCCCAGGTGGGGATGTACTGTAGGTGGGTTATGGGTTATGTGTGTGTGAGTGTGGATGTGTGTGGGTGTGTGTGGGTGTGCGAACCAGAACCTCCTGTGTGTTTCTTCTCCTCTCAAGTGCTCCTCCTCTCCCCTCTTTCTCTTTGCGTGGGGCTCTCACTCCGCTCTAGCCCTTTTGGCCTTTTACAATGCTTGGCTGTTGGTGGGCCACCGTACCAGTCGTGCCTCTGAGCTGCTGGTGGGCTGCTGCTAGGGTAATTCGGTACCATGTAAGATGCATGCGCCACGGGTCGGGCTTATGGGTCAAAATGGCGGAAATGGGGAAAAGGCTGTTCATGGAAGTGCCCTGACCCGTTGATGAGCGGGGGTGTCCATGCTCCTTGCAAGTTGCTTCATGTTTCGGCGTGCAGCGGAATGATCTTCGAAGGCCGCTAGAAGCTTTTGAAACAAAAATACGCATGGATACGAGAGAGCTCGCGCGAACAAGGCTGCAAAGCTATTGGCTAGTGGGAACCGGGAACTGAGTTGGAAACTGTGTGTGGGAAGCTCATAGTGTACCTATAGGTAGTCCACGGGTGTACACAGACTCGATACCCTGCTCTCCCGCAACCCGTGGACCACCCCCCCCCTGCTAGCTGGCCAGAAGAAGCAAGCCGCTAGACTGCAAGGCTCCGTTTTGGTCCAAGAAACTTGCCTGCTTGGGTGGTTGTGCAGTGTGCTGATGGGATGGAACAGCAGATGCTACCCTCCATCTTGTCTCGAGATTAGAGACGAGGATGATTTGTTCCGCATAAGCCAAGGTCGCAAGCAGCTGAAATCTAGGCGGGCCCAGCTATGCAGCCAGCAGCCGCAAAACCTGCAATACACGTATAACGCCCAGTTGACGTGCAGTTGCGCCTTCCTTTCTCATGTGATTCCTACTTGGTATGTGGTGCATCTTGAAATGGCACGAATTGATGGTGAGTTGAAATGGACCGGAAGTGGTCCGAGCAAGCGGGTTCGATGTGACGGTATTTACTAGGTGCCCAGCTTGAGGTGGTACTGCTGGGTACTTCAGATGCCCCTTCTCTTTCCCTCCCGGCTCCCTCCAGATGCTTGGCAGGCGAGCGCAATTAGGTAGCCAGCCCCTGCTACTAACCTGGAAGGTGACCAGGTGGGAAAATAAGGTTGACGGGGTTGACGGATGACCCTGGAGGTGGGCATCCCGGGATTTGCTGAAGAAGCCGTATATAGACCTTGTTGCATTGTGTCTCGGGGCCGAGCAACACGGCGTTTCCGCCAGAATATGAGGCAGGAGAGACCCGGAGTGAATGGCAGCCATCGTGCCGCGGGTATCTCGAGCGTACCAAGGTAGGGCTACCGGTACTACACGTATCGGTAAGCCTACCTGGTGTAGGTACTTTACTGCATGATGAGTGATGAACCACGTGCTTGCATGCAGATCTTGGTTCGTCTGTCTGACTGTTACCCTGGCGGCTGGGACTCGAGCAAGTAGAGGGTTCGCCGCCACATCAAAGCTGCCTCAAAATCAAGAGCCAACAAGTCTGTCTTGTCTGTTTGTGAGTCGCCATCTGTCCATCTGTTCCAAGCATGCCCGACAGCCGCGAGGAGATTGCCGCTGATCAAGATTTGGCGGATGTTACCTGGCCATAAGGATAATTTATTTGTGCAGTGTGCAGGGTGCATTCTCTGGCTTCCGTGATGAGAGTGGTACCGTGTACCGTGGTACGTACTGCAGAGTACTAAGTATAAATTGGAATTGGAAACGGCTGCACGTCAAAATTGACCGTGTCGCAGGGAAATGCGGGGCTGGATGGCTGTTTCTAAAAACAGAAGCAGCCACACACCCCTTGTCACTTGCCCCGAACCCCTGTCAGTGCTTCCGGAATGTCATCATTATCAGTAGACTAGTCTCTTGTGCACAGGGAAAGTGATAAAAATGGAATGGTATCGGCTCCTTGCCGACCATCGGCAGGTGCGTCCCGTAGACCGTGCTCTCCTAGCTGCCTACTTAGGTGCCTAGGTGTTGGAGTACCGCAGGTACCGGTCCAGGTACGTTCACCGAGGTCCCAGGGACTCCCCTTGCCGCCAGTATATCTCCACTCAAGGTGACACTTTAGATGACCACATGTCCAGTTCAATGATGGCCAGGAGTCCAGATTGTTCACTCGGTCTGGACATCTGAGCAGGGACACACCTACTCCTTGAAGTATGTTCCTATTTGGTCGGACCAGGGCAGGTACCCGACTTTCGTCGATCAAACTTCAAACCCGCAACGAGTGACAGTTGATGAGCAAGATGAACGATGGAACGCCTCGACCCTCACTGCCCACATTGGAGTCTATGTGGATTTCCCGAGGTCGTCAAGCCTCATCAAGCTTGAAGCTCCGATAGTCTACCTAGGTACTCCGAAGTCTGCCACACATTCTGCCGATCGCTTGGGAACCGCGCGTCTACGCTTTGGCCGAGATTGCTTGGTGCCGGTCCTCCCGCCATCACACAAAACCCCGAGGTCAGCAGATAGCAATTATAATTCACCATCATGCATCACTCGCCATGCTTCGAGGCTTGGCCCCAATAATGGACTCAGCTATTGACAAGGCCAACCCTTTCGCAAGGGGTTACCGAGAAAGGCTACGAGGGTGGTCATCTTCTTCCCATCAAAGCCTTTGTCACTCATCGAGCGGACCAAGCGAACCAAGCGAACCCAATCTTCCGCCTCGTTGATTGGGGAAGCCGACTCCGACACTTCCACTGACGCCGACATTGACGCCGACAGTGATGCCGACATCGACATTGGCATCAGCCAAATGCAGATGCGCCACAAAGTAGCCCGCCTTGCCCCCCACCCTTCTTTTGACACCTCCCCCGTTCCCACACCCGCGTCTTCCACGTGGTTCAATTCAGGAGGTGGATGGACCTTCAATCTTTGGCAACGTGGAAAGCATGCATGCAGAGCTGCGTGCCAGTGTCGCACCGCCGTGTTTGGTCCAATCTGAGCCTGCTGACCTACGATCTGCATCATGCAAGAGATAACTGGCATTTGTTCCATGCAGAACCGAGGTCCCTAACCTCAAGATTCATCTCTCGATTGCTGTGGGCTTCCTCGATCTCCTTTGCCTTCGAGTCGATATCAAGGGTCTCTTCCCTGGGTGTGTGTCCCGGCTGTGTGCACGACGACTATAGTGAAATGACCACTTGCCCAAGCGCCCTCAAGTCTATCGCGTGCAGATGGGTACATACCCAGGTGATTACACCCTAGGCTCCAGACAGCCATGTTCCCTGCGCGGACTTATTGCCAAAGACACCCGCCAGGCCGAGATTCGCCGCTGTCAGATGCAACATGCAGTGGTTCTGCAGTGCAGCGGACACATGCGGTCATGTCCAGTCCAGGCTTCCTTCCCGGCATCCTTCGAGCTTGTTCCGGCAGCCTCACCTGGTACCATGCATGTCATACCCACGCTCGGAGAGCACCTTGCCGGATGATGGACAAGGTAGGTGTCGAGGTCGTAGATGTCGGTTGGGATGCGGACGCAGGGGTTCCCACCCTATACAGGAAAGGCCTCCATCCTACAAGCAGCACCGCCATCACGACCAACAACTAATTTCCCGTTTGCTGGTGCCACGTGCATCTGGAGCCTCCCAGTAGCAGATCATTTATTCGAGGATCCATCAACTTGAGGCAGAAGCCCAGCATGCATGCCTTTGATTGAACGGGTTGCAAAGGCGGCTTCATCGACCTTCCGGTGGCCGCCTGGCGTCACACCCTTGGAACTCCTACCGCGATATAACCACAGCTGTAGCCGCGGCCCGCGGCCTTTCTCGGTTTCAAAGTTCTCGTGCAGCCTCCATAACGTCTTACTTCATCCCTTCGACTCTCCGGATTCCATCAGATTCTTGATCTTCGGTCCACTCGCTGCCCGCCACTTACTCAGAGTCCTTCTCTGAACCACAGACACATAGTCAACGAAAGCCATCCGATTTCTTACATGATGACCAACGCTACATCGCTAATAACCAATGTCATGCCAGTTGTGTACACCAAGAAGCCGCAGTATGATCTCACCGGCCATGGAGGAGGGAGGAGATATACCGCTGGCCAAGTTGGTAAGGGGCTGGTAGCAGACGATATGGTGCCAGGAAAAGAAGCCGCGAACATCGGTCCTGCGCCGAACTGCTATTATTGAGTCTGCCTGCAAGCTCAATACTCCTACCCACATCCTGGTGGTCCTGGGTACCTATCCGGAACTGACCACATGGACGACTGCATCGTTCTCCCACGACGGATTGAAGCTTACTCTCTCATTCGTAGGCACTCTTGGCAGCTGGTGGCTTTCGAGAGTAGCCGCCGTTGGTCATGAATCGGTATGACAGGAGGTAAGGAGCACCATAATATGGGTCGCAGATGTTCGATTCGAGTAAGAGTCGGTAAAGAGGGGGTTCGGTCGACTCTGGCTTTAGCAAGGTAAGCTTCGAATTTCATCTGAATATGATAACAGTACGGAGAAACTGCCAATTCCATTACAGAAAGGCCAGTGGACGTCCGCTGAGCCCAACTTTCTACTTGGAGAAGGGTATCCATATCTCGATGCAGTCACATCAGTCTTTTTATTCTATGTTCCGCATATATCCTCCAACATAACTCGACAGGCCACTTACAAAAACTCTGGATTTGTGACTCCCGCACGCGATGAAGCATCGCACCTCGTAGCCGACAATCGTCAGTGACGCTTTTGTATTTCGGAATGGTTCGGATTGGTTCGGGGTTGAGGGGTGGAGGGGTGGAGGGGCGTCTTCAAGATAACTGCGTTAGCAGAGGCACGATCAGATAGCAAGGGACACGGGGCACGAGACACGGTTTTATATGAAGCAACATCATTTTCCATTTTGCCCCCCTTAACCGATGCATCCCCATTGCGCCGCTGTGAATTATATACAGAACGTTGGCAAGTGACCACAGGCCAGGCCAACATGGTGCCCCCAAGATAAAAGGCATCAACCGCGAGACTAACGAACCAGTCTTGTTCGTCAAGCTCCCCCTTTTTGGTCCACATCCCATCGCATCGATATTTGTTGGCTACCGCGCTGTCCCTAAAATGATATCGTGAAAGCAAAATATGCTGCAAGGAACACTCATTAAGCTTTTGTTTTTCCTTTTTCCTTTGCCATGCGAGCTCTTTTTCCCCCCCTCTGTTTAGTTGCCGTGGATGCCCTTCGTTCTCTCCCTCATCAGCTCTCTGCGAGCCTTATCCTTCGCTGTAGTTCAACGTGTCAGTCATTGCTAAGGTCATTTGTGAAGCAGAGGGTGGGGGGGGGGGGGAACGAACCAGCATCCCAGGTGATGAACTCGTGCAGAGCGCGGCCTGCTGGCACCATGGGCAGGACGGGCACCTTCTTCTCCGTGATGACCTCCAACAGAGCAGGGCCATCGGTGTTGATCAGCCACTTCAGGGCGTCAACAACCTCCTCGGGCTTCGAAACGCGCTTGGCGACGAGACCCATCGACTCGGACAGCTTCACGAAGTCGGGGTTGACCTGGTGAGTATGACTGTAGCGGTCCTCGTAGAACAGGTTCTGCCATTGTGTGACCATTCCCTGCTCCTCGTTGTTCAGGACGATAACCTTGACACCGATGTTGAACTGCGCGGCTGTGCTGAGCTCGGTCAAAGTCATGCACAGGGATGCGTCTCCGTCAATGTCGATGACCAGGGAGTCAGGCTTCGCAACCTTGGCGCCGATGGCTGCGGGCAGACCGAAGCCCATGGTGCCAAGACCACCCGAGGTGATCAGGGTGCGAGGGTGTCTCCATCGGAAGTGCTGGGCGGTCCACATCTGGTGCTGACCAACACCGGTGGTAATGTAGGTGCTATCTTTCCGGTCCTGGGTCAGCTCAGAAAGCTGCTCGATCAACTCCTGGGGCTTGATGCGGCCAGAGTCTCCCGCCCTCTCGAAGTCACCCAGAGGCCACTTCTGCTTCCACTCCTTGATCTGGCCGAACCACTCCTTTCGGTCCTCCATGGACTTCTCGTTGACCATGGGCAGCAACAACTCCAGGTTCGTCGCGACATCACCCTCGACAGCCTCTGTGGCCTGGATGACCTTGTTGATGTTCTTGGGCATGATCTCGAACTGGACAATACCACCACGGCCCTCTGCCGCGGCAGCCTTGGCGCCAGGAGCAAAACCAGGGATGCTCAGCGTCACACGGTCGTCGAAGCGTCCACCAAGGGCAATGATCAGGTCCGCCTCCTGGATTGACATGTTGGCGTAGGCTGAGCCGTGCATACCAAGCATGTGCAGAGACTTCTCGTCCAGTTCGTCGAAGGCACCCATGCCTTGCAGGGTGGTGGTGACGGGAATGGATGCCTTTTCGGCCAAAGCCTTAAGCCACTTGGGGCCATTCTCAGAGCAGATAACACCGTTTCCAGAGTAGATCACGGGCTTCTTGGCGATGTTGATCAGGTCGGCAACGCGGCTGATGGATGCGTGCAGCTGCTTCTTGCTCAGTTCCGACAAGGCGCGGGAGGCGGCACTAGGGAGGGTCGGGATGGCGGAGTCGGTGGGAATGGCTCTCCTCAAAATACCAGCGGTGATATCCTTGGGAAGATCGACAAGGACGGGGCCAGGCCTTCCACTGGTGGCGATCTCGAAAGCTTCATTTATCCTCCTTGGCATCTCAGCAACGCTCTTGACCATAACGTTCCACTTGGTGCAGGCCCTTGAGATACCAATGACATCGGCCTCCTGGAAAGCGTCGCTACCGATGGCGGTCGTTGGCACCTGTCCGGTGAATACAACCAGGGGGATACCATCGGCAAAGGCATCCGCGATGGGTGTAATGACGTTAGTAGCACCAGGACCAGAAGTCACAACAACAACACCGGGCTTGCCTGACGCGCGAGCATATCCCTCAGCCATGTGTCCTGCTCCTTGCTCATGTCTTGGCATAATGAAATCGAACTCTTTCGAGTTGTAAATAGCGTCGAAAACGGGGAGAATGGCACCGCCAGCGTAACCAACTGTATCGTTGTTAGTTATACCGCGTGCCGCAACCAAAGTCTGCGCCAAGCTTACAGATGTGCTTCACACCATGCCTCACCATCATGTCGTGGAAAATCTCTCCTCCCGTCTTGCCAATGAACCTGTATGAACTGTCAACACCACGCGCTGCTCCTGAACCCCTGGACGAGGTAGATCTGGTGGCAAAAGGGGGACGCACGACTCGTCCATATCGGACGTCTTGTTGGCAAGGGGGTGGACATGGTTTTTCGTTTCGTTGTTGAATGAAGGACTGGGCTTTGCGCGCACCTCACTACAGCACCGTTGACATTAGCAAGATGGTCTTCGTGATGTATACTAGATGAGTCACCATGGAGGGCCCAGGGCTAATGCGACCACAACAACTTACGCGGCTGGAACCTGTGTCGCCGATGCTGTGGCCTGATTCCTTGCTGTCGAGTGAACCTTTCTTGTTGTGGAGGAGAGGGCGACGGCGCTTGTGGTGGTGAATGATCGCCTTGTTTGTGTAGTCAGGGCCTTCTTCAAGGCCCTGCTGGCCTGGTGGCTACCGGACCGGATCATGATTTCCCTAACGTTGGAAAAATATTTTTAGGGACGATATAGGATAGAGAGAAATGGGTTACGGGCTGAGCAGAGAGGGTTCTGCTATCTCGGGTGCGACTGGAAGATTTGCGACGCCTTGATCAAACTGATGAAGGGTCAATTGAAAGTGACGATGGGAGGTGACAGCGGTTGTCGGATGGGGGCACAGGCGATTGAAGGGCGTTTTCCTCAATTGAGAATCTCAGTGGTGACTCCAGTTTGCCCCCCGCCGAACCCAGGTGTTTGTGGGCAGGCATAGGACGGTAGTCGATGACTCCGTGTGTGGGGTATGGAGAAACCTGGGTCTGCCCTGTTACGACATCTTTGACCGTGGCGATATCGGCTCAAAATTTCTTTTAGATCCATCTGGATTGGCCGGTCCAAACAGTCCAAGCTCCTATTGCAGCTGTTGGTAGGTACCCGAGACGGCGCGCTGGGCCCCCAGAGGTTAACACTGATAGTTCAGACCACGAGACACAATCGTTTCTCGTAACTATGTGAACTTACGATCCCACTACCTAGGTACCTAGGTAAATAACAGGGGCGAACAACATCGGAAGCCGTGCACATCTGCCGCGGCTCCATCGAAAACGAAGCACTCTTGTGGGCCCGAATCTCATATTGATCCCATAATCGACCTCTGATTGGTGCCATCCACAATCCTTCCTGCTGAGCAGCTTCTGCCGGAGTTACGGAATTCCCGAGGTCTAGTGTGTGTGCAAAGGGACGGGGAATATATCACTACCTACCTAGGTAGATAGATACCTAGGTAACGAGGGACAACAGACCCTTGTTGCATTTCCCCGTACTTTGGAAAGGGGGCAAGAGCGGGGTTAGGGGGGTACATCTGCCCTCCACTGCACCTTTTTGCTGGCGATATTGCTCTTGCATTCGCTTTGAGTTCAATATCCGTGTTCCGTTGGCCAGGTAAGTCCCCGAGCATGCAAAGTCCCTTAGGATGCAGTAGTTTGCGGGGAAAGCTATTCTCGCCAGCTTGTGCGGTTACGTTGACGTCCAGTTTAGGTATAGCACAATTCTGAAGTGACTCAGTAAGGGGCAGGTCCATGGATGCTCGTCGGTAGTGCCTCGGCACTGCTGTTTGTGGAACAAAACCCAAAGAAGGAGTGATACAGCAACGTCGAGAGCATGACCAGACGTGAACGTTGGAACCCAGGGTCTGAGTCCACAGGGCACGAACCATAGGGCCGAGACATCGCTATTCCTTTCATCATCTCATGTGCTCGAGAACCATGAATCTGCCGTGGACATGAGACGCTGCTCAGGGCTCACTGTAGCAGGTCGATCGGGAGCCGTTCGCCATTCAGTATTTCAGGCACAGCTTCATCTTCTCGAACACAATTTGGTCAGGTCTCGGGCGAGTAACGCAGAATAACGACACTCCGCATTTGGCCCCCGTTGCAAGACAAATACGTCGACTGCTGGACCCGTACCGACCGGGCGGGGCTGACAATCGAAGGAGGGACGAGATCTGCCGTTTTTGGTGAGACATCAGAATGGCTCTCGGGCTTTTGAGGCTGAAAGCATGGGCCACCAATGGACGACGACCCAGTCAACCCACCTGGACCTATAGTTGTGGCTCCAACAAACGAATGGAACCTTTGGTGTATCCGCCGAGCTCCTTCTGAGGACACAGGTACCGACCCTGGCCAAGGAGGGATATGTGATGACATCCATGGCATAGCCAAGCTGGGGAGTTCGATCTCTTATTTATTCGTTCGACCATAAGACACTGCTACCAACCACTTCTGGTTTCAGTATCTATTTCCAGGCAAGTGATGCAAGCCTTGACTCGATCTAATACCTCATATGCCATCATCAAGGTGCCGAGGAGATGCATCCGTGAGGGAAAAGGGTAGCTCATGAAGGACATAGGAGGTATTTGTCGATTGATTATATGTTGGTCTATCTTCAGACATTGAACGAACGCTATCCAATATCGATGACGTTCTCAAGGACAAAGGGAATACACAGCAACGCTGATACTGCGGGAGGCCCTATATGTCAAAGGATGTCCATCCACCGGGCCAAACTCACATCGTTCACTTGTTCATCAAATCGTCGACTAGAATCTCATACAGCCCACCATCTTGCCACACTGGAAACCGAAACGCCACCGAACATAATGGGGAGTTTTTGTTTGAAAGAATCCGACGGTGTTACCGTGGGTGTGATCTTTAACCGTCACTGTATCACATCGTGCTTGGTCAGCAACCTGAATTAGCCGGCCACGCCTTGTGTGCAGATAATCAGAGTCGTGGCAACGTCCGGAAAAGAACTTGGGGAAGAGTTCGGCCTGGCCAATATTTCATGTCGTCGACGATGGGGTAAAGGGAAGAGGGGGGAGGGGGGAGGGTGCAATGACTTACAGCAAAGCCAACTCCAGGTCACCGTGAATCCTCGCCTTCAGCTCAATCTCGATTTCAAGGTTCAGGTCCAGCCGCAGCTTGAGAGGGTTCTTCTTGTCACCGCCGCCGCCGCCGCCCTGCTGCTGCTGCTGCATCATTTGCTGTTGCTGCATCATCTGCATCTGCTGCTGCTGCTGATAGTACTGCTGCTGTTGCTGTTGCTGCTCCCAGTCCTGGTCGCCACCGTCATCTTCCTCGTCCTCGTACCGGGGCTGGCGCTGCTTCTTGCTCTTCTTCTTCTTCTTAGGCTTGGCGACCTGCTGCTCCTGCTCCCGCTCAGCCTGCTCGCTGCCCTGCTGCCAGTACGGGGTGGCCTCCTCGTTGTCCTTGGGCGTGGCGGGCCGGTCAGATGCTGGTGTGCCGGCAGAGTCGCGCGATTCGTCGCGCTGCAGCTCTGGCTGGGCCTCTTCGTCGTCACCTTGTCGTTGTTTTGGTTCCTTCCGCTCATCTCCTTGCTCTTCTGATTCTTTCTGATCGTCATCACGCTGCTGATCCTGGCCATCTTCCTGCTCGTCCTCAGCGCTGGCCTGGTTGTTGCTGGGTGTGGCCTGAGTGCTTTGCTCGTCCTCGGCTTCTTGGTTGTTCTGCTGCTGGCTGGACTCTTGCCCTTCTTGGCCGGGATTGGAGGACCATTCCTCTTTCTGTTCCTCGGTCTTGGGCGATCCTGGTTGCTACGAGTGTGGCGGTCAGCAACATTCTAACGGCAAAGCAACTGTCTGGTATGGGACCACCTACAGAAGACGACATGGCTACTATGGTATGCTATTACAAAGGGGGTATTGGATGTCTCGATTGACTCAAGCGAGCTCCTCAAATTTTGTTGCTGCTTTTAGGTTCGGGGTGTCAAGATATCAAGTCAAGAACAGACAATCTTTGGTGGTTTTGATGGAAGGCAAACGCCCTTGCAGGTGTGTCTACAGTTTAAATCGGTTCAGGCTCGATGAGAAAGCGTCAGACGACCCTGCATGAGGAAAGTTGGCAGCCTTGACGCAATCCTACTGCTAATGCATACTAGTACGAATACCGGGTACCGATTAATCGATCCCTAGGAAGGCGAGACTCCAGAAAACATGTTTTCGAGAGGACGCCGATTCGATGATATTGCAGTCTGGCTGTGCGTCAGTGAGGTCACGGTGTTGCGCACGCCGAGCATGGGTTACTTGTTTTCCATGGCAGGGGTCCTTCGTCGTGTCACACTCCATTATTATCACAGTTGAATACAAGGGCCGAACAAGGTGAAAAAGAAATGACGTCGAGGAAGGCTGGAGTGAGAATCAGCATGTATTAGCATGTACCCCGTATGGAGTCATTCAGGTGGATGTTGGTGGGTCTATTCCATACTTGGCACCCCTGTGAAGTCATAGCTGAAGCCGGGGATGTGGAGACTCCCACGCGGGAGGGTAGGGTGAGCGCTCATGGGTGCGGAGACGGTAAGGCTGGACGGCATGAGAAGTCTGCAGAAAAATGACGAAAAGAGTGATCGAGATATCATAATCAGGCCAAATCAGTATCATTTTGCGCTGATGCTGTGCGCTCTTATTCCCTGACTATACAATTGCAAACTACCCCTATTGCGACGAGCGCACAGCGGCGACCCCGGCTTTCGTCTATCTAATTCGAGATTCCATAACGGTTTCCCCACATTACACTACACTACAATCACAGGCGCGAAGAAATCCGGACACTATGGTCTTAGGGCTACTGGTCCTCACGGCGATACCGTCAGTCATCGGTGTTGCTGAGGCAATCAGTTCACAGAAGCAGCAAAATGCGCAAATGAAAGAGAAAATCAAGTTCAACATGACAGCGACCTTATCCATCGACGGAGGGCCACCAACAGAAGCCTGGATCGTCCTCATCGGAGGAAGGGTAAGTTCGAGCAAGCATTCCTTCCAATATTCCTTTTCTGGTATAGTGACACCAGCCACACCCTTTGAGAGGGGGGATATGGCATCATGTCATATCTCTTTTCATGGTCGGTCCCTGGAGGAAGCAGATCGACAGTTGGCGCCAACGGGACAGCCGACCATGCAGCCATGCCCAGGTGCAGCCATGCAGTCGTGCACACCAATTGCAGATGTGGCCCATGGATTGTCGGTTGTCATTGTCTATCATGCGGCGCAATGTGTGAAACATAACCGGACTTCATGAGCAACGGCATCACGATTGGGAACAACGAACGGAAGCTCGTACCGAGATCAAGAAAAAGACATTCCAGTGCAAGCCTACTAACTGATGAGAAATAACAGATGTGGATAGATCATCCACAGGCGCCATTACCAGGCCACAAATTCAACGGTTACTATTTCAAGTATCCATCAGAGCAAGGCTACCAGGGCCTTGTGTCGACCATCTCGGATGACCCACCGATGCTGAACTGGATGTACGCCGACAAGGACACGGGTGCAATACGGTACGGCTCAAGGAAAGACACAATAGGCCACGTCGTCGGTCCTTGGGGGTGGTCGGGGGACGAGCAGTTCCTCACCATGGATGGGGATGACTGGCGTTTCATTGCCGTTGAGGTGGAAGTGGCAGCAGGAGGGCAGGCAAGAAAGTGCTGGGAAGTGTTCCTGTCAAGAGATCAAGATGGGAACTTGAAACCCAAGGCAGAACAAGAACAGGAGCAAGATGAGGAGGAGGAAGAGGAAGAGGAAGAACCATTCGATCCAAGGTTCTCTCCCTATAGGTGGGCGCCTATCAAGCTGCTCAGAAAGTTGCAATTGGGGGTGGACAGTCGATATGTTGGAGGGAAGGACAATAAACAGTAGCTACCCATCAGCTGGTCTGGCGGGCTGCATATCCGGAGACTTGTGGGTTCGAGGAAGGGTGCGAAAACGCACCGAAGGAAGGAAGAACACGACAACCGAGTTCCACGGGGCTGGCTGCATGGCATAATCAAGAAGTACACCATATGTATATGTAATGCACCTAGTAGGTAGTTGGACAACCAATCACCAGTACTTCCGCTGCAGACCACTCAGATGTGGCTGTCAATCTCATGTATCAGTGGGCCCGACCGTCTCAGACTACCTGCCGTATTGTACCCACAAAAGGCCCGCCACTGCAGTCATCGAGAAAACATAACCATCGAACGAACCAGTCGTGAATATGGTGTACCAATGTAGATCACACGTCCAAGTGATGAGAGCGCAAGGCTGTGGGGATGACGGCACGTCAGGACAGGGGAACCAGGAAGGGGAAAGGCTATGATCTCATCCTGTTCGACATGTCGTCGCAATGCAACGGACCCTTGAAATCAGGTTTTCCTGCCCACGGGGAAAGCCCATATTAGATCGAGCCGTTTCTCGAGAGGATAGTGTGTCGAGAGGATGCCAGATCAGGTTCCATCGGCTATAATATATATCGAATAATAACCCGCCCTGAGAGTATCCTTCGTCCATCCCGTCCCAAGTCCAACAACAACAACCACAACCACAGCAACAGAACCAATATTTAAAAAACGAAGACCAGCCCAACATGTCTTCTTCTCAGGATCGCAACCCCCGCAAGCAGAAGCAACAGCAGACCTACGAAGAGTCCGAGTCGGAGGAGTCCGGCTCCGAGGAGCAGTACCAGCCACCACAGAGGTCCAACCGCCGGAACCGCCAGCAGAACCAGGTGCAGCGCCGGCAACAACAAGGAGGCGGCGCTCTCGACCAGGCCGGCCTGGGCGGCGTCGGACAGACTGCACAGGGGCTTCAGGGCGGCGTGACAAACACTCTCGGCGGTGTCGCCAACAATGCCGTGAACCAGCAGCAGCAGGGCGGCGGCGGCGGCGGCGGCGGCAAGTCCGACACGCTGCGGTTGAGGTTGGACCTCAACCTAGACATTGAGATTACGCTCAAGGCTAAGATCCATGGTGATCTCGAGCTGGCTTTGCTGTATGTGCTTATCTTGACTTACCCTCCCCCCTTCTCCCCAAATGACTCGCACTCCTCCGGTAAGCCCGTCCTAGTGGATGCGCGATGCGCCGGGCCCCCGTCTTCTGTTTTCTCGTCACAGCTTCACAGGGGACCATATGCTTTGCACCACTGCCCAGTCCAAAATGACAAAGACCCCACACCGCACACCACTGTATCGCATCTTTGTTCTCGGTTCTAAAGGACGGCTCAGGGATGTATCATAAACATGATATCGAAGGGAAACCCGTGGACGGCGGCTAAAAGGAAAGCACACAGTGAGACATAATCAAAAAAGAAAACACTTGAACGTATTCGACGTACAACACATCATCGGATATGGGGGAGTAAACAGAAACTCAAAAAACATGTACCAACACTGTGTCTTTCCTATTTTGGCTGGTCCGGCTGCGCAGTGTTGTCCCAAGCGATTAGCGTCCTGTTTCCAACCACATTATCATGTACCTCGTATATGCATTTTGCGAGGAACGGAAAAAGGAAAAAAGGGAATTGGTCACTAATGCTTGGGACACACTAGGAACTGATGTGAGCAAAGCAAGCGAGCGAGCGATCAGGAGGATGCTCTTGTGATGAGCCAACGTTTTTGTCGATTTCTTTTTTTTTTTAATCTGTATGTCTTGTCGGTGTTGGGCTGGTGTTCGGAACGGGGGGTACCCTCAAAGAGTTATGAGAACGTTTTACCCAACCCCTTAAACTTTTGGGGATGATGACGACGTACGGAATATCATCTGAATATTTCATATTGTACTGCAAACCTACCACTGCTTGTGAAGTCAGTGCGAAGATATATATTAGATCTGAGATGGATATACCACGGCATGGATCCCGTGGCAGTGAGATTATCGTCTGCACTACATTGCACTGTCGATGCCCCGTTGGTCTCATGTCCATTTCGAGTTTCACTAAACACGGCGGCTTGCAGCATCTTGGGTGGACAGAGTTTCTCCCTACACAACGCCACTGCCGCGGTGTTGGTGTCAGGGTGTACAAGACCCAGCCGGCTGGAGAGGAGTAAAGAGTTAGAACGCTCATGGACTCAAATTTGCACCTTCGGTGGGGTGAACTCATGCTCACAACTTTCCTACTCGTTTGGGGAGGGGGGCGGGGCGGCCAATCTCTCCAAAAGGGTGACGAGATGGATGGGTGGACTGCCTGCTCGCTCTAACATGATGACATGCCCGCCTTGCTTCTCGGTCGTTGTGGATGCCGTCCATCCACTTGGCTATCCCGGGGTACCCCAGAAGGTGATGGTGGTGGTGTAACGGGCGGACCGTGGTACAGTCTACGGTACATAGAAAGTATGAGTACATACGGTGGTACTGTGCATATAGCACTTGAGTGTAGACACAAGTCACACAGCGCGGGCTATCCTGAAGCAGTGTGACCACACAACAACACAAGCCTTTCCATCCGGACACATGTGATCGGGAATGCTGCGCTCCATCGCCGGAACTTTGACCTTCTTCTTCGTGGCGTACTGGAGAAGTGTCTCGGAGATATTTTTCTTCATCAAATCCATCACCTCGGGACTAGCCACTCGGGCTGTATTCGGGCTGCAGCCACTTAGAGACCAGACGGTGTAGCGTCTTCTTTGACGTCCTCGAACCTTAGCAACTTTCTCTGCTTCCCAATCGCCACTACACCTCCCCGTACACGTATGGTCTTTGCGCCCAGACCCCTCCTATCTGACCTGGAATCTTTACCTGTGGACCGGCATGAGGGCAGAATTCTTGCCGTCTTCGCTACATCTCTCTTCAGTCACGGCAACCAGAGCAAGAAACTAGCTGGACAGTCCCACTCCGCGCAGCACTCGGACGGGAAGTAACAAAGAGGACACGCGTTGCGGCGTGGGGCTCCCCGCCGGCCCGTTGTTCACTAAGTGAAAGGGCTTACGCACACCCGGTACGAATATGTACTTGGGCTGCTGGTGCTGATCCAACGTTCCAGGATCCCCGAAAGAAACAGGCGATTGAAGTCATACTGCGGTAACTTGTGTGTGATGAGATGTGTGTGAAACCTGGTGTGCTGGGTGCAGGGACAATATGTGCCTTGTTGTCTTGACCTTCGTTAATCGTTGATGTTAGTGGCAGCCCCCCCCCCCGCTTTTTACACTACTGAACCGTGAACTCTCGGGAGACGGACAGAACCGGACGATCATGAAACGTTTCGCTTCGGTACGGACGTTTCGTTGTAGAAGATCCTGAAGATCAAGAAACCCACTACCAACATCATGCTTGGCGCCCTGCTCAAACAAAGCTTTGCCCGAGCGTACTGTGCTTCTTGCCGCATATCCATTCCAGTCCAGTCGCACTGCTTCCGCCGTCGCACCATGTCAATATCCGTGAATTCAAATGGAATGGAGGGATATGCCTGTGGACCTTGGTGTGGCTTCCAGATAGTGTACCTGAGTAGCCTGTGGCTTGTAGGGAGTGGGGAGTGGAGAGTGCCCAGGTGGGGAGTGGCCTGACTTCTCTCTTCCTACCTAGGTACCTAGGTAGTATTGATGTGCCCTGATTTACTGTTGGCTCGACTGCACCTTGCCTTCCGTGCATGCTTCCTTGATTTTCATGTTACGGTCCCTGGAACACTTCTTTGTCGTCTTCCTTCCAAGCTTCACCTTTCAATGGGGCTCGTACCGACGCTGCAAGCAATCCTGGAAACCAACGTCGACAAGCCACGGATCCCGTATTAGAGTTTCGAGTTCGGGACCGACCCACTGATAATCGCCCAAGGCGTTGACCATGGCGGCCCATGGCTGACTTCATCCTGAACAATACTCGGGCCTCGGTTCAGATACCCGTGGCCTTTTAAGCATCGCACCATAATGCAAATGCAGCGACAATATCCACTCTCCAAGGACACGGTCGCACTTCACCGTCACCGTCACCGTCATGCCTTCAAGCCCTTCCTCAGATTCATCTATCAGAGCCTGACTCTAGCCGACCAACCCTGTTGATGGAGAGGCCGCTACGACTGCCTACACATCATGGTAATGTCACTGTCCTCATATTGCTCGTCTGCTGTCTCAGAGGAGCATGCGGTCGTGCTCGTCGAATAAACACATCCGAGCCACGCTGCTCAGTCGACAACGATTCGTTCACGCCGGCTTTTTCGGGCTAGTCATGTCCAAAGCATATGGCTGAGTGACATAACTGACTGTGCTAAAGGCAACGCTTCAACCTTCGAGATGTCAGCTTGCCAGTAACTTACATCCGGCTATGTTGCGCTCCTGACCAAAGATGGAACTTCAACGTCCATTTCGCCTCGATCTTATCGCATGATCTATATGCGATGACTTGAGTGGCTTGCGTATTACCTGGGTACTGCATTATGACCACTGATCTATTCGTCAAGACGTATAAGATGCGTTTACTGCACTAACGGGGTGTAACTGTGAAAGCTGGGGCGAACGCGCATTTGGTGTCAGCCAAGCATCGATCGACCTCCCAATGTCGACCTCCAGGTCAGACAGGTGGCCTTGGAAGGGTCACAGCGCGTGTGGCTCGCTTGGTGTCTCCATCCAAACGTTAACAAGCGTGGTGACCTGCATTCAACGACGTCGGCTAATCCACCCTAGCCACATCTCGTGCAGAGTGGGTCAGATCCGTGATGGTTGCTCCTGTGGGTCCGAAGCAGGTTTCCCGCACCACTCCAGTCAATCAGAACTCGTTTGGGTCCCGCTGCAACGGTCGAGTGATGTCACCATCTTCGAGCTTCAGACTTCACGCCAACCTGCTGTCAGAGGTGGCTTAACGCTGTGTATCTTTGTCCAGCAGAAACGTGGCGCGACCTCTTCTGCTTCCTGCAATCTTCTGTGCGACCGACGACCCTGGTCACCGTCAAAGCCTTACCTTCCCCTGTCTATACCCCTTGGAAGCTCCATAGACACTTTGCCTTACACAGTACACACCCCCTCCCTTCACCAGGGCCTGGACCAATCCCTCTCCGCCCCCCCACCAGCGGAGGCTACCACCGCAGGTGACGTAGTCAGCGGCATCCTAGGCCAGCTGCCTCGACCGATTCTCTCTAGACCTCGATTTGGGCGCGTCGCCAATCTCCATCGCGGTAGTCACTGCCTGCCGCCTACCGGGCGTATACTCTGCGGCGTTCCAGCAGACAAACCGCATTTGATGTCAACACAGAAGGTGTCTCATCAGGGGCCGCTACGAGGATCCTACGAGATTCCCATGGCACAGACCACTGAATCCGACGGCGAGGCCGTGGGCTACAAGACTGCCCTGTCCGATGTGGGCAGCGACGACAGTAGCGATGCCGGTGGGTCCCACCAAAAGACTACGCATGCAGCTCCAACTTCCGAGCGCGATGGTCCCAAGGACGACATCGAGGTCGAAGAGCTTCCTGACGATTACGTCGGGCCACAGGATCAACAGAGGCAGAAGCGGGATGAGACGCCGCGGAAGACGCCAAAAGACAGTCCGGCATACGTCGCACCCATAGGCGGCAACATGAAGGTTCCGCCCATCGAGCCAATATCACCCAGCCCGCACCGCATCCCTTCCCCCGGAGCTACATCAGAGACGCCCAGGAAGCCCCCTATATATCAGACCCCCAAAGATCATCTCGTCGGCAAGAAGATTGACGATTTCGGAGACATTCTGGACGAGGATGGCAGGGTGCTCGGGCGCGTGGAAGGCGATTTGCCGTCCATGGTCGGCCGGACAATTTCAAATGCCAGAGGAGACGTACTCGGGGACGATGGAGAGCTTCTTGGTTACGTAGCCGAAGTGGAGACGGGAGAAGGCCAACAAAAGCAACCAAAGCAGCAACAGCCAACGTGGAGTTTGGAGGAGGTCATGGAAGCCATGGACGCGCAGGGCAAGGGTCCTGGCGGACTCAGGGTCGACGCCTCTGGAAACATTCTGGATGGGGAGGGAAACGTCGTGGGATCGTTTCATGATAATCGCAGCGGCTTCGGAAGGAAGAACGCACCGGGTAGTAGTGATGGCAATGCCAACGGCGGCAAACCACGCTCGCAAGCATCGCAATCCAAAGAGGCGCCGCAGGGAAGCAAGCTGGACGAGCAAGCCGGATCGTCCTCGCAACCTAAAGTAAATGCTCAGAGCCACAGGAAGCAGCCTGAGGAGAGGCAGGAAAGCCCCTCAGACATTTTCCTAGATGTCAAGTCAACAACCGAGGGCATACAACTCACCATTCGCATACCGACCGTCTTCAATAATGGAGGACAGCCGCTGCAGCCTAAGATTGTGTTTTCATAGTTAGCTCATAAGAATGTTCAGATGGGAGATTCTTCAAGCTAATCAGACTAGATAATTCAGCACCCCAGGGGTAAATGGCCAAGCTGGCTAGGAACAGGAAGGAGCTGGCTCGTGTATATTACTTATTGCTTGCGTTCAGACCATCGGTTCGGTCAGCCGGTCAGCAGGATGAGGGGGCTTCTGGAAGCAAGGTAGAACCTGGAACTCAGAAAGCATAAATGTGACGGATTGAGTGCAGCAGCCGGTAGCCCCGGCCGTCTCTGGGCCTCGAGGAGGGGAGGAGGGTACCTTTGACGAGGGTGAATATGACAGAACCCTTCCAAGGAAGAGACGCATAGCACGGAGAGCAGCCTGGGAGTCAAACTTGATTCCGGCTATGTTTTCCGGAGTAGTCATCACGAAGCACCCACAGGATTCGTCGCATCAGGCCAGATGACGTAGCAACCTGGGGAGCTACCCTGGTCTCGAAGCTTCAGAGGTCGAGACCGGTGCATTGTCGATCTATGCCTCAAGGAACATCGCAGATACTCGCACAGGAGGGTTGCGTATTCATGCAGTCTGCTAGGCTAATGGAGGCGGCCCTCGCGTGTAAGTCCTTCGCCACACCTCTGGGAGACAAGCCACACACTATACGCGATCCTGTTTCTGCCCCCATGTCGACGTCGATGATACGTTGGGAAAGAGACCATCTATTCACGCTGGCCAATGGTATTACACGTATATTGACCCACCCATGTCCGATGCCTTCACTGTCCGGGAATGTATCCCACCAGGCTGAAACACGAACGCTCCTAGATGGATTGCCAACCAGGTAATATGGAAGCTGCTTGGCAGACCCCTCAGGTTCAAGGTGCAGTTTACTACCATACACACAAGTATATCGCATGTATTTAGCAAACTGATGAAGTCATCTTGGGGGACCAGGGCCACGGCTTGTGGTAGAGACCCTGCTCCTTGACGCCTGTCACTAATCATCACTCATTTTCTGTGTGACGACCTCTTCTAAGGGTTTGGACGGCAGTGATCGAGATGTGCGTTGGTTGTGACGTAGAAATTGGTGTTTCTTCTGCTTCTCCCTCCCACAGATGACGTCCATCTGAGGCTGTCGACGGCTTGATCCTGTTGGTACTGCATGCCGGTGATGCAAGGAGGGTCTCCCGAGGAGGAGGGTTGGACGCATATAAGCTGGCTTCGCAAGGCGTATCCGGGCTTCAAGATTGGTTCCTGCTTGTATCTGAAGTTAAAGCTTCTAAGACTACGCACAAGAATCACAACAACCCCCCCATCATCGTATACAACGAAAACCTCACCTATCCACGCATCTGTATTCGCACTTTCGAACCATATCTGTTGACCTGAAATTCCCCTCATCTCAGCCATATCTTAACACACCACCACTGCATCTTGTTCGAGAGTTTGACCACGTTCTTGTGATTGTGTTCATATCAGATTATCATCATGGCGGACACACACCCACCAGGAGGCTGGCCATGGGGCAAGAACAAGCAGTCTACTAAAGGCGACGATGGATCCGAGGCCCCCAGCGGCACCACCCAGCAGCACCAACAAGACGCAGGCGTCCAAGAGCCCGAACTGATGCAGGAGGTCCCGCACGAGCCCATCTCCGAGGGCGGGAAGGGCGACAACCAATCACAGGCACAGTCAAAGGCCGGGGAGGCCAAGTCAGCCGCCGGCTCCGCCATCCGTGGCTCAGAGAGCGCCGCCAACAAGTCCGTCAAGTACGAGGACGACAAGCCGGTAAGCGCCAAGGCACCATCCAACAAGAGCTTCAGCAGGAGCGCCAAGGAGCCCAGCGTCGCATCACATGCAAACACCAATGGTGGCGGCCAAGATGACCTAGATGACCAAGATGATGATGCTAATGACAACGATGACCATGACGACGACTACGTTGACATCCAGAACGAGGCTAACGACTCCACTGAGGATTCCCAGGCAACTGCCGAGTCGAAGAAGGATGACCTACCCGAGGACGAGGGCAAGGATCTGAGCGAACCCACCGAGCACGCTGGCGAGCAGGAACAGGGAGAGGCTGGCGAGGAGGGTGATCAGGAGGCCAGCGAGGGCGCGGAGAAGTCTCAGTCCGGCTCCAAGTTCTCTAACTTCCTGAGCGGCGCAAGCAAGGCTGTGCCTTCTTTCGGCGGTGGTAGCAAGGGGTCCGGGCAGGATGACTCCCAGATCCCCGAGTCTATCCGCAAGCTCCAGGAAGAGGTCGGCGACGACACGAACCTGACGTTGCCAGGGGGTACAGAGGGCACCCAGTCCGGCACCCAGTCCGGCACCCACCTGCCCGAAGGAGTTGAGAGGCCAGAAGACCTGCAGACAGCCACTGAGGAGACCGACGACGATACCCATGAGGAGGGCACCGAGGCCGGCACGCATCTACCCGAGGGTATCGAGAGGCCCGAGGACCTGGAGACCGCCGCCTCGAGCGAGGGGGGCACCCATGTAGAGGGCCTGGAAGATGGTGAGGAATTGCGTCCCGAGGATTCTCTCACCTACGCCGCTGATAACAGTCATCCGCCAGGTGAAGGAACCGAAGGCCAGCAGACAGGAGAAGGAACAGGCGAGGAGGGTGCCACGGAGCAGGAGCAGTCTGAGCGCCAGTCCCGGGGTGCAGGCTCTACCAAGCGCGAGGGCTCTCAGTCCCAGGTGCGCTTCTCTGAGGAGCCGACGGAAGAGTTCGAGGACACTCGGGACTCTGGCACCGAGGCTGAGGGTACCACCCAATCCGGTACCAAGCTCCCCGAGGGTGTCGAGAAGCCCGAGGATCTGGAGACTGCTACTGGCTACACTTACGATGACACCACTCAGGCCGGTCGCACTCAAGGCGAAGGAACTCAGGGTGAGGGAACCCAGGCCGGTACCACACTGCCCGAGGGCGCCGAGAAGCCTGAAGACCTTCAGACTGCTACAGGCTACACCTACGAGACTGCCACCCAGCCTGGGCAGACCCAAGGCGAGGGTACGCAGGCCGGCACCGCGCTGCCCGAGGGTGTTGACAAGGCCGAAGACCTTCAGACCGCTACCGGCTACACGTATGAGACTGCCACCAACGCGCCCGAGATCGACTACTCCATCCTGAAGGGCTGCACCGTCAACAAGCTCGGCAACGTCGTCAACGACAAGGGCCAGGCCGTCGGCCGCATCGTCCAGGGCATTACGGAGCACCTGATCGGCCGCAAGGTCGACGAGAATGGTATCATCTGGAACGATAGCGGAAAGGAGATCGGCAGGGCGGAGCCCATCCCCGACAACGAGCTCCAGGACCTCCTGGAGCCCAAGCCCTTCGAGTCCTTCGAGGGCAACACCATCGACGCCAAGGGAAACGTCATCTGGAACGGCCAGCAGGTCGGCAAGATCATCGAGGGCGACCTCAAGCTCCTCCAGGGCAAGAGCGTCGACCCGGACGGCGAGGTCCTCGATAAGGCCGGAAATGTCATCGGCAGGGCCGAACGCTGGGAGGAAGAGGAGGAGCCCGAGCCGGAGCCTGAAGCCGAGATTGACCGGTCTATACTTGCCGGAAAGCGTGTCAACAAGGCAGGCAACGTTGTCGATGGCAATGGTGTCATCTACGGCCGTGTCATCGACGGCGACCTCAAGCGCATGATCGGCCGCATGTGCAACAAAAACGGCGAGATCCTCAGCGAGTCTGGCGATGTCCTTGGCCACGCAGAGCTCGTGTCTGAGGGCGAGCGCGAGGGGTCCAAGGAGGGCATCTTCGCCGACCTTGAGGGCCTGACCATCAACAAGGACGGTCATGTCGTAACCCCGGCCGGCGAGATTGTCGGCCGCCTCATCACGGGAGACCCCAAGATCCTTGCTGGTCGTGCCGTTGATGAGGATGGTGACGTTGTCGACAAGAACGGCAATGTGCTCGGCAAGGCTGAGCGCTGGGCCCCAGAGGAGGTTGAGAAGGAGAAGGGACCTATGGCCGGCCTCACCGTCAACCAGGAGGGTAACGTCGTCGACAACAAGGGCAACCTGATCGGCAAGCTGACGTCGGGAGACCCGCTCATCTGCGCCGGCAAGGAGATCGACGACGACGGCGACGTGATCAACTCCAAGGGCATGACAGTGGGGCACGTCAACCTCCTGGCGGACATCCCGCAAGAGCCCGAGCCCGAGGGCGAGACGGAGGAGGAGAAGGAGGAGCGGCTGCAGAGGGAGCAGGACAAGAAGCTCGCGATCCAGATGGCCGTGTGCCTGGAGCAATGCCTCGACAAGATCAAGCCCATCTGCAAGCTGATCACGACCAAGATCGAGGCGACGGAGCGCAAGCCCGAGGACGAGCGCGACGAGGAGGCCCTGGTCAAGGAGGTCCGCCCCCTGATCGAGGAGGGGAGCAACATCCTCCGCGAGGCGCACGGCGTCATCCGCGGTCTCGACCCCGATGGCCACATCCAGGCCAACGCTAAGCACAAGACTGGCACGCGTGAGGCCACACCCGAGGAGTTCCACCTTGCTGAGGTTATCAAGGAGGTAAGCATCTCACCATCCACTTATCACACCATCACCTCCCACATATGTCCCCCTATTCAGACCCGAGAAGGAAAAAGACCAACAGATACTGACATACCAAAACACAGCTCACCGGCACCGTCACGGAGACCATCGACGGCGCCAAGCGCAAGCTCGAGGACCTCCCCCACGCCAAGAAGGAGCTCAACCCCCTGTGGGGGCTCCTGGGCGAGCCCCTCTTCCAGATCATCGCCGCCGTCGGCCTGCTCCTCAGCGGTGTCCTGGGCATCGTCGGCCGCCTTCTCAGCGGCCTCGGCCTCGGCGGCATCGTCGACGGCCTGCTGGGCACGCTGGGTCTCAACAGGCTGCTGGACGGCCTCGGTCTCGGGTCTATCGTCGGCTCCCTGACTGGTAAGAAGAAGAAATAAAGGCTGAGCGCTTGATTTGAGTGAGATATGCGTGGTGTATTTCCGTATGATGAGACGAGATGAAACCTGATTCCCAACGCTATGCTTGCTGCTTTGCTGGTTGGTCGGCTGGTTGGTTGTATAGTTGTACTATTGGAACGTTATGATGGTAGTGTTTTTCCTTGTTGAAAAAAAGCAGTTCTTCTTTACACTTAGCAGTATTTACTTATGATAAGATAATGAATCATGGCTTTGTATCCTAGTATCATCTATGAGTATTGATAACGAAGGATTCTTTACCAGATCGCTTATTGTTCACAACGAAGTCTTGCGAATATGTGCCACGAACTGGAATGTATTGATTACAAAAGGTGCTGCTATCAGAAGCCTTTTTGATGATTTTAAATTATGTATATTAGCCTCCGAGCTAACCATTGTACGTCTTGATGGTGTCCTTCATCAACGCCCTCCTCATGTCAGTAGTGTGGGAGGACGCTAAACTCCCAGAGCTTTTCTCCTTTATCAATGCCCTCATGTCGGTAATGTAGCAAGACGTTAATCTGTCAGAACCCTCGGCAACCTCATTATTCAAGTGGCGGCGGAGCAGAGTTAAACTCCAAAAAACTTGGTCATTGTCAACTCCCAACCTTCGTCGACCGAATTTTCTAGTGACGATAGATATCTGCAGAGATCTGAGCAGAACCAATGTTAGTTGATAAAACACAGATAGTAGTCTTTCAGCCCCTTGGAGACAGCACCGATACGTACCAAGTTGGTCTGGTCAAAATATCAGGTGTTACTTCGCTTTGATGCCGCACTAAGCAAGTAAACATCCGCCATCTCCATTGTATGTGTGCCACCACAGACCGTCCCCAGCACGTGCCCGCGCAACCATCTCATTCAGCCGCATAGGACTAGCCAACCTTCAGGGCGCGAAGGTGGGACGTTCGTCGTTTTGTGGGGAGCTGTTTCTCCGACGACCACCCTCCCGTTCCTCCTGCCCGTTTCTCAGCTCTCTGCGTCTGCGCCGCCATCTCCGAATGAAATCCCTCAACCGCTCCCGGATACGACCATCGATGAGAGGTGGAGACCCCCCAGCAGGCCCGTAAGTTATGTCGGCCCCCACGGGCGCCACGGACTCCTCCGGTCCGGGGGGTGTTTCTGGCAGGTCCGACACGGGAGGGCCGAGGTCGAGCGGCGTGATATCGCCCTCGGGCGGCATCACGCGGGGCCCGCCATCACTGGACTCGTGGTCGTCGCCTTGGGTCGCCGGCCTTGCCGGCAGCACATAAGGCGCGTCCCAGGAGCCCCTGACTGGCATCAGGCGCGGCTCATGTGGTTCCTGCCCCGACGGCTGCACCGTCCGGTTGAACCACCCCACCAGCCTCTCCCGCGCGGGAGCTCGATGGCGGCGGGGCCCGGGAGCCGGGTGCTGCTCCCGAGGCGAGTATGGAGGCGGGTATGGAGGCGTGTGGCCGCCAGATCGGTGGCTGGCATCGTCGTCTTCGAAGATGATGCGTTCTTCTGGAAATTCGCCAAACTCCCCCTGGCGCAACCTCTCCCTCGGCAGGGGGAATAATGGGCTAATTTCCTCCCATACTTCGATACCTGTGTTCAAAGGGTAGTGCCGGTGGTTGGGTGTCGACCGGGGGACCTCGTCGGTATCTGGAATAGAGAACCTCCTGCCTGCCATGTTGAGAGGAGGAAAATACTTGTGTAAGAAGGGATGGGACTGTGGTTTGATGTTATGCTGCAACTAACACAGATGATATTTTGTGAGTATGTCAGATGCAAGGTTTTCCTCAAAAAGAGATAATGAATTTCTTACGTGATGTCAGATTGGAGTAAGAAGAGCAACGAAGAAAAGAAATGAAAGAGAGGATATGGAAGAGAGGATGAGAGCGTTTTGATTCCGGCAGAACCAAGACAAACCAACGCGAGAATGAATCTAGAAACGGAAGCAAGATTCTTGTACGCTTCAAGGTCGGCCATGAGCCACTATACGGGAGCAAGTGCCAACAGCTAGCACACGCTTGGAACACCACAGAGCTCTCACTATGTGAGAACGGATGGCCATTGCATATGGTAGGAGACACTTGTCAAATTATGGTTCGACGATCTCAGTGCTTGATGGTCTAATCAGGCACTACACGGGGTTGAGCAGCATCACGGTCCATGGCGAAGGTTTTGGCGCGCGAGCTGCACAGGTCCTCCTCAGCGCGGAATACAGGCTAACTAACGCTCGTCGTTCCTGCATGCTCAAATCAAGTTGACCTATCGGAGCGTGGCCGCAGATTATCCGGACATATTCATCATCTCTGTTCCTACCCACAGAAGGCACATGAACCAAGGACGAAGAAGAACTAAACTGGTGTACCTAGTATACCTGGTAGTACATGAGGAAACTGAGCTACAGGGCCGGCCTCGTCGTCGCGCTGGGCCGGTCGTCACTCGCAAGCGCAGAGCATATGCCGGTCACTTTGCCCAACCGCCCGACCTACCTATGTAGTCTCATTGCTTGGACCCATCGATAAGAGATGTGAAGCAGGAGTATGGGCGACCGGTGAAGACTGGACAGACCATCTCCCCCAGCGTGAGTATCCCACTAGTTTATTTTGGTATGTAACGATTGTCTCAGTTTTTGGATCCGTGCAAGCAGGTCCCGAGTAACAATAACTCTTAAAAATTCTTGAAGCTTTCTCTGGTTTGTGCGGCTCTTCCACTTTGGTTTGAGTCTTAGTGATCCTGATAAGTCCTTACTACAAGCACATGGGAAGAGACAGCCTGAAAAGAATAGTGAAAAGAAAGAGAGCAAGGGATAAAACGAATGACGCTCCAAACTAAACCCTCGTCTGGTGTCTTGAAATTGAACGAAACAAAATTACCGCGGCGTCGTCACTCAAATATCGCAGTACATAGCCAAACTTTGGTGGTGCCTGTCAAAGTGACAAGGCGACATGACCGCTTTGAAGTCGTCCAAGATTGACAGGGATGTGCCCTGTACGCGGCCCACATGATACCCTCCATCTCGGTAGCGCCCGAGAAGAACGGTACGTACCTCCGGCGATTCGGAAGCTCAACTTTTCCGGCCATCGATCAATGATTTTCTGGGTCGCGCCGAGCTCCATCCTCTACACCCGAAGCCGTATACAACGCCCTCTAGCCGTCCAGCCCGAGACGACCACCCCCCAAAGCTCGAGGCAACATCGATTAATCAGGCCAACCGATTAGATCAAAAGAAAGACCGGTCCTCGTCCCCGGGATACGACCTACCACCTCCGCAAACAGGACCAGGGCTTCACTGCCAGCGCTCAATACAACGAGCAAGGACTACTCGCAACGCGGAAAGATACAAGGGAGAAGCCCGGATCAGGGACGGCGAGATTCGACCTTGGCCGTGGATAGACCATCACACCCGCCCGCAGGGACCGATTAGCCCTCCACACAACCGACCGACCACCATAACCTCGGGACCTCCTCAACAACAGACAGCCAAGATGTTCACACGAACAGGCCTGCGCGGTCTCCTCCGACCACAACCGACGACCTCCCAGAGCGGCCTCCTGGCAGGCATCTTCCGGGCCACCACAGCCGCCGCAGCCCCTTCCTCCTCCTCGCCAACACCAGCAGCATCCACCCCCGGGGCTTCAGCACGACTGCCGCGGCCCTGGCGCGCGTCACCCCCAAGGCGCAGGTCAAGAAGCCCGCGGGGCAGAAGGTCGGCAAGCCGATGGACTCGGCGGCGGCGCGCGCGCAGCGCAAGAAGCGCAGGTCCCAGATGGAGGCCAAGCTGGACCCCAAGGTGTCCGGGCTCATGAAGTTCATCTACGCGGGGTCGCAGGTGCAGGCGCCCCTGCGCATGGCGCGCAACAGGTGGCTCCGGCACTGGACCATCCACCGGGCCTGGCAGCTGTTCCGGCGCAGGGAGCAGGCGTCGGCCGAGCGCGAGATGATGCGCATGCAGCAGAGCATGAGCCACGCCTGCGAGGTGCTGCGGAACATGGGGGGCCCCGGGACGAGGCCCGAGGGGTGGCTGTACCGCAAGGCTATGGAGAAGAAGGGCATCTGGGGCAGGGACGCCGTGCCTATCGAGTATGCGCGCCCCATGGTCGAGACGCCGGGCAACAAGCCCTGGAATCATGAGTGGAAGAGGTCATGAGGTGTTGTGTGAAGGTGGTTGTGTGAGGGAGGCCGGTGGTGTGTAAGGCCAGGGCGGAGGGGCCCGGTCGCGGTCGTAGACAGGAAAAAGGACTGTAAAACATGTATCAAAGGATACCAGAACGCCGATGTGGGGCAACACACACAGCGGCTTTGATCGATCACCTCAAGTCTGTAAATACGTAGAGTCGAAGGAATAAAAAATAAAAAAAAGAATGGAAATTAGATGCCTATCAAGTTAAACCCTGTTATGCTGCAATTCATTCTGAGAATGCGCATTACTGCTGATGATGCCCCCATGACCAACCTGCCCGATCCTATACACTGTCCATTTTACACTCCATTTCCACCTGATGCACCGGATTCTGGCTTTGCTAGCCAGCAAGTGACCCGTTGCTTTTCGAGTTGAGCTCTATGGATTCGGTATTACACCAACGCGAGGCGCCGAGCGAGCCTTGGTGGCTGAATCGTTCGACGGTCGAAACGCCTTTCGCTGCTGTGTAGGGTGGCGCTCATGTCGTCTCCCTCGCCGGCGCTGCCGTATATCATGACAGCTGGGTGACCGGGTAGTGGCCGCAAAACGTGACGCTGTTGTCGATCCCTTTCCTGCCGGGTTGACACGTCCTCGAGTCTCTTTCGCAGTCCGTATGAACCCCCAAATCCGCCGTCCGTTACGAATCGTGCCCGTGTCCTCGATCAATCACAATCTGAATGCCGGGTCCCGCCTCATAGGATCACACAGCAGCCACCCCCTTCGCCCTTCTCGAACGTCAGGAGTGCCGCCCTCGTCGCTGCCTCGAAAACGTCGTCGACGCCCTCACCGCTTAAGCTCGAGCACTCAAGGTACTTCTTGGCCCCTACTTCTCGTGCCACCGCCTCGCCGTCGTGTTCTGTCACAAATCGTAGGGACTTCTTCCGCATCTCCTCGATGGCGACTGGATCCTCCCTCAGGTCCTTCTTCAACCCTACGAGTATGATCGGCACGCCTGGGCACTTCTCGGTTGCTTCTTCGATCCACTAACAGGGCAACTGATTAGTCTGAGGTTATCTCGGCCGCATATATGGGCATTGGTTTCGAGGCGTTGTTGCCAGTATATTGATAGCTCGCAACATATGTACGACGTGGGATGTCTCGGAGGGGCGAGTGTTTGTCGCACGGAGCTCTGTGCTGCTGCTCTATCTTCTGGCCCCTTCCCCCAATGTCTGAAATCCTGGCAACAGGGGAGACTCACCTTATGTTTAACATTGTCCAGAGAATCCGGTGTATCCACCGAGAAGCCAATCAGAATAACGTGTGCTTTCGAGTATGCCAGGGGGCGCAGCCGCTCATAGTCTTCCTGTCCCGCGGTATCCCATAGCGCAAGCTGTACTGATTTACCATCTACTCTGCAATCGGTGACATAATTCTCGAAAACGGTGGGAATCTGCGCTCGTGTATTACCGTCAGATGTTGCCGTCATTATCGCATTGAGGCGGTGTCATTGCGTTGGTCATGGTGTTTGTAGTGGCGTTCGGGGGGTAGAGATGGCCGAGTTGTTGGGAGATGAGGACTTACGTAGTGCTACGATAATGGCAGGTCAGCTTCTGGAATCCCCACGGAGGATGATTGGGCTGGAAGGATAGGGAATGGGATGGATAAGGAGAACTCACTGTAGGGAAGTAGCCCAGCGTGAAGACGCTGAGAAGAGAGGTCTTGCCACAGGCTCCATCTCCGATGATAACCAGCTTCCTGTGTAGCAGCAGTCGTGGTCAGGATGAATCCATGGCGATAAGGGGGCCAGACGGGGACGGTGTGGAGCAGCTATACATACCTCCGGATGACGTTCTGAGCATTCCCTGCGCTTGCCATCGTGGGGTACAAGGATGGCGGCCCTCTTTACCGTGAAATTGGCTCCTCTCGGCTCTGGTTGTAGAAAAGGAAGGCGTCACCAGTCGTCAGAAGCCGGAGTGGCGTCGGCGGGCTGGGCTGGTGTCGTTATCGGCGATGGAAAACAGGATGCGACGGGACGCTGGGATCTCTCGGAGCCGGGTGTTCGCTGCTTGTGCTGCCTGTGCTGCCTGACTGATAGGTAATGCTGAATCCGACCTAACCGCTTGCTGTCCTATTTGTCTTCTCTTCCCAGATTGTGTAGACGGATTGCAGAGAGTTGGAAGATATGACGGTGGTGGAGAGAAAATGGAGGATGAACGATTGTCAAGAATGAGTAAGTCAAAAAGGTCGAAAAATAAATTTGAACGCAATGCCAAATGCAAATGAAACGAATTGAGTTTCCGGTTTCCGTGTAGTAGTAGGTAGTACCTAGGTAGTAGGTAGTAGGTAGTAGGTAGTAGTGATAGTAGAACTAGTGTACGGAGTAGCAGAGATAGATAAAGACGAGAGAAACAGACGGGGGATGGCTGGATGGATGGCTGGATGGGGATGTTTCGGACTGGGATGTGCTAAGTAGTCTATCTGTCTTAGTGTCTGTCTCCCCCCAAAGGTTCCAAGGTTGCTCGTAGTTGGGTATGTTGGGGTCTCCTGTCAGTTCAGTCAGGATTCAGGATTCAGGACCTCAGGACTCGGGACTCAGGACGTCAGTCTGTCAGGCCTTCTGTCTTTTAGTCTTTATGCCTCTGCTGTGCCCAGGTGGGCGAAAAAGGTCGCCGCCAACCGCGTCGCCTCGGCACTCAATTGGGCATACGTTATAATAAGTTGGGGACTGCCTGGCTGCTGCGCCGCGTCGAATGGGTCGGTGGGTACGTAGAAAGGCCTGACAGGCCTGACAGGATTACTTTTAGTATGCAGGGCGAACCAACACAGATCAGAAAATCGATGGATTCGAGAAGGCGCGGGGGATTCGTGACATGTGTTACTTATGCTCATGTAAATGTGATAGAGCGTCCAAGCGGTCTGTCTGGTCTACGTCTGTATATTTATCTTTCCCTCCTTCTTGCTACGTAGTCAGTCTGATCAGTCTGGTCCGTCTGTCTCTGACCGCCGTCTGCCCGTCTGTCCGTCTGTCGCTACGGATTACGGATTACGACAACCTTGGAACACTCCCTGGAGACTGACTACACAGACTACGTACCACTATTACACTACCAACTATCGATGAGCTGCATGAACACTCGTGAGATGCGATCGAGGCGGTATCGAGAAACTTCCCTCCAATCCACATTGAACCACCAGCAACCACAGCAATCATCTCCCAGTCAGGCGCCGATCAGTAGATGCACCCGGCATTTTCGAACAACCAAGCTACTGCAATACCACCTTGCGGCCTCATCGCCGCATAACCTGATGGGTCCAGTCATCATGCCTGTTGACTCTTTCATCGGTTCACAAACACCTGCTTGCGTACCGCCAGCCCCCGGCGCGCGCACCATCCCGCAGTAGACTGAGTCGCTCCATGTCGAATAGCGAGCCTCGTCCCCATCATGGACAGCAACATTATGATTCTTTAAGCGCACCATACTCATGGGACGCCGGGGCATGGGCGCGGGCTGCAGTGAGTGAGGCTGTGCAGCCCCCGGAGCCGCACCATTAGTAGCAGAAGGGCCCAGAGATCAGCCATCACGAGTCACGACACGAGCTTCTAATAACAAACATTTTTTTTGGCATTGCCAGCATTGCCAGCATCACAAGCTAGCATTGCCCCCAGTGACCACTGTAGGCATTATCAAGTGCCTTGGCATCATGCAGCATCAAGCAAGCCGGGAAGACGAAGGTGATTCGTCGGGCCTACGAGAGCAATGAGGCATGTCGGACCGTGAGCACCCAAGAATAGAGTCAAGAATTGAGACGTCACACGAGATGGACCGACGATATGCAGTGGTGTCTTGTCTACCGAACCGGTTGCAGCCAAGGATGAGCGAGCCTCAAGCACAGGCCCGATGACTCGCAGGCGACCATTGTCTTCCCGCTGGGGTACCATAGTTACCGAAGTGATGGTTGATCGCATAGGCCCCTAGGTGCTACCAAAGTACCTGTGTGTACACTATATCTAATGGTAGTGTTTCTATCATGCACATTTGGGACTTGCATTGCTTACTTAGTAGGCTGGTAGGTAGGCGTGGTAGGGTCCCCCATCCGCCCCCGGCGGGAGCAGTTCGTCGATCAGGGGGATCGGCACCGAAGCGCCCGCCGTGTAAGCGAACATTTGCCGGTAACTTGCCCCGGCATGTTTCACGTGCATCCTCTGACTGTAAATGTTGCAGATATAGTACGTGTACTGTGGCCTCTCTGTATCTTCCCTTCTCTCGACCTTACTAGGTTGACAATGTGTATGTAATAGAGTAGGATGTCCGAAGCTCTCTCGATGCTGCCGTCTCGGCAAAGATAGGGAATTTTGGAGGTTCCAGGTGTGAGGCACACTGTGCTGAGAAGGGGTTGTCTCCGTCGACCCTCAGTGAAGTCAGTCTAACTCTCGAGGACTTCGGAACATCCAAGACCTGGCCGTTCGCATTGTCTTGCCGAATTTTGACTACGAACTCAAGATAAATGCCCAGAAGTCAGTCCCTTGGTTGACAACGCCCTCAAGGCCTATATATATATGTATGCGAAAGCACCAGCTTCCTTACCGGAATGAAGGGTGCGAACAGGTCATCTGGAGGCCAGGGCGGACAGGGTACATCACATAGCTTATTGGCAATCATGTAGATATGCCATTGGGACGCCTTGTCTGCTCGTCATGGCATCACATACTCGCGCTGTGGAGGCTCGAGAAGGAAGAGCCCAAGTAGGAGCCTTTGTGCTAGCAGCTGGATCTCTGATGGCCCATCGACAGTGCCTCATAGGTGAAAGTCTCAGCTCTTTTTCTGTGTATCGCCAACTTCCATGATGTGTCTCCTTGGATTTTCTGGATCTTCCCGATTTTCCCAATGATCTCCTATAGAAGTCGGCCAAAGCTTCGCAACCACCACCGACTGTCAAGTTCAGTGCGGTCGCCGGGTCCTGCACCCCGGCGATCCTGAAACCCGAACGCTCACGATGTCTGTCTACACGGCTCTTCTCCGGTCCTCCTTGGTGTTGAAGACAGGAAGGACCCTGAAGAAACTGCTGCCGCGGGATCTGGACGTTATACCGGAATTTGACGTTATCTCGCAACTGTATTTACCGAAGGGTGGATACCGTGTTTACCTCTTACAATTTCCCGCGGAGCAATACCGTTGAAGCCTGCACAGGCGTCGGGTTCCCACTCTGTCGATTTCTTCCATAACAACGACTGTTTCATTCGCTGCGCTTGCGGACCGCCGTGGAGCGGATTCTCTTAGCTTATTGCAAATTCCAGGGCCTTGCCGCCCTGTTACATAAGGTTACCTGTGAGGCGTTGAGCCCTGTGGGACGGTGATCCACCACAGGAGTCGAGACTATCGGGAGACTGTCGGCATTGAAAGGTGTCCCTGATTAGTAAGATACGCGATGAATCAGCCCACACAGGACCAGATGTCCTAGCCCTGGCCTTTCTCTATCCTCCTCCTTCTGTTCTCAGGGCCTTCCAAGGTTGTCACATTATACATGTCACATATGTATATGAAATATTCGAGTATCTCGATACTACCTCTAGCTCTCCACCTGGTTTTCCAGGACGTCAGTATGGCAAATCTCATTGTTTAATCTCCCACAGTTCTGTAACCTTGACTTGACCGTCTCCAGTGGGTGGCAAACAGGGCTCTACCCAGGCCTGTCAAGGTTCCCAGTTTAAAGAGGTGCCCGCAATATGTTTTCGACCCCTGACGCAGGATCCTCATCCCAGGCCCTGGCGCCTTTCTCACCAAGGCCTTTGGGAGACAAATCCCGTACAGTATGAGAAGCACCCTCGCCTCTACATGTCTGTTCTTTACAGTGGCTCCCGAGATCGTCTTCAGCGTGCCCACCCGACTGAACCATGATTAGATAGAGTCTATCCAGCATCGCTATCGCTGAATTACTCTAAGCGGCCGGAAGAGAGACAGTACCAGGGACGACGAGAACTAGCCACCGCACCGTGACATGGGATGATTATGTGTGATGCTCGTGGAGATCTCACATCAACCGGCACCCACTCACCGGGTGCCGGTCGCTTGCAAAGATCCCCACGAAGACGATACCAGAAGGGCTGACAGAACTTTTGTCGAAATGAGCCTCGGTAGCTCGCGAAATAGCGTGCTGTTCCCGCCGAGATGTGCCAAGTATAAGGGGGGCCCGCGGGAGTAGATCAACGTGATCAATCTTGTCAAGCATTTGAAGGTATATAGTGGCTTCACATCGTCGCTTTATCAGATTTTCTCGTTGACCTCACGCCACCGAAACTTCCTATAGCCTCTCGCCATTTCAATCATCATGCTTCTGAACAACGTGCTCGGCGTCATCGCCACCATCACTGCTGGCGCTCACGCCGCAAGAATCCCGTCCGGCCACCCCAAGCCCAACCACTCGAATGTTTCGGTCGGCTCCAGCACTGCGGTCACCACTTCCAGCTCTTCAACCAGCACTTCAGTCAGCACAATATACGACTTTCCCGCAAACACATACGCTGAGAACCTCGCTGTCCGATGCAACGGCCAGATCCTCATTGACCTCCTGACCGCACCTCAGCTCTGGCTGGTCGACCCCTCAACGCCTGGGCAGGCCGTTCTGGTCCATGAGTTCGCAAACGCGAATGCTCTCGGCGGCATCGTTGAGATCGACACTGATGTCTTCGCCGTCGTCGTAGGAAACGTGACGCTCGCAACCGGCAATGGCGTTGACGGCTCCTGGTCGATCTGGAGCATTGACCTCGCTGGCCGCGACATCACGTCCAACGAGACCATCTCCGAGAACCCGCCGCAAGTGGCCAAGATTGCTGATATCCCTACAGCATCCTTGCTGAATGGCTTGGCTTTCCTTGAGGGCGACGGCAGCAACCATCTCCTCGCTGGAGATATCAAGCTCGGCACAATTGTCTCCGTCGACATTGACAGTGGAGACTATGTCACCGCCGTCAACAACAACTACACAGCCCCATCCTACATCTATGGTCTCGGCAACTCCGGCACGGATGGAGTGCAGGTCCGTGACGATGTGCTGTACTGGTCCAACATAGGTCAGGGCATCCTCTACCGCGTCCCCCTTGACACTACCACCGGCTTGCCCAACGGTGCCTATGAGAAGGTTGCGACCCGTGCCACATCCCTCGACCAGTGGGACGATTTCACCTTTGACTCTCATGGAAATGTCTACATTGTTGCTGGAGGAGCAAACACCGTCGAGAAGATCGATATCGAGACCCGCGAAGTCTCTCTCGTGGCTGGCGACCTGAACTCGACGACTCTTGCCGAGCCCTCCTCCGCCAAGTTTGGAAGGCGCAGCGCTGACGGAGACGTATTGTATGTGACGACCGCTGGTGGTCTGTTGGCACCTGTAAACGGCGACATCACCGTTGGAGGACAAGTAGTAGCGATCAAGACCAACTAAAGGGCTGTTTCGGTTGTTAGCGAGAAGATACCATGCAAAGAAACTTGCGAAGACATTATACCATATATAATACACCACGGTCAATAATGAACCAGATCCATTCACGTTCCAATATCTTTGTGATGCGTATGAGTGTAAAGTTGCGCACGTAGCATATTGACTGTGCTGTCATAGGACGAGACTATTCTTCGGGAGCCTGTTCCGTTGCGATGCCCTCAATCAAGTCGAAGTAGAAGGGATCGTCGACTGAATCGTTCTAGTGCGCTCAGGACCATGAACAGTTATGCCACATGATGTCACAAGGATGTCGTCGGTAATTCTTGATAGCAGGTTCCTTGAACGGCCGGGAGATGTGGCTCTTGTTTACAGGTAGCACGACGAGCTCGTCTCGGACGTCCCTGGCGCGGCTGCGGGCAGGTGACACAGGTTCTGGAACCGCATGTGTTGTCATTTCTGGAGAATGATGCTTCCTGAACTGATGCGGAACAAATTCGTCCGGGGACTTTCGATGCAATTTGGACGGAGCAGATGTCTAATATATCTCGTGTCGCATCGGAGCTCCTTGGTCAACAAAGGGCGCACAGTGAGCGAGCTTCACACAAGATGGAGGACCGGTCGTTCAACCCCGAATGCTGTGCCCCGGGATGATATAAGCCCAAGCAAGACATGAGATTGAAAGAATATCAGCTGGAATATGGAATTGTTTACTTGGGGATAGGAAGCTTGATAATCTGTTCCTTGCCTCGATGTTCAGGCTGTTGTCTCTCGGCCATGGACAACGTTTGAACCTTGAGACTGGGAACCTTGAAACTCTTGGGAACCCCATAAGTTCGAATGTTGACGTTTGCTGGGTGGGCCGTGGGGGAGGAGCGACGAAGTGGGGCCACCTAGGTCACATGGAAGTGTTCTCATTGGGTGGTTGCCGCAGCAGGTCCTCATCTCGTACCTCCCACGCCTGTGGCACAGCCGGACGGAACTTGACGGAGACCCTTGACCCGCGCCTGCCCTGCCTGCCTTGCCTGCCTATTACCGATTGATTGGAAAAGAAGTGATTGCACTCGCAAGTGTCACGACGCTCCTTTGCTTCCCTTCCCGTTTGAAAGACGACGACAGCAAGCTTTTGGGGGCAGCATCATCACCATTCTTTTGCCGCATCGCAGTCCCTTGTAGTCTCTGCCGGGCCCCAACAAATCGCCCTCTGCGCGGCTGAGTCGAATCTTTTGCTTGGGCAAGCTCAGCTTAGCCTTGCAGACGCAGTCAGGTAAGAAAGGCACTGACATTGGCAGCCCCTCCTAGCGATCAATCAACCTTCACCCAGTCTCCACGATGCTCTGCTTTGAGCACCCTCTACACCCACATCAACACCCACACCCACACCCATACCTCCGTTTATCTCTTGCATTGCCCGGTCCATATATCTAGGCACATTGCATATGCTATCGACGTTCCCTTGCTTTGTAGCAGAGCTCCCATCCCGCATCGCGAACCATCAGGGTCCCTTTTGTACTCAGCCAGAGCTACGGCCCCAGTGGGACAAAGGCCGCGCAATGGGCAGTGGATGACCAGTCCAGATCAACATAGACTTGAAAGTTTGCGCACCCTCACTGACCTGACCTTCCCGTCGAGCAGTCCACGATCCACCCGCCAGGAAATCTGGACCTTGACACCCGACCATACGAGCTGTCGCCGATTACTCCTCTATGACCTCGATACTCGCCCCTTGGTAGCAGGATCAGTGTCAACATGAAGTCGAAGGGAGCCAGAAACCAGCCGGCGCCCCCAGCGCAGCCTCAAACCCCAGTCTCGCCCACGGCCAAGGGCGCGAAATACAGAAATAGGGACGGCTCCAAGTTCATCACCTTGCCCGATACCACCTCCGCTCCCGACTCCGCCCAACCTTCTCCGACACCATCCGCTGCCTCCGGCGCGAATCTACAGACGACCGGAAATGCAACCTCTACGAGCAATGGACCCGCGCCGGCCGCAGCACCTGTCAACCGAAAGAAACAAAAGCGTCGCGAGAAGGCTGCCGCAAAGGCTGCCGCCGAGGCTGCTTTGAATGCAGCAAGCGATAATGGCGCGTCCAACTCCACATCTTCGGCAGGCCACGACCCAGCCCAGGATCCTGAAGCCGATGATAGCGAAGATGAGGATGATCAATTCGACAGCCAGCTTCACCACGCTCATGCCCATGCGAATGGACATGCGTCTGCGGCCGCAGGGAAGACCAAGAAGCCCAAGAAGAAGAAAAAGAAAGCTGGCGCGGCGGCAGGCGACTCGCCAATTCCGGAGAACCTTTCGACGTCCCAACCGGGCACGACGCATGGTCCAGGAATATCGAGAGAGCGAATTTGGAATACTAGTTCTCAGGAAGAACGGGAGAGGATCAAGGAGTTCTGGCTCGGGCTGGGCGAGGATGAGCGCAAATCCCTTGTCAAGGTTGAGAAGGAGGCTGTCCTCAAGAAAATGAAGGAGCAACAGAAACATACCTGCAGCTGTTCAGTGTGTGGAAGGAAACGACACGCGATAGAAGAGGAATTGGAGGGGCTGTACGACGCCTACTACGAGGAGCTCAAACATTTCGCGAATCATCCCCAACAAGATGGCCATCCACCAATGATGGGAGCTTCCCGGCACTTTGGCTTTCACCACGGCAACAGGTTTCCGAGCTATGCAGGGCATCAACCATCTCGTGGGCGAATAGTGGAGCACGTTGGCGATGATGAAGAAGAGGAACTCGACGACGAAGCCTATAGCGAAGACGAACTCGACGACGAATATAGCGATGAGGAGCCCGAAGAGGAGGTTCACCGCGACTATGCCTCTGAGTTCTTCAACTTCGGCAGTAGTCTCACTGTTCAGGGTAGGAGATGACCCCTCTTTTTTTTCCTTCCTTCCTTTTACGTGGGTGGTTCATAGATGCAGATGGTAACCGGCGTGCATTCTAGGTGGCATACTAACAGTAGCCGACGATCTGCTGAAAAACGACGGCAAGAAGTTTATCGAGATGATGGAACAGCTTGCCGAGCGACGTATGGCACGCGAGGGAGATTATGCACAAGACCAGTACGCTCGGGGCTACGGTCATGGTATTAACGGCGGTCTTCCGAGTCATGACCATCCTCCACCTCCGCCAGTCGACGATGAGGAGTATGAGGAAGACGAAGACGAGGACTACGATTCCCAGGAGGATGACGAGTACGAGGAGGAAGACGATGTACGTGCTCGGTATTTGCCCGGGGACTGATACTACGGCTCTACTGGATTTCTAACCTGTTGCAGGACACGATGACCGAGGAGCAACGCATGGAAGAGGGCCGTCGAATGTTCCAGATCTTTGCTGCGAGGATGTTCGAGCAGAGAGTGCTTCAAGCGTATCGCGAGAAGGTGGCAAGAGAACGGCAGGCTAAGCTTATGGAAGAGGAGGAGGAGGAGCTCCGCAAGGAAGAGGCACGGAGAGAGAAGAAAGCCAAGGAAGCGCAGAAGAAGAAAGAGAAGGCAGCTCAGAAAAAGCAGGCACTGGCCGAGGAGAAAGCACGCAAGGAGGCTGAGAAAGCAGCTGAAGATGAAGCCCGGCGGCAAGAAGAAGCTCAGAAGGCCGAAGAGGCCAGGCGAAAAGCGGAGGAGAAGCGCAAGAAGAAAGAGGCCCAAAGGAAGGCGGAGGAAGATGAACGGGCGAAGAAAGAGGCAGAGAGGCAACGCCAAAGGCAATTGCAGGTCGAGCAAGAGCGCAAGGCGAAGGAGTCCAAGGAGCGTGAGAAGAAAGCTCGCGAAGAGGCGCGCCTCAAGGAGAAAGAAGAGCGCGAGAGGAAAGAGCGTGAGGTCAAGGAGCTCAAGGAGAAACAAGATGCCGAGAGACGCCAAAAGCAGTCCGAGGGCAAGCTCCCGAAAGCTGAGACGAAGCCGAGCCAGAAGCAAGAGCAGGAGGAGCGCGCTGCTAAGAAAGCAGCGGCTCTTGCAGCAACCGCGGCACCAGTCATCATGACGCTGCCCAAGAGGCCAGCTCAACACCCGACTAACCCAGCGCTCCCTGTGCTACCTCAACATCCCTCAACCACGGCAGTTGCATCACCAAAACCCTCAGTTGCTACTCCAGTCTTACCCAAAGCACCGACGCCAATGCGTCCACGACAGGCTTCCCAGCAAGGGGTAGCTCCGGGCCCTGCAACAAATTCTGGGTCTGCGAGTCAAAACCCGTCTCCCAGTGCCAACACACCAGCTCGGATCAGCCCTGGACTGCCCGGCCCGCCAAGCAACAGAGGCAGTATAGGAAGTCAACAATCCACCCTGTCGCAATTATTATCACCTGCGCAGTCAGCGAGGTTCCCTTCGACTGCCCAACCAGCGCCTCTCAACATACCGCCTGGTATGACGTATCCGCCCGGGCTTCATCCAGTGCCTCCTGGGTTTGGGAATCCATTGTTTGCACCTGGAGCACCCAGTTTCAGAGCGCCGCCACCGGGAATGTTACCGCCAGGATTGACTAGCCCGATGCTTGGCCGAGGCTTCCCGGCGCCTGCACCACCGCCAGGGTTCGGCCAGCCAGGTACGGAGCAAGTGCCACCATTTTCCACATCCAAAGATGCGACGCCAAGCGCGCATTCACGACAACCATCAGGCGGCGGCTTTGACTCCCCATCAATACACGCTGCTCAACCCATAAGCCGACCTACGCCAATCGGCCGGCCATCGTCTGTTGTGCAGGGACAACGGCCACCATCAGGCTCTCCATCGTCGAGAACTGTGCAAAAAGACTCAGATGATGCACAGAACCACCTGGGGAGCAGTGCACTGCTGGACGACTCTGAAGACGTCCTTCCCACATTACCGGACTTCCAGTCCGGTATACGACGGGGCTATGTTGCGCCAATCCGACCTGGGGTAGCTTTCCCGCCGCCGGCCCAGTTCGCCGATCCGGCAATTGCTTCAATGTGGGGCAGCCCCGGCCAGCCATCAATATTGAGCCCGTTTGCTCAGACACCTGTCGCTCCTCCAGGCTTTGGAGGTCCCGGTGGGTGGCCGGCCAGTCCCAGCCTTAGCTTTAGTGTTCCCTCCGGGATGGTCCGGCCTGCTCCAGTGCGTCCACCTGCCAGCGTCGCGATACGACAGATTCTCTGCAACGTGTGCCGTGATCTGGCCATCAAGGAGCCTGCCAAGGATGGCTTGATCCCGCTCAGTTCCGTCCAGGAAGCGATGAAGACATACGTGGATTTCAACCCGATGGGCGAGGGTCCCCTAACTGAGGATGACATACTGGCACTCTGCGAGACCGAGGGAACTCAGGCCAACGGTGGGGGAAACTTTGATGTCCACGACGGCGAGGGCACCAGCAAGAGCATTCGGTGGAATCCGGACAAGACTCCCCATCCGTTGGGTGCCTTTGGTGCTCCTGGTCATATTGGCAGTCCCGTATTGGGATCATCTTTCGGTCGATAGCGCAGCAGTCAGAATCAAGCATTTTTGGCGGGTCTTGGGCAGATTTAGCCTAATACAGACCTTTGGAGGCGCATTGCAAGGTCTTTGGAACCACAGACGTCATGTAACGAATATGTGCCGCGAAGCAAGGTAGGGTGACCCTCATTTGAAGGACACTCGATAACTTAATGCTTGGTCTATACTAGAGACATCCGCCCCCAACCAGTCCCCTTAGCACCTGCTATCGATTGTAGATGGTGTCTGTGTCTGTGCCGGGCGCGCGACATAATGCCTTAGCCGGCCAGCTCGTTCCTCCTGGGCGTACCTAAACTGCATGGATTATAAGTGTAATACTAGTTGATATCCGTACTCGTCGTACGCAGCCGAGTACGTAGATACGTGTAACACGCGCTCAGACATTGTTGTTGTCCACCTAATACTGGAGTGATCTCTGTAGAACTGGCCATTACAATGTGGTTTCGAGTGATCACTTCCAGTCATGTTCCTGTGCAGAATTTTTACAGCTTGGAGTACTGTCATAGCTTCGCCTTTCTGTGGCGCAAGTCACGCCCTCTAGGTGCAGAGCCGTTTGGAGATGAACCTCTAACCCCCCTGGTAATCCTACGGACATGAACAGTCTCTCGAAGCCGTTAAACTGGGCTTACAAACCATACCTTTCTGTCGCACGTATAGGTTCAAATATCGAGACAAATGTGCTGGTGATGTGGACATCTGGAACAAGACCAATGAGATCGAGCGCAGTTTGGTGGCATCGATTTGGATCTGTCTGTGTAACACGGAACAGGTTGTCCTTGGAACTTGTTCATGAGGGCTCGACGATGCAAGGGATGCAACGCCGCGATCGTTGATAAACCTGGATAGTAGGTTACTTCGGCAACCTCTACCTGGGCAACCTTTACCTGGGCAATGAGATGATATTTTTGGGAAGACACAGTACGGCATTGCAAGCTCGGTGAACTCATTCCCTTTCAGCGTTGCTTCCGCTCCTATCTTGCCGGCCTGGATCCATAGGTGCCAACCAGCTTGGTCCCGTCCTTTTTGCACCGCGATCTGCCGTGTGGGTTCTCGGGGATCGTCGCCTTTAATTGTTTTCATCATGACAACCTAGGTACCTAGGTACTGTCGCCGTTGTAGGCGTGGCCACACAATGATATTGAGTGTCGGGTTTCAGAGTCCCAGTAGAGGAGACGAAACCTTGAACCTTGGAATCCAGCCGAGACCGAATCTTATTGAGCCGACCTGGATCGTAGCACCAGTGAAATCCTCGCAAGGGTTGTCTATGCATTCTTACTACAGCAACGACAGACTCATGGGCAGAACATGAACACAAGCGCCTTCAACGACATCAAATTTATCCCAAGCGTCGTAGATAGCACCACATCTGACTACTCGTTGAGCGTATAAGTATGTAGGCAGTTTTCATCAAAATCATGTTACAGTCCCGGATGTCCAAGTTCCGCCTCATAGATCCCAAGTCGACGTCCCTGATGCGACGTGACCGACCAGGCCAAGAAGTCATCATACAGATCAGTCCCCATAACGCTGCTCTTGAGGATGCACCGGCGCGGCACCCGACAGCTCATGCGCCTCAGCAGCATTGACCAAAGGCGCATAGGCCCCCCCCGTCCCACCCGCCGCGGCGACCTCCACCATCGCCGTCTTCTTCTTCAACTCCCTAGCCGCCAGCATCTCGAGCCTTGCCTCGGCGGCCCTCCTCGCGACCTTGTTCTGCCTGCGCTCCCGACAGCACATACTGCAGATGGTCACCACAGCAATGGCGACGCCGAGGCCGAAGACGGCGACGACGACGATGCCCGAGGCGTCGATGCCGCTCTTCTTCATGCAGCTCACGGCGCCGGTGGTATCGCTGAAGGCGCACAGCATGCCCGGCAGGCAGGTGGGTATCACGGCCGAGGTCGAGACGCAGGTCGTCTGCTTGTCGTTGATGTAGGAGCAGGCGCTGGTGGCCACGGTCTTGGGCGTCATGCAGGTCACGGTGGTGTATGCCGTCCCCGTGACGTGCTGGACCGCGACCCACGTGTTCGGGGAGGTCGTGGCTGCGAGGTCGCTGGAGGTCGTGGTGGAGGTCGAAAGGGTCGTCTTGGAGTCATCCGATCCACTGTCGTCGTCGTTTGCTGGTTTTGGGACGCGGACTTCCACGACCTCCCGGTGTACTTGCCAGCGGCTTCGCCCGTGGAGCCGCCGTGGTTCCACGTCCTTCTCGCCATCACCGGTGGTGATAGAGACGGCGTTTTCTTCGGCTCGAGTCCCCCCGTTCAATGCCACGATTGGCTGTGCCAGCAACAGGGCAAGCACTGCCCTTGAGAAGCTGCTTCGTACCCGCATTTTTGCGGTTGGCTTTGGGTCTCTTCGGTGGTGTTTTTCTAGATGAGGGATACTATAAGGCCAGGGAGGCAAGGAGTTCAACCAGCTTTTCACACTGGTGACAAGAACATACACGGGATACTGGATGGGAGGAGGATTGGCTTCCACAAGATGACCAGCCTACTCAATGACTATATAATGAATCATCTACCTAGGTACTGTAGGATCTGCCTGAGTATGGAGACAGTCCACTCGGACTTCCAGCTCAATGTTGAGGAAAACTCAGCTCAGCTCATCAGTTGAGTAGCCGCCGCGATACCGGGAAGCCATAGCACACCATAACGCGTGGGAGACGCAGCAAAGTTCAGCACCAACATCCGGAACTCATCCTATCACAGCAGGCCCACTGCTTCCTGGAGGCGCGCTGGACTTTCCGATAAGGCATAGAGGAGGGTCTGCAACACGGCTGCGACACTGCGGCGTCGTCTAGATTCGCATATCCCGCAGGATCTTCTACTGCGCCGTGATATTGCTTGGATAGTTCGAGTGCTGGCTTAGTGGCTGAGCTGGCAGACAGGAGAGGATGTGAGGGGGTGTGGAGGTGAGTAGGAGGGTGCAGGATGGAGGAGGATGAGCGGACAGAAAGATGTGCAGATAGGTGCAGAGAGGCTGAAGGTAGACGGCACGTCTGATAGGAGGATCCGCAATATCGCATGCATGTGGCGGTTCCAAGGGTTCGTCAGGGCCCCCCAGTGGAACATGGACCCCTTCGGTATGGTTTTTCTGGGCTGTCCCGCTGCGCTGGGTTCGGATGGTCTCCGTTTCGGGCCCTAGCGGCCTAGCCGCCCTGAGAAATGGGAGGTGGTGTAGTATCTTGGTAGACGGGCCGATCTACGACGTACTTAGCATACCTAGGTACCCACGTGTACTGGTCTCCAGCCTCGAAGGATCTCGCAGAAGCTACTGCGATGCCTACTCACCTAGTAGATAAGCTTGTATGTAGACGACGAATTGCACCCATAGTGCGAAATGCTGCTCCACTCTTGTTGCCAGTCCTTCGCAAAGTCGCAGTGTCTTGCCCAGCCAAGGCTCAGTATGGATCTCCTCCAGGGCTATTCCGACGTCCAAACGTCCGCCCCGAGGTCTCTTTAACCGGGAGACCATGATAGGCGGAGAATCTACACAGGAACATCATTTGCTTCGCTATTGAGAGACTATGCCTGGTCGAACAATGAGCCTACAAGAGCAATGCCACTGACTCACTGGACTACTTGAACGGCAAGATTGAAGCGCCTGCTTACAGCATTGCACATTAGTCGACGAGTGGTTGCCGGAATAAGGTAGGATACGAGGATGAGGCCCATCGTGATCAAGCAACCCCTATAGCGATACAGGCTATCCGGCAGGATGCTATGACTTTCTTGCAGATATCCCTATGTGCCTCCTCCATTGAGCTCTTGACGAAAGGCATCAGCATCGTATTACACTCCAAGCTGAGCGTCTCTACCAGCTCATACTCCCCAGCCTCGGCCCCGCCGACCTCATCCACGATCTCCTTACTTGACAGCTTCGCCGTCTTCGACTGCAAAGCCCTGTCGCCGCCCAGCCACCGCGCACCCTCATCTCCGGTGCCCTCTCCCACATTTCCATCGTCAGCCGCTATGCGGCTCACCACATGCTGCGAGTAGATCGTGACGCCAGCCGGCGCTATCGCCCGTGTCCGGATCCCATTCTCAAACCGCTGGAAGACCGTCGGGAAATTGATCTCCTTGCCCACGCCGGGGATGAACGTCACGCGCTCGTAGACCTTGTAGGACGCGGTGCCCGTCCCGTCGGCCCGGAAGAACGGGTCTGCCTCCACGGAGGCGGTGTCGACATCTGTTTGCTCGTAGTGTGTCACGAATGCTTGGTTCTGGATGATGGCTGTGTATGACTGTAGCGCCGACACGACAGCCTCTGGAGGGAGGTCTCGGGGTAGGGGGACGCGGACTGTTAGGTGGTATTGGCTGCGCATTGCGGATGGCGGGGTTGTGGCTGGAGGTATGTGGTGCGTGATCTTTTGTGTGCGTGCCTTCCTTCAGTCTAGGATTCTGATGGCTTTCATGGAGAGTGGAACGGCATGCAATGACCTAGCAGGCAGGTATATGTAGGTAGTGATGCTCTTTGTTTGACGCAAGATACTAGGGGTTACCTCCGGGCTGTGTCCGGCGGTTTCGGAGTCATATTGTCTTGTATTATGGATACCGCACGTGCCATCGCTTACATCAATTGCATTACCGCTTTGAGGTTCCTGATCAATCATATTATTCAGTTGTTTGGTGATATACATCTTTGTACATATTTCATCTATCTTCCCAAAGTTGGTCTCACTACTACGCAGATGTTGGGATCAATGCCTGTAGAACGGTATCAACATCAGTACTGGGACAGTGTAACACTATCACTCGTACCGCGATGATTTACCGAGACCGGGCGAGAAATCATGGACGTGGCTAGGAAATGCTACCCGTACGTTGTTTGCACGGACATGTTTATCACCGTGGGTCAGCTAATTATGGAGTTGATCCCACCTAGACCACAAATGCGGTTTACGCATTCAAGGGCATATATTGGGTAGAATTAATTCTAAATCAATCCGCTCTGACACATCCAATTGCTGCAACTCGAACGTTATGATAATTATCTTATAGGGCTGGCAACTAGGATCCCACGGATCTCTGGTCGCCCCCCCCCCCGGTTACGTTGATCACCAGATACTCGCTCGGCGTTCTCAGGTTACTACAACTTTGAACAGCCAGGATTTGGCAAGTACAGATACTATTGTACAGTCTCGAGACGGGGATGCATATTACAATGCGCTTGTTATTCTTGAAGCTGCAGAGAATAGACCATGAGATTATGGAGGCAGTTGCCAAGCTCGTGAAAGAATAGAAGGAGATCATGGATATTAAGATATTTAAATCAAACATAGTCTCCATGGCCACCATCCGTAGATTTGCAACTGGTATGATTAAGCCTTTCAGTCAACATAAGATCCGAAAATCGCGATTTCCTCATTGGCAAGCTTTTCTATCATTACATATCTAGAGTTCAGATCTTCGCCCACAAAGGGCACTTACTTCAGGTATCAAGTTTGTTTATAGAGTGAAGTCGCATGTGCATGTAAGGCTACTTCCTCTGTAGCAAGCCTTTTGGTCATTATAATTATGATCTTCGCCTATAACCTACTTCGGGCATTGGATTTAGTATAGTGTGAGGCTGAGTAACGCGATTTTCTCCATAACAGGCCTTTTTGTTAGCAGAGTTCAGATCTTCGCCTAAAAGCTACTTGCCTCAGGTCGCGAAAGTTGCACCTGGGTACAATGTACCTAGGTATTGAGTGAAGTCAGGTAGGGCGATTATCTCCCTGACAGGCCAGTCTAATAAGCTTTGGCTACAAAGGACTGGGCACTTGCTTCACCAAGGGAATGTGGCATAGAGTAATATCAACGGGCCTTTTGGATATATTTTACATTAGGGCATATGTTGTAAGGAGATATCCTAGGGTACATGGGATCCAACCCGAGGACTACATCATGATGGTGCAGGAATGAGCTCGAATGATACTCACTATTCTGAGCATGTATTGACTCAGTAACAGATAAAAATATACATAGGCACCCTGGTAAAGCAAAAATTGGTCTTGGTTGAATCATCATACGTCCCAAACCAGTATTGATTCTGGTGCGATGTTATTAAACCGACCTGGAGTTTCGAGGTCACGGCTGCTCCTATAACGCAAATCATCTCTACCTCTAATAATACACAGTACTGCCGCCCGATCCTTTTGGGACTGCACATGTGATATTGCAACCCGCTGCTTCAGGTGGGATAACCTCAGTCTGATACCTAGGTGTCACAGCCATGCTCTCACACAATTGACCTTGATCTGTAATTCATAGCACACTGACCCCGACTGACTCACCTTGTTTCTGTGATTCATGGGCTACTCCCAACTGGCTGACCTCCAGTCTGGGCACTCTCCTACCTTGTTTACCTCTCTCTGTAAAACTCAGAATGACTCCACCTGATTGATCTCCGGACTTACTGATTTCGCTCAATTGACCAGCTCTGTCATTCAAAGACTGCTCCCGCCTAATCTACCTTATGGTAATATCACATCTTATTAGCTCTCCTGCATCATTGAGCTTACTCCGTGAAGTACAGATAATTCCTGCCTGGTCTACTCAAATACATATAGAACCTCCCATCTCGATGCTCTCGCCCAATTGACCTTGTCTGTGATCCATAGACTGTCCCGTCTAACCCAATATCCCGTCTTGTTGCTCTCCTGCCTCATTATGCAAAAGTTAGACTGCTCCCGCTTGATCTTCCCGTCCTATTGCTCTGCTACCGTCCAAGTGATCACTCGTCCGACGCACTCTGATCTTAGAATCGCAGCCTGCTTCATACTTCTCAAATACTCCCGCCTGTTTGATCCGCCTGATTGACCTCTCGTTTCATTGCTCTCCTGCCTCATGGTGCAAATCATAGACTGCTCCCGACTGGTCAACCTTCCGTCCTGTTGCTCTGTTTTCGTCTAAGTGATCGCCTGTCCGACTCACTCTATATAGTATCCCAAAGATCGTAGCCTGCTTCACTCCCGAGGTCTGTCTAAGTGCTCCTGCCTGGTTAGCCCGGCTGATTAGATTCGCTCCCCTGGTTGAGCCGCCTGATTGAGCCGCCTGATTGACTCTAGAGCTGCTCTCGTCTGGTTGACCCGGCTGATTGCTCTCCTTCTGGATTGACCCCTCCGCCAGCTTCCGCCTGATTGACTGCTCCCGGCGGATTTTGTCTTCCTACTACTCCCACCTGATTCTTCTCCTATTTGATCCACAACTTTTCGTTGCCAACAACCTCCCTCTCCCGAACTCTTCAACCGTTTGACAACCTATCATCAGGACTAGCATCTTGATCGCTCATCAGCGTAAGTCTCCTATATAATTGACGCGTTGCATCGTCCTGACGGGAAGAAACCTCTGAACGCAGAGAATGAGCTCCCCCGACGCCCCAGGCCGCTCCCTTGCCATGGCTTCTCCCCAGGACGCCGTTGCTCCGTCGAGCGATGCTCCCGCAAAGCAGATCCGTATCGACATTAAGAACAAGGACTTTACTCTCTTCATGCAGATGCCACAGAATATCCGCGATTTGGTCTGGGATGAGACCATTGAAGACTGTGCCCAGCCGGGCATCAACTTCTTCCAAGTCTACGACTGCACAAACCTCGAGGACGGAACGCTGGTTGATTACCTTCGACTCGACAAGAACTCCAAGGTTGCCATGCTTGCGCGATTGAAGCGCACTTGCAAGGACCTGAAGGAGGCCATTGATCGATACTACCTGGTGGCTTCCAACAAGGGCGAGCGGTTCACTCCCATCACTGTCAATACTCACTCCGGTGAGACGCGGGTCCTGGTCAACGTCGACGACATTGTCTCCTTCGCCTCGATCACCGAGGGTGAATTTCATGAGCGGGCCGGGGGCTTCCCCATCAAGCCTGGTAACGCCGCTTTTCCTCGTGCTTTCCTGGGCTATGTGACTCGCCCACCCGTTGACATCGGTTGCCGTCTCGAGGATGCCGACGCTCCCGACCGCCCTCACCTGCTTGGTGAGTGGAATTGGATCCGCCGCGTCGCCATCACCTACCCCCTCGCTTGCCAACCGACTGAGCATGTGGCCTTGGCTGGTCACAACGTCGTCAAGATCCGGAACCGTCAATCACGCGTGCCCTGTTATCCTTGCATCGCTTGGAGCCTCTCCGGGCTTCGCAACCTTGAGGAGGTCTTCTTCGTCGTCAAGGAGGTGAGCAAGCCGCGCAAGAAGAACCGTCCACAGTCTATCCGAGATTCTCCGCACGCCCTCCACGATGTTTACTGTCTCTGTGCCCAAAGCTTGTTCGAGGAGGTGCTTGCTGACCCCGAGGACCTCGAGTCAAACGACCAGGAGGGATCTGCTTCCTCTGAAGACGAGGATACAGACCTGCCGCAGCTCGACCAGTTGTCAATTGGCCCTGTCAGCGGGGCTACACAGGAGGAGAACAATGGTACGTTGATAACATGAAATTCCCCGAAGAAGCTCTTCCGCTGACGCTCGGGTATCGTTAGCCTCACCTCTACGGGTGTTTCACGGAGCTCACCAAGAGTACCATCAGATCACCTCCCATCGTGACGGCAATGTGAGTGTAGCCCATCACAGCCTCAAGCACTTCGCTCTTCACTTCGTGAACTGCGCGAATCTGCGCATCGAACGTCTCAACGAGGCGCCAAGACCCTGCAACGTCAATTTCAAGCTGCTTTCGCACAAGGCGAAGTGATTCCTACATGGCTCTCACACTTGCTGTCTGCGTTGTCAAGCAAGGATTCTAGGCTGGCGCTTGATCGCTTTGCGCCATGATGGAGGACAAAGTGCCTGGCGACGGAGTCATACTGCCTTGGCAACTTTGAGGACTTGGCTTGATTTGCGGGAGGCGTCTAAGATGCAGTGGATTTGGTTTTGAGCTTTTGATGCGAACTTGAAGGTCCACGGACCATGACTTTAAGGATCTCCTCTCTATGCAATAAGTGCTATCGGTCTATGGGGACATCATGCGTCAGTAGCTAGACTCCCGAATCAAGACACTATACACGTTTGTGGTATGATGCAACAAGCCAGCTCGTTGATGGTAGCTATGATCTTGTATCTGCAGATGACTCCTCGGTACTAGTCCCGGAAAAATTGTGCTCAATGTTACAGATAGCTAGCGTTCAAACTTCTCGGCGCAACTCTGGACTCCATCACTTTGGGAAGTTGGCCCTTCCAGCCGCTCTGGCACTCGCTAGTGCCCCATGTAGTCCATGCTGGGTCGATACTCCCTCGATACGATGCGTGCTGTTGATATTTTTCACAAGGGTGACTTGGTAAACAGTGGCTGTTCCCTGACGTGAAGCGATGGTCCCGCTAGCAAGGAAGTATTCCCAGATCTGTCCCACCTAGGTCAGCATAATGTGTAATTAGCTATGAGTACTGGTATTGGATATCCTCACTCTGAACCACCGCTCGCCATACTTGGCAACAACTTTATCCTTGTTATTCAGCCAGTTGCGGTACCACCGCCAGAGAGTTGCCGAGTAGTGAATACCACAAGTATCAACGCTGTAGTATAGTCAGGCTCAAGAAGTCAATCCAGAACATGAGGTAAATCACGGCAGAGGATGTACCTTTTGACTTCCCACCCAGCGGACTCGGCAAAGTCGATGTAGTTGTTGAGGGGAGTTGAAGCATCAGCCCCGGGGAAAATATACTTGTTCATAAACAGACCCCAGTTGAGGTCTTCGTACTGCCACGCCTTTCTCAGCCCGGCCATCTGCCAATATAGGACCCCGTCGTCCTCGAGCAAATTGTAGCATTGACGGAAGAACTTCGTGATCCTGCGAATACCAACGTGCTCTGCCATTTCGACGCAGGTGATCTTGTCGAACTTCCCTCCTTGAGGAAGGTCGCGGTAGTCCATGCAGAAGATTTGACTCTGGCCTTTAGGGATGCCCACCTCACGCAACCATCTATTGCCCCAAGCAGTCTGATTCTTGCCCAGGGTAATACCGGTAACCTTCGCTCCGTAATTGATAGAGGCATACGTCGCCAAGGTTCCCCAACCGCAGCCGATATCGAGCACCTTGTCGCCGGTTTTCAAGCCTATCTTGTCGCAGATGATCGCCAACTTGTTGTCCTGCAGTTCCTCTAGAGACTCCTCCCTATTGGGATCCGATATAATGCCTGTGGTGTACAGCATCCTCGGGCCTAAGAACCAGGCGTAAAAGTCGTCGCCACGATCATAATGTCCTCGAACTTGCTCTTCATCCTGTGAGCGACTGTGCCACAAAACATCAGGGACAAACTGGAACAGAATATGCCCGAACAGCGACCACGTGAATCCCCACGAGGCCCAATCGTGTCTGTACTCGAGTACATCCAGTGCGTCACCGTTGAAGTCCACCTCCCCGTCAAAGTACTTCAGCGTGAACGTCTCGATGGGAATTTTGTGACTGCCGCAGTACTTGGCCCGGTCGAGGGAGTTCTTGAAAGTTAGGTAGTGCTCAACGGGGCGGCCAGTGAATTTGGCTTTCTCGTTGATTCGCGGGGAGAGTCGAGAAGCAACGGACCAAAACCCAAGTAGGATGGGGACCGTCGTCAAGAAGGCAAAAAGGAGGGTTGTCTTGAAGTTACCACCGACTTCCCATGATAGGTATGCCGGTACGCCAATGAGTATGGTGAATAGGAGGCCGTTGCTGAAGCTGTCGTTTCCTGGGCCATCCGCCGGCAGCGGAGCGTTCTTGATGGCCGGGTACTGGTATATGAATGGTTAGCAGAGCTCATTTGGCCAATCACTTGTGTCGTTGGAGAGGAGATACTTACTGAGGTGGTCCTCACGCCGCATTCCTCCCCCGTCTGGAAGGTTGGAGTCGGAGCGGGCGGGGTCTGCTTAAAAAGCGAGTCCTTCCTTCTGGTATCATGTGTGGCCATGGTCGCTTGTGCCAGCAGCTCAGGTTTTCGGTCTACTGTGATTGTGAGCCCAGAAACTGCTTGCACCGAGTTAACCTTGGCGTGTAAAGAGACCGGTCGCTTGACAGAGATTATATATTTGATAATGGCTAATTCTACCAGGCAGCAGCCTGCTCTTTCGTCAATGGACATGCTGATCAACCTCTTGTCAATGTTGGAAGGCGCGTGCGGCGTAACTTGAAGTTCAGCAGGAAGGAGCCACCCAGGGGCGAGATGAGCCAGGTGCTTGGAGGCCATGTTCTCCTCCACTTTCACCTCGCGACATGCAACGCACATAGGACATCCCTCGAATTTCTCTCACCTGTGGCTTAGAGTTGTGGAAGCCGTCGCATAAAGCAGGTCCTGTGCTGTGAACTCGGATTGCACATGATGGCCTGTCTTTGCCAGGCACACAATTCGCTCCAGCATTTTACCTTTCTCATTTGCTCCGGTCTGGAGTTTCCATACCTGTGTCACTTTGAGTGGTTGGCTATAGCAAGTTTTCGCACACAGAACCGAGTATCGCTGTCATCGGGTGCTCGCGCTCTTGATGGTATGTTATGTAGAGCCATGGTACTGAACCTCCATCGCCTATGGTTCGGCCTTTTGTTGGTAATGGATGTACAGGCTCAGCATATCTACGTTCAAGAATCCCACGTACGAAGGATACATGGCAACGAACGGGACAATTGGGGCCATCATTGATGGTCTACTGACCTCCACATCGGCTTGTGTGAAGGACGTCTGGAAATAGGTCCAACCAGTGAGGCCCGCGAGCGCTTGAAGCCGCGTCGAGCAACGTTCGCCGCGGGCGGGATAGTCGTTGGGAGGGTTTGGGTTACAGAGCACCCTCTATATCAAAAGGGGGTGGCGCAGGCATAGCTCAAGCTGTTCAGTCGGCCTGTCTGCCGGGTAATACACACTGCCTAGCAGCTGCCCAGGTGGTCAGTCACGAGCCAGGCGGCCATGCGGCCATGCAACCAACACTGATCTGCATACGTCATGGGCTTGCAAGCGATTATGCCAGGACCCGTGGACGAGGTTCAGAAGGCATTCATCGTCTCCATCTCCTACAACATTGCGTAATTCAGTAGATCCTTTCAAGATTGCAAGAGTACCGCTCAGAATCAAACATACTCAAATCAACATCTTAACTTCCGATATCAGAATCACATAAACCACACGAACATCATACAAGATGCCGCTCGTCGTTCCCGGAGTCACAACGCAGCAGTCTGGCGACAAGACGGAGGAGTGGACGAACAAGCTGGTCGGCAAGAAGCTGTCGGAGCAGGAAGCATCGAATGAGATAGTAAGTACACACTTCGGCAAGACTTGCAAGATACGCAAGGGAGCTCAGAGACAGGCGAATACTGACCCCGGACTCGTTACCATCTGCTTAGTCCTTTGCGAAGCGTGAGCTCCCGGAGTCTCACCGAGTCATCCAGCCCGGCCAGTTGGTCACCAGGGACTTCAACCCAGACCGTCTCAACATCCACGTACAAGACGATGGAACAGTTACGCATGTTACTCATGGTTGAGCAGGTGGATGGCGGCCACGTCGGAATGTAGTCGGCGTTGACAGTCCGTAAAGGGAAGGAGTGATGGCTGATAGACCTGAAGGGCGAATACTGCGTCTTCTCATCCTAAATCGCCTGTAACTGGAGAGCTAGTAATATAATTGATATGAGAATGATACCAACCTCCGTTTTGGGTATTCTTGTGCTGGTGCAATGTCAACATGTCTCGAGACCTCACCTACATGAAGGAGCTGCGCCGGCAATCGCCGCCCCGCTGACGGCATAGGTGTGGCGGTGCTCGCCTGCCAAAACTCGGCATGCGCCGCACCGTTCATATCTGACCCCGCGATAGCATCGTACCGCATCGCGGGGCAGTTTCAAAGTAACAACACAGACAACGTCCTCTATTACAACACGTCAAACCCCAGAATATACTGGTACTGGAGCTTCCAGTGCCTCAGATAAATCAGCAAAGATGTTCAAGAAAGAGTCAGTACCAGATCTCTCTTCCAGCCCGCCACAAGTAGCTCCTGGTTTACCGCTCTGCCCCTCCTTCCCGGATAAACAACAGACAGATGATTCCCAGCCTCCACCACGCATGCACGTTACATACACTATTCCAGAAGCTAACCTTCCTTCCAGTATGCAATCCTCTCCCAAGCAAAAGCTTAAGTCCTCTGTTCAGCGCAGTCTACGCCAATCCCTCCTGACGACCTACCCCCTCCTCAACCCATACATCGATGAGGTCCTGCCCAAGAAGGCCTCCCTCGAGCAGATGAAGCTTCCCGACCGCGCATCCCTATACGTCCTCGACGGCGAGCCAGTATTCTTCCAGATCGACAACAGCGGCACCCTCATGCCGCACCTGAAGCTTGTACATCGCTTCCCCAAGGCCTTCCCCACCGTCCGCATAGACCGCGGCGCCATCCGATTCGTGCTCAGTGGTGCAACACTCATGGCACCCGGCTTGACGAGTAAAGGGGGCCGGCTACCGGATCCTAGGGAAGGTGATGAGGGCGTCGACGAGGATGGCCACTGGAGCAGGGAGCTGGAGAAGGAGGAGCCCGTGGTGGTAATGGCGGAGGGCAAGGAGCACGCCTGTGCGGTCGGACTGTTGGTGGCCGGGACGAAGGAGGTCAAGGACAAGGGCAAGGGCCCCGTGGTGGAGGAATCACATTTCCTTGGGGATGGCCTGTGGAAGCTGAACGTCGACTAGGCTGGATGCTCTGCTGGGAAGGCTTCCCCTCCGCTCCCAACTTCGGCCAGCACTCTTGGAACGAGTTCGAGGAACAATCGATGGCTCAAGGAGACGGCATGGGAGACTTTGGACTAGTGGCCCCTTTACCGGATATATGCGATCGGACGGGCACGAAATCGTACTCTGTTACCGGGAGGCGCTCACATACATGACGATGAAGGAGACTTCACAGCTAATGTTCCAACTGATCGACTCACGAATCGCCATGCGTACTCGGGTGCTTTTGAGGGAGGGAAGACCGCTGGGAAGTTAACTCCCAACTCCACGCCCCCATCTCGGGGTGAGGCAAGCTGCAGACATACGATGCTGTATTGACAGTCAAGACCGGATCTCTTACCTGCACCGCAACCTCCTTTGTAGCAATATCTGTATATCGTCTGCATTTCAGGAGTCGAATCATTCCTAAAGGTCCCGGGATAGAGACGTATGCACAGCTGCGTCCCACATCGTATCATCCTGCAAATCTCACCGTTGCAGTGAACGCCCCAATATGCAGGATCTGGAGATCATACTAGATTATCTATATAGCAGAACAACAATCCCGGGACAAGTAGATTTATATAGAAAATGCAATCATCTACATCATAGGGCTTCCTGATTTGGACCCACATCAATATCTAGATAGTGGATATCCATGTTGGGCCGAGACACCTATACTAAGACAGAGGGCCTAAGACAGAGGACGAAGGACAGAGGATGAAAGACAGAGGACGAGAAAGCCCTGCCAGCAATACCTCCATGTCTGGACAAAATATATCTTCAATGTGCTTTTTGTCTTGTGAGCAAATTGCACTTACGAGTAATAGCCCACACAGATATCAATCTGGATCTTGATATCTATGTATATCCTGCTTTTCAAAGAGGATCTCGCTGGCTGCTCAATGAAATCTTCGCCAGTGCTGCAGTAGGTATTCTTCGCCAGTGCTGCAGTAGGAGTTCTTCGCCAGTCCTGCAGTAAGTATTCTTCGCCAGTCCTGCAGTGTGTGTTCTTCGCCAGTCCTGCAGTAGGGTGTTCTTCGCCAGTCCTGCAGTAAGTATTCTTCGCCAGTCCTGCAATGGGGTATTCTTCGCCAGTCCTGCAGTAGGTATTCTTCGCCAGTCCTGCAGTGAGGGATCTTCGCATGTTTGAGAAGACTACAGTTCCAACATCTCACGTACCGGCGGTAAACGGACTGTAAACGGCTGTATTTCTTCGAAACTGCCTGAGGTATGTAACTAGCATTGCAAAACTTTTGATCCTATGATCCTAAAGCACTTTTGACCCCCTTCTCCGCCTCATACTAGGCCCTGAGATCACCATGGATAATATTGAAATATCGAGGTCTCCTTGAATGTAGACGACCAATTGGAAACAAAACAAAACAAAACAAAACAAAACCTGAAACCATAAACTTTCCCCGCAATTCATATGTACCTCGAAGGTCTGGAGTACCGTCAGCCGCGTCGAAGATGTGTCAGACGCAACGGGAAACCGTTCACCGAATCGAGTGTGTAGATTCATACGCCGTCAGTTGTGTCGAGCGCAGCGACTGTCGAGTGCCGGCATGATTGACTGACTTAACCGCTCAGGAGGGCGATGCAGATGCTGCGGACGAGGTCGGGGTGCATGCTCTGCAGGGTGTCGCAGAGCAGCATGCGCGGGCAGCAGTTGAGGAGCAGCTCGAGGATGGCATCCTTCTGAACGGGGCGGTTGGCGGCATGCAGGAGGTTGACACGAGTCCAGATGTTGTTGAAGTCCAGGAGGAGTTCCTGATGATCGGCCTCTGCACCATGGATCGCATGGTCGATGACATCGTGCTGGTATGCACCAGCCCAGTGCCGATGTCCGGCCATGTAGTCCGCCATCGCAGTGGCCACCCATGCCTTGACCAAGGGCATGATGAAACGGTCTGCGAGGATGTAGACCTCCAAGAGGATGGACATCGTGTGGTTCTTCGGGCCCAGGTTGATGCCCAGGCTGGGCGCGCCATTGCGGATGACGGCCATGAGGTGCATGAAGGTGCGGTAGTCGACATCGGCGAGATCGACAAATCCCGTGGTGGACTCGACCATGTTCGTACGATCAAGACCGTTGAAGTATGCACTGAAGTCCTTGAGCAGCTTCTTCGACTCCTCAATCTGGGCGAACCGGACGAAAGTGCCATGCTCGTCATGGACTGCCAGGCGAAGCTTGAAGTGCGGTCTGTGAGGATGTTAGTAGAGTCCCCTTGACCGAACTCGTTGATTTGAGTTAGGGAGAGTGGTCGAGGCGAAGACTTACCCGTTCTTGCAGAACTGGACATACTCAGTAAAATACTTAAAATCGTTGAAAGTGGTGTTCTCCGTGCACAACTGTATGAGGAAGGCAGTTAGCAATAGTATTACGTGATGATCCAAGAGCAGAAGATAATTGATGCAGGTATGAAGAGACTCACATTGCCATTCTTATCGTGAAAAACGACAGGCGCCGCCTCCTCGTCCGCGGGCTCCTTGACTGTGGTGTCCTCGTTATCGCTGCCCGTGAGAGAAGATGCGCCACCGTCACCGTGCTCAGTGGTGGCAGTGGACAAGACAGGAGAAGACGAAACATCCAACTCCAAGCCCTGGACGTGGTCCAGCAACGCCATGACAGAGTCAGAGTCGCTCATCGAGGTGACAGCGTGGTTCTGCTGGGTGTTCTCCATGGGCTCAGACATCTTGATTGCGCGTAAGCGGCTGAGGGAGATTGTGTAAAGGTGCTTGAAGGGGTAGAAGCGTGGTGTTGTAGAAACGTTGGAGTTGTGGGAGCGTTGGTGTCGTAGAAGCTTTGATTGAAGTACGGTCTCGATCGAAGAAGGTGGTTGAGGAGGAGGAAGAATCGAGAGTTTGGGGGGCAAGGGGAAAGGGATTAAATACTGCCAGGAGAGGTCAGAAGCGAGCCTTGGGAACTTGTGCTGTGTTTCATTGACGAGCAGGTACAATGATTACTGCCCCTATTGGCAGTGACTTCACAATGTGCTGGCATTGTATATACTTGCAAGCGCCAGGTCCGGGATCTGCGAAATCACCCGGAAGCCTATTCGCGACTCACTCATTGCGAACTTCCAAATGGGGCGAGATTCGATGTAGAATAAGAACAATGTGTTGCCCAGGTGGCAAGCGCCTAATCGAACTTCGCGAAGCAGGCACAAGGAGAAGCTACCCGGACTTGGGTATCAGCGACTAGCATACTCATCTAGGTACATACCGCGGACTTCCCAATGTGGCGAACTTCGATGCAGAATAAGAACAATATATTGGCAAGCGCCTAATCGAAGTTCGCCAGCAGGCACAACCAGAAGCTACCCGGACTCAGGTATCAGGGACTTCCGTACTCCTATAGAGCATATTTCCAATGGGCGAATTTCGAAATAGAATAAGGACAGTACATTGGTAAGCGCCTAATCGAACTTCACAGCAGACATAAGGAGAAGCTATGTACATACCTACAGTATGTAGGTACCAGCGACTCACCACCTGGACATCAGGCGGGTACACCTACCTACACATGGCCAAGTTTGATGTACAACAAGCACAGTAGATAGATGATCGGACTTCACCAGCAGATACAAGGAGAAGCTATGTACACAGGTATGGGCCACTCACTAGTGGGAATCACTGCCTATAGTGAAGTTTGTAGTGTGCAATGAGCAGTCTGTATTAGCACCCACGGCAGTGCACAATCAGCAATTCGCCTGGGGTGATGGGAAGCTACCCGGGTATTGGAAACTCGCCACCGCGAACACCATGGACACCTGGGTACATCGCGAATTGCCTTATACACAATGAGTACAATGTCCATGAATGTTAGCAATCGCCTCATCCGAATATCGCTAGTATGCATGAATGGAAAGTCAACTAGTGCCGAGGTATTGACACTCACACCCGGGTATATAGCGGACTTCTTAGTGTACAATGATCACAGTGTCCATAGCTGTTGGCAAGCGCCTAGTCCGGATATGCCATAGGGCACAAAGAGACCCGGGAAAGGTACTGGAGACTCACAGCACTTGACATAACGGAATGCCTCATGCAGAATAAGCACGATCTGTTGGCAAGCGCCAAGTCTGGACATGCCGGATGCCTGCGGTCACAGGAAGAAGCTATTGGCGCCTCACACATGGTGAACAACCTCATGTATGATAAGCACAATGGATGAGAATGTCAACAGCGCTAGATCCGGGGCCTACGGATATCTGTAGACAGAGAGAAGCTAGATTTTAACGACTTACACATGCCAAACATACGATGGGCACAATACAGTGTCAAGTGCTAGATTGGAACTGCGCAGATGCATTAGGAGAAGCCTTGGAGCTATTCGCGACTGATTCACTATAAGCACAATAGAGACCCATGGCCTAGAAAGCGCTAGAACTGGACCCTGCGGATGCATAATGAGAGGCTATGAGGATATTGGCAACTCACATAGCAATTCTCGCCCTGCCTAGATGCATGAGTGCAATCATTACGGAACTCGAGGGGATTTGATACCACATCCAGATTCTGAGGCTGCAGAAAGAAAAGTGTACAGTGAGTGCATCACCATGAGTATTAGTGGACAACAATCGTCATTATCACCAAGCACCACCTAGGCACATCTGCTTCGTGGTGATAGAGGACATTTGGAACATGCTACACACTTAGCTATATGTGTATGGGCCCATTGAACAGAGGCGTATAAAGGCATCTTGCATGTGTGTAAGGAGAGACCGAACTGGCATGCATCTTGCTATGTATAAGCACATGACGATTAGCAACCGACAGATTTAAAATATAGTCTTCAGGGGACTACTCATAATCAAAATCAATAAGGAAGAACAGTGACTCACTCGTGCGAATGTTGCTGTATAAGAGGATCAACTATACCCGTGGATTGGTGACATCCCATGGAACCGGGGATGCAGGTGTCGTTCACGATTCCACGTTGGACAAGGACACATGCATATATCAGTGAAACTTAAGTTCAGCATCTGGAACGCATCTTCCTGAGGGAATTTTCCCAAGGTCCTGGTGAATTTGTTAGGGACATTCAAGATTGTATTGCTGCCTAGGTAATGCTTATAGATAACCTATGCAGCGACTGCAGGCGATAAATCTGAAGTTCACGGTGCATCATGAAAACTGAACGAGCTTCTCTTCCAAACACCAGCCCTTGGTTTACCAATACATCAATCACATATGCAGTTACCAACATGAAACTCTCCATGTGTGGCTATTGATGGTCCGACCAGTGACTCGAATGCTGGTGATCCTTGCGGAGCGCTGTAGGAGTGTAGCACGGGCTAAGTCTATACTATATATTAGTCTTTGCTATTGTCGTCTGCTGTGGACGTGCAGCAGGTGGAAAGACTACCCTAGGGTATGCAGGCTTAGATATTCATGGACAAGCAATATCTTTTTCAGTCACCTGCCATGATATCTGTCAATGACAATGACTGTTGTACTTAAGCAAACGTAGCCCTGATCACCTGCTGCCAAATTCGCCATGCAACGATGAGTACTATTGCATTGATGTTGTCCTTCTTGGATTTGCAACTGCCTCTCTTTTAGATAGACTATTGAAATAGCAGATAGACATAGCATTAGATCCGTGGAGAGGTTGCAGGAATATTGGTCGCAATGGTGAAGGTGTTGCTAGTTGGTTATCTATATAAGACAGCAAATAGAAGACGGCATGAAGAGACGGCATGAAGAGACGGCATATAAGCAACGGTGTGGACGGCAAGCATTGGATCGCAAGCACAGGACTGGTGCTTCAGTACCTAGGTAGTTAGTATAGCCTCTTCGGCCCCTTCCTTCTGATTGGCTAGCGCTACCCGTCCCAACTTCACCTCTATGACGAGGCTGGCTGCTGGAAATTACCCTCGAGCAGCTATGTATGTACCTAATTCAGTAATTACTTGGGTAGTACCTGCCTTCATGAGGTACCCAGTAGCAATATTTGAACGTCACTGCAGTATCCGTTCAGCACACGTATCTGATTTAGTAAGATGCTGTGGAAGGTAATTGCTATGACCGTAGTGATTATAAGCGTAAAAGGGTCCTGGCGTCAGAGTTGCAGGCACTGGGAGAAACCACGATGTTTGGTGTTGAACTGTGGGAAGGTCATTGGAGTGACTTTCACTCAAAGAATCTGGGATGCGACAGCATACGGAAACTGAGGACTGACTCTTTTCATCCATGGTGGCAGCAGGTGGTGGACTCCGGACCTTGGATGTGGCGTAGTCATCGACTCGCATGTGGCGGCTCTGGCAAAAGACTGGTCTGCTTCTCGGGATCAGGCTGAGAACTCAGACTGAAGGCCCATATATTGATGCCACAAGCATTGGGACACAAGTGGCCTGTTCCCATCTTGGCGCGATGGAATTAGGGCACACGGTGCGATAAGTGCGTGCGACCATTGACCTTGATATCTGCTGCTGGCTATAGCAAGATGGATACATACAGCAGGAGTGCAATATAATCAAACTGACAACGATTGAGACAGAAAGATTCTATGTTTCCATCGCTCTGTTTCGAACCTTCAAAACTCCAAGCCCTATATGATGGGTCTATGGGTATAAGAGCCAATTCTACCCCACTCTATCCTTCCCAAATTACCCTCAAACTTCCAGTTACCTCGACTGACGATACGCGACCGCCCGCCCTAGCCGTCGTTGTCATCATTCTGCTCTGAGCCAAACTCGACCGTGATCTCCGTCGACTGCGATATCGAGCCGTACCTCTCCTTGGCGTCCAGCCACCTGTCCCCGTGCGTCTCGTACACCTCGGCGATCCTGTCCTTGTACTTGGCCTCGGTGTGCTTGCGCACGATGCTCCCCTTGGCCGTCCGCACGAAGCTCCCCGCCGGCAGGAGCACGACGTGCGTCCTGGCCACCCGGATGTGCGACTGCGCCTTCTCGTTGGCCGGCTCGACCACCTCCCTCCACAGCTCGGCCGCCAGCTCGGCCGACGGCTCGTGGCCCTCGACGAGCTCCACTAGCGCGAGCGTCTGGTGGTGCTCGGACCCGACGAGGATCGCGTTGCTTACCTTGTCTGACTCCTGGATCGCCCGCTCGATGGGCGCCGGGTGGCCGCTGACGCCGGTCGAGAAGTTGATCAGGTCGTCCTTGCGGCATACAAACTTCCAGGCGTATGCGGCCTTTGCGGGATCCGGGTGGGGCGCCCAGAGGTCCCCGGTCTGCCACTCTGCATAAGGTGGCTCGGCCTTTGATGGCTGGATGTTCTGCTGCGCGTGCCAGCTCGCGATGGGCTCGGCCTTCTTGGTCGTCACCTGGACGAACTCGTAGAGGTCCTGGCTCTCGCCCTCCTCCGACACGTACCCTGTGTCCTTGACTGGGCGGAACTCGAATCCTTCCGTGAAGACGTCGAAGTAGCTGTACTCGAGATCCTCGGGGTCGGACACGAGCTGCGGTGGGGCGAGCGATTCCGTGGAGCCCCAGAAGTTCTGCACCTTCGTGTATTTCGCCCATGTCCGGGCCGCAGGCGCGGAGAGAACAGCTAGAGGTAAAGTGGTCAGCGGGGTACTGCCCGTCCGCGGCATGGAAGAGAGAACCTACCACCACCGAAGCAGACGGAGTCGAATGGCTCGATGAGCTTGGCAGCATCTTTGCATCGAGCAACAGCCTCCATTAGCCACGGGGTGAACAGGGCTTTCGAGGCGTTCGCGCGCGGGAGGAGCGAACATATCTCGCTAGCGTGCACCGCACGGTCTCGGAAGCCAGGTATAAAGACGGCCTTGCCAAAGACGGTGACACACTAGGCGCGGCATGTGAGCGAGTGGCGTTTCAGTAGACGCTGAGAGCACTAACCATGGCAAAACCGGAAGAAATAGCATGGAAGGGCGATGTGGGAAGCAGGTAACGAACGCCTTCGCCGGGGTGACTGAGCATCAAGAAATGCGAACGGCCCGCCACATCTTCCAAGAGCAGGTGACGATCCTGCGTCGCAATAAATGCGTGGTTCCATACAACGGGTTTCTACGAAGTTTGTCAGCAACATATGGAGAGGAGAGACAGGTTACGGCCTTCGAATTTCATGCTCACCGGGATGCCCGTCGTTCCGCTCGTGTGAAGCACAAGGTACGGATCATGCTCGGCCTCCTCATAGGTCTTCTCATACGGATAATGTGGCACCTGATCACCTTCCAGCAGGCTATCAAGTGCTGGAATCACAGCATGCTTCATCGGCCTCCTCGACAGTAGGTCGTTGACAAGCACGCCGTTGGCCGTGAAGATGGCCTTGCTGTCGGTCTGCTCCATCAGTGAGAGATGGACCGTCTGACTGTTGACCTGCGACGAGAAGAGGACCTTATGGCCCGTCTTGCAGACGGCCATCTGTATCATGTGATAGCGCACATCCGAAACCCCAAGGTACGCGACTGTCTCGAAGGTGGTGGACTTGCCCACCTGCCCCTCGATGAACCATGCTAGCTTGTTGATGGCATTGGCAAAACGGGCATATGATATGTCCTCGAAGCCCTGTGTGAGATCATAGTCGTCCCTCGGTAGGGAGCACCAAGCCCTGTGCGGCTCGTCCCGCGCAAGCTGGTCGATGACCGCGGGGAGAAGGCGCCGGCCGACGTTTAGGGGGGGTTCCGCGGCAGCAGAGGGCATGATTTCTAACCTTGCCAGATTCGAGTGGGCTCTGGCTGTGAGTGTTGCTAGCTGTTCAGAGGCTCACGAGGGGTGATGCGATAGGTATGCCAGACGAAGGAGGGTAGAGGTGGGTGAAGGCGGACGTCGATGTTCCAGGGGAAGACGGGAGTTGTTTTGCGTATACTCCCATTCTCACAATGGCATGGTAGCAAGCACATCACATTATTAGGTAAACAGGCCGCATTAAATGTGGTGCGGTCAAGGGCAACTCCGCCGGCGGCAAAGGCGCGGACTCGTGGCTTGTGGTGATCCGCGACATTCTGGCGAGGCACAGGACGGTCTCCTCCTTGACCCCCTTTCCGCGGCAGTTGCCACTGCATAGCCGAACAGGCTAGATCCACTGTGATGTTGAGATGTGACTGGGCGACGGCCGAGATGCTACGACTACGGATCCGTAGCGGCGATACTTGACAGTACAACGTGGGCAGCGCAGGAATGGCTGCATGGCTCGGTGGGACGGAGCGAGCCGGCCGATCCTACACGTGTAAACATCAAGCTGCAGGAGCAATGCCGTTCTTTGCATTGCATGATAGCTTTAGTTCACATCAAGCCGTGCAGTGCGATACTAAGCCTGGTCGCAGATGTGTGATGTAGGCACTGAGGTACCCAAGGTAGATAGATGAGATGTCGGAAGAGACGAGTCAACAGTCCGCATCTATAGCAGTAAACCTGTCACTTTCCAAGGGTAATATGCCTGTGAAGGAGCAGGGGCCATACGACACAATTGTTGGCACACCATCCGCCGACCGTAGATCGTATCAGGCGAACCGCTTCCAACATTCGCTCGATATGCGAACCAATTGCCACGGCTCTTGTGCGATCTCGATGGCGTGGGTTGTACGTGTAGACTACTGAAGTAGTTTTGTCGCGGTGAAGTCCGGCGTATCCCTTGAAGTAACCATCTCTAGCCGCTTGTGGTGGATACATGGCTCCTCACTGTTCAAGCAAACACATGAGTAGCGGGGATGTTCTTCCTATATCAATGTAATAAATCGTATTTGTTCCAACAAGCCCGTTTAGCTCATCGGTAGAGCGCCTCACTAGTAATGAGTAACATTCAAGTTGCAATGAGGAGGCAGTTGGTTCGATTCCAGCAATGGGCATTTCTTTTTGCATTTCTGCCCTTTTTTCTCCTTTTGTTTATTAACCGGGTAATATCCATATATTGTTACCTTGTATTGCTTTTCATTACGTACCTATCAACTTAATTGAGACTTGTTGTAGTGGCATTCAACCTTGCTTTTTGCCTGGGAGGCCGACCAGATATGCTGACTCAGCATAGGGGCTCCCGTATCCGATTGATATCAGTTTCAATCGGAACGATTGTACACTGTACCGCTTTAGTCGCCCGAGGTGGTCCCCACTGACCCAAACTTCAATACCTCCATAGCAACAAGTTGACCAACCAACACCCAGCAGTTTGAGACGGTCGACCGACCACTCAGAGGCCCCAGCTCCTTTGGAACAACCTGGAAATTTTCTGCCCCAACTCCACAACGCAAATTTGGTTGTGTGATATTCTCCATGTCCAACTTCCATCTGTACCTTCAACCTTTCAACACATTATAACTATCCATCCTCCGTCTTACAGACGAGTTTACGCCCATTCTCCGCGCCATGCAATGCTATCTATCTGCCACGTCACCCGCGGCCGAGGCCTGCTGAGCTCGCAAGTGCTGCTCCAGGAGCCTCTCGGCGCCTTGATGCGGCGTAGCAGGAGGAACGAAGCCGTTCTGCCCCGTCCACTTCGGGATCGATCTGCCCGTCGTACGTTGCAATGAAACCTTTCGGTGTTTGGTTCCGTCTAAGCCATCACAATGGATACCTGCAGGCGTATGGGCGTCGCTTCGGCTCGCTCGCTCGGGCGTAAAACACCTGCCTTCTTGATCCGGCCCGACCTGCTCTGATCTCCAGGACACACCATCGCCGAGCTCCCTGGCGCGACTGCCTTTCGCACACATCGAGGGGGCCCGAGGGGGCCGAACCAATCATACAGGGTAAGTCGCAACGCACTCTCTCCATCTTTGCTTGAAGGATGAACATATAACAAACTCTTACTTTTGAGGATCGTCATCGCCTATTGTGCATGATGGTCCCATGAGCGTTACACACTGAAAATTCTGACACCAACACATCCCCACTCACCTTGTACATCACCGCTTGCTTTGTACTCTTGCTGATCGTGCATCTTCAGGTCGATGGCTGCCTTGAAACACCGTACATGTCATGACTCGCCTCCGTGCTTGCTGCCCGGACCTGGGAGACAGCAAGCGCTGCCCTTCCACTCGGGACACGACCTCTGTGAGTGTTGGCTCACACCCGGTTTCAGACAGATCACATCCGGACTGCGCAGGGGCCCGTTCCAGGACGTTTAGGTCGTGCATATCGCCAAGTGACGATAAGCCGGCAGACAGATTGCACCCCGGCAACTGTCGATCCTTGCAACCAAGCCGAGTCCGGGCCCCGATTATTACAACATCCAGATACTTAGTATTCAAATAAATAAAACATACAAACGTATATAATTCGTTGTGATTTCACGTCGTGAAACGACAAGTCTCCGTAGCCGTATCCACAAAATCCCCGATGTCAGTGAATGGCTGGGAGCGGTGACGTGCAGGGTGAAGAGGACACAGGACTTATGCCTAGAATATGTGGAGTGTAATAAATCTCCCAGTTAAGTGATTGACGAGGTGCCGCTCCAACATGTGAAAATAAGTTAGTATGGACGGAATCCGTCGTATGTGGCGGGTACCTAGGTAACAACACCTGAAGCAAGAGGTAATCGGTGCCAGCCAATAACGTTTTGGATATGGCATTTGCAACTGGAAGCAACATCATCATTGGAGCAGACGAGGCCCATGAAGCCTCCCAGAATGCACATGTCTACGGTGATCAATCCTGGAAAGTCCCCGGGCCGCAAGCGCAATGGGTAAACACGTCTGCCATGTGAATGATTCGTCTTTGGATTGGCAGCCTGGAACGGCATTAAAGACTGCTATTTAGGTTAAACAAATCATCAGAGAAACCACAACTCACGTTCATGAGAAGAGAAGAAACAAAAAAGGTATCAAGCTCCAGCTAAAACTCCGATATCTGTCAACTTTTTGCCTCGCTGTGTCTGACACATACCCCCCCCCCCGGCTCCTAACACCTTCTCCCGCTTAGCCTTCTGTCCCGCTGCTCCTGAAAGTAGCGCACAGCGCCGCGTAGTGATGCGTCAGGTCCAGTACGTTCTGTGGCAAGCTTGTGGCCTGGATGATGCTTCGGACCTTGACGGCGCCCTCGTCCTCGATAAGCGTCCTGATCGTGTGCAGCAGCTCCGGGCTGAACTCGCTGTACCAGCGGTACTGCCATGTGACGAGCCGGATGGTAGCGGCGACAGTCTCCCTGGTGGTCTTTTGTTTCTCAAAGACCTTGAGGATGCCTGTCAAGGCCTTCGGGCTGAAGCGTTGAGACAGACAAGCGCGGTACGCCTCGACGCTCTCATCGGTATGGTGGAGTCGCTCAGCAAGGGACCCGAGGATCTCCCATTCTTCGGCTGACTTCTTGTATTGCATGGACTGGGCGCGATACTGTGCCATTTGTGTCCTCCAGATAGTGTAGACACGAAGGTCCTCGTACAAAACCATGAACAGGCTGTCCAACCAACGCTCGCAGAGACGCTTGTTGTTCAGACGGGAGAGGTGTTCATCCGTTTCATGCTTGTCACCCTACCAGACGGTGTCAGTAATGGTAAAACGATCGACAGAATAAGCTAAACTTACATTCTCTTCCGTCTTCTCACCGGGGTCTGCGGCGATTGTAGGCTTTTCCACCTCCCCGACATCTCCATTCGACACCGATGTCTGCGCAGTCGTGTCGGTCTCTGTGGGCTTGGAGTCGGCTTCGGAGCCATCCTCGTCATCGGAGTGCTCGCCATTCGTGGTGGGTTCTGGCGTCCCACGAAGAACATCGGTACTAGGACCTCGCTTCGTCGGCACCGGTGGCCCAACCTCTTGCTTCTCAGTCCGGTACTCATCTTCCATGACAAACACATTGCTCCGAATTTTGAGCAACTGATCCCAACCAATCTTCGCGGTCATCTCTGTCAGGATGCTGTAGGCTTTCTTGAACGTGCCGCGGTAGGATGCGGCGCGAAGACTGAGTAAGCTTGGTTCGACCTGTTCTGAGTACCTTGACTCCGGCTCGCTATCGATCTCGTCCAGTCTTGTCTCGGGCAAAGTTGGGAGGTAAACATCCTTGGGTTCCGGCATCAAGGGTGCATCCTTGTCCTGGTATGTGAACATAGGGCATGAGTTCAGGATAGTCAGAGCATTCTCCCAGTCCTCCATGGCCACATATACTTCCGCAAGCCTGGCCCACGTTCCAAACTCACTCGGCGCTGCGATCGTGCTTCGGTCGGCGCATCCCAGTGCCAGACGCAAGCGCTCTTCCTTCTGTTCTGGGGTCGGCGCCGTCCGTGCCTTTTTCAGCAGGAACTCTGCTTGGGTATCGAGCATGACGTAATCCATTGGCCGCTCCTTGAGAGCTGTGTGCAAGGCTCTTACTCCATCCACCTCCTCATTGCCCAGGAACAAGATTTTGGCAAGCAGAGACGCAACTTCGACATTCTGCGTTCGCAATTTTTCGAAAAGGTTTATACCGGAAGTATAGCGACCGGTAGTTTCGAAGTATTTCAGGAGGCCTGTGGTGAGGTGGTTGGACACGATATTCGGTACCTGGACGACAGAATCCGAGCCAAGTTGCCAGCCTACAATAATGTCAGCATCTTGAATTGGGTTATAGCACACCGCTCTTACTCACCCCTGAAGAACAATTGCTCCGCTGCGGCCAGAAAGCGCTGCTCGGTCTCCGTGTTGGTCACCGGGTTGAACCGGCGCACGCCCATGATCTTCCTAATCGTATCGCCGCTACCGTCGTCCGCGTACGAATAGGCGCGCAGAACGCTGCAGAGATAAGTTTCGAGCCAAAGGTCGTCGGTAGCCTTCCTCTTCTCGCCTCGCTCGTCAACGCAATAGCTCTCGACGGTTCCGGGTATGGTGACATGGACTCGCATGTCTAGTCTGGAAAAGGCATTGTAACAGCTGCCCATGATGCCATTAGCCAACTTGCCACCTGGCATGACGGATGATATCGTACCAGTAAACGCCCTCCACAATCTTGGCAGTTTGCGCTTGGCCATGCTCCTTGTAAGTGAGGGTGTTTATGTAGGCAGCCAGACTGGCCGAGGAGGAGGCATCGACACCGGTAACATGGTGGTATACTCCAATCTAGTAGAGGGTCAACCATGCGTCTTCAACAAGGAAATAACGACCTCGTAGGCATACATGTTTTCCAGAGTTCCGGACCGGCTGCTTCAGGAGGTGGACAAGGTCTGGGGGACCAAGTTCGCGCAGGGAAATAAGGGACTCGGTTCGGGCATCGACGGACTCTTGGAGAATCTCCTCGGTGATTCTGAAGGTTGACAATGACAGATCAGTAACGAGTCAATTGGAGGGCTGGAGGAGAACGGTATACCTACTCTGGAACAGCTGGCGCAACCATGGTGACGGCTTTCTCGACGCGCGGCGCAATATTAGACGTATCTGCTATGAAGTCTTTAGATCGCAGCCGCTCTCAAAGGAACGACCGGCCGGAGATCGAAACGAGTGGACACGTGCTCGGCAGTTAATCTTGCACAGAAGAACAGGGCTGCACGGACGGTCGAAGGAGGGAGATCGAAGATGCGACAGTACTATAGTACTCGGTGGCTCGCTTGTTGGTGAGACAGCAGCTGAAGTGTCGTAGATGCAGGCTGGGGCCAATAGCTACTTGTCAAGACCTGAGCGCGGATAAGATAGCTGCTGCTGTCAAGCTGGCAGTTGGATCGCGTCCTTCCAAGGTTGATGTGGGCCTCAATACCAACATTGGAAACAGTGGGGGCGTTACAAGGCCGAGGCCTGCTGGAATTCAGCATGCCGAAGCTTGAAGCTTGAAGCTTGGCTGACAGCCCTAGCAGGATAGGTGGAGTACAAGGGACCAGCCACTAACCCAGGTACCTGTCCACGCGTACGTCTGTACCTTCCTCCCTAAGTACCTAGGTAGAGTGATACCTTAGCTATACTGTGTAGCCAGGGCAGCCACCGGGGGCCTAGGTAGGGGCAGCAGCTGCCGGCGCCGCGTTATGTTACAAGCCTCCGGCAGGCCAGGCGCTAGCACAACACTTCGGTACCGGTACCCAGTGTCACGGATCCGTACCACTCTTCGAAGTTCGTGTCAGTCTTGCATCGCTGCGCGTAAAGTGGTTATATGGTATCTCTGTATCTCGTGGTTCTACACAATCGGACACGAATGGGAGATCATCTGTTGCATCATGTTCAAATCTGGTGTCGATTGATCTCGAATTCCACGTCATACATCGTTGTCGCATTGAACACGAGTGACGATGGTGAGTTCACAGGCCTCTTCCAAACGACGCGCCCTGCTGATCAACGCGCAGCCTGCCTTCGCAGCCATCAATGTCGAACCCGAGGAGAATATCGAGGATGAAGTCGACAACACCAAGGAGCTCCAGGTATGTTTTTTAGACCTTCACCCCATCTTGAATGATCTGAGACTAACAGAGTGCTAGGTCGATGAAGCCTTGAAGCTCTTCCAGAACGCGCTCAAACTCCATGCGCAAGGCCCCCAATTCTTCAACGATGCCTCCGAGGCATACGATTCCCTCTTCCTATCCGATATCTTCAAGCTACCCGAGAGTACGACTGAGTATGAACGCACCGAACGCCAACAGAACCCATTCACACCTGTCGAGGCTTCGTACGCTCCGGGCCTTGACGTGACGGGCACAGAGGCCGATGGCACCAATACCAGCCTTCCCCAGGCACTCTTCCTTTCTTATAAAAACCATGGGCAATTCATACTCGATAGGATAAAATACAAGCTGCGTTTGGCCGGATCTTCTGCCAAGGAGACAGTGGAAGAACCCGCTGTGATAGCCGACGCTCGCAGGGCTCTCGACGATTTCAGTGCTGCTCTCGACAAGGACCCTTCTGATGCCGAGCTATGGAGGAGGACAGCGCGGACAGCTGCATTCCTGAATAGTGCTCGCATGAGTCGCTATTGCCTCGAAGCTGCAATTGAGCTCGACGATGATCCAGCTGTCGGGGATGTGGAGCCGCCCTCCTTGGCCGAAGGTTTTGCCGGCGAACAACTGAAGGACCAGCTGCACATCCTTACCGATGATGTTGCCCTGTCGCATCCTATTATGAGACCATTTTTGGAGAAAGAAATGCCGTCATCTTTGAAGCGATACCTGGACCCTGTCCCTTTCTTACCCGATCCGACCAAAACTTTGGCGTCTCAGAAAGTATCGACAGCCGATGTCAGCTTGCCAGGGCTTGTGGTCGATGTACCTAATGTATCCTGGGTGCAGCTAGGTATGCGTCTGGTCTACTTCGTTAACGAGCTCGGTCCCACTGGGCAAGCAGTCGTCGTCCAGCTTCCAGAGAGCCATGAAGAGGATGAGGAATTACAAATGGAGACAGACCTCCCACCATCATCGGCCTCAAAACAGCCACAACCGGCGTCCACAGCGAGCAAGGCTTCGAAATCGCCAGCCGAGACGAAGACTTCGAAGGAAGGAGAGACGGGGACAATCTCGAAGGACACACAGGCGGAGAATGGCGTGAATGCTGAGAGTCGACAGCGCAGTGTATCCTTGCCATCGCGCAAGCGCTCTGTCTCCACTGCTGGTCTTCAAGAACCAGCAGAGGAGGATAACGGGGACAGCAAAAGACCAAAACGTGTTAGGAGGCGGGACACTGCTCTTGCTGAAGACACAGTCGACGAGACGACCTTGCGGACAACACAACTGCAACCATTCCAGGGCGCCGACCAAAATCTCTTTCAACTGACAAAGGATATACTCGAAAATCTTGGAGTGACCGATGCGGCTACTGTGAACAGCATTGAAGAAATTCTTGATTCCTGCGCTCTGGAAGACAGAACATCAAAACTCGCGCAAACTGCCAGCATCGACTTGCGCGATTCACTAACATCGTATGACGAGGACGCCGCTCTGATATTTCTAAACAAGGCTGACAGCCCAGCTGTGGGCATGAAAACATTCCTTGAGCACACGAAAGCAGGTGCACAGCGGGTTGCTGAAACAGCCAGCTTTGAGGATCGTAGCGGCCTGAGAGCATTCGTAAAGAGAGTTAACTCGGGTTGGATGGCGGCTCAGGACGTGGCCTTTGAATGGATTCTAGCCATATCCCGGAGCTACATGACGACGAAATGGACGGAGCAGCTGAAGACCGCAGTCGTCCAAGTCACCAGCCATTTCGACGAGGCCATCTATGACCGAGTCGTACTCGAGATTGATCGACTCCAGCAGCAGGAAGACAAAGAATCCGAGTTGGATGAACTAGATAACCTCGTTCAGATGCTCTTCGAGTTACATCTTGATGTTTACGAACGTATTACCAACCCGAATAGCCGCGTCGACATTTCCATTAGACTCGGCACGAAAGGCCGTCTGAGTCGATGGCTGGATCTTGCCTCGGTATTGCGGCGCTCAAGATCAGCTGAATCTGGCGTGCAATTGTCGCTGCGATTTCTGTGGGCCTGTGTCTTCTCGACCACAATGGCGGAGGGCATTTCCCGAGATCATGTACTCTCGTGCTGGCACAGTTTGCGAGATTATCTCACAGCAACGGCGCAAGGTAAAGTCGAACTTCCCAATAACGCCGTGATGCCTGAAATATCATCGGTTGAGGCAGACCGGGAAATCAGCAAACTTACGACTATGGATTTTTTCTTGGGGCTCTTCCAGGAGGAGATGGCTGACCCTGTTGCGGTCATCGACACCCTTGAGCCAGTACTTAACCCGGACGGGGTCTTTGTGGAAAATGGAAAAACGCCTGAGGCTGATGGAGACAGGACGCAGGCGGGAGGTCTTGCTAGAATATCCATCAAGGATTGCGCCAGTCAAGGTTTGAAAGACCTGTGGAAGTTCCTTCTAGGCAGCAGCACTGACTTGAGGCTGCTACTGTGGTCTCGCCTGAGCGATGCCTACGGCGCGATCAAGTACACCACTAAGCAGTTCTCTTGCCTTTTGAAGAGCATTGAAATGGTAATCAAGGATATTGCTAGCGAAACGTACCTGAACACAGCTCCAGAGGCTCGAAAGTTGCTTCTTCTGAAGCTTCTAAGGTCTATTCACGACATGATGGTATCGGCTCTTTCCCTAGCTTTGAACGACAACACCGCCTTTGACATCATTGACGAGGAGCACTTACGTTCTACATCATCCGCCCTTGCGAGGTTGAGCTGCCTCATCCACGTGGCGGTGATGCAGGAGGACGACTTCACACTTGGGATAACTCCTGCCCCATCAAAGTCTGGGGCTTTTAAGGGATTGCTAGAGAGCTTGCGGGATCTACAAGTCCGGACATGGACTTTGCAATATTGCTTGATCAAGGTCGGCATGTATCAGAATACGTCTATCTTCAAGACGCCTCATAATGACCTCGCGGAGTTTTTGAGCGCTGTCCATCAAGTTTTGGGCCTGAGAAAAGCGTGTAGCTCGTCAAACAAGGTTTTCTTGAAGATGATGCGGATCGAACTGCTGAAACAGAGGAATATTGAGAACTGGGAGGACTATCTGGGTCAGGTACTCTACGATTTGCACGGCTTGAAGCTAGGGGTTGGCATCTGGGATGTTCATGATCATGGCTGTGTGCCTGAGAAATTGGAGAAGCGGCAGGCGATGCAACTCGTTGAAAAGATCACGACTCTTGCCAATCGCATGTCCATGAAGGATCTTCTAAAATCAGATCTCAAGGCTACCATCGAGCATATGCAGGGCGCCATTGGACAATCCAAATCCAGTACGCCGATGGTTCACAACCTTCGCAACTTCCAGGAATATCTCAAAAAGCCGATACACCCTCTGCGCCTGTATCAAGCGCTCGATGGCACTGTACCACTGGATGCCATGACCGTCAACACAGCAGAGTCATCACTCGCCAGACATGGCTGGTTCTTCCTTCTCGGCATGATTGCCCTGACCAAGTTCAAAGGCGTGGACCTGAATCGCCGTCAAACTCCGGGAGCTACAGATGATTTACGTATAGGAGCAACATTTTTACGGCTGCAACTCCAATTTACGCCAGACATGTGGGAAGCATGGTTCCGGCTGGCAGAATGTTTCGATTATGAGTTAGATGAAGCGGTTTTGTGGTCTGCTGACAAGATGAACAAAGATCGAACCGAGTTGCTGAAGTTCCAGCGGCACGCAATTCACTGCTACACTCTGGCACTGTCATACTCTCGCACCTGGACACCTGAGACCAAGGAAGACGAAGACAAACTATGCCACCTATACCACAAGTTCGCCATGCGCATGTACGCGTCAAGCCGGGAGCCCTTCGCGATGGAGCCTTTCCAGCACAGCGACTATGCTAGATTCTACCCCGAAGCTAATGGCAGCGGGACCTTCAAGAAGCTCTTGCACAGGGAGATGAGTGAATACGAAGTGTGGAAATATGCAGCTACCTTATTCAGGTGGGCGATGAGGGGAGACCCAAAGGATTGGAAGAACCCATACATGCTTTCCAAGTGCTTGTGGAAGATGCACCAGAAGACACAGGATACTCTCGAGGCGAAGGATAGAAAGTCACAGCCAACTGTCAAGACTGTCGTCAAAGCCTTGGAGAAGACAATCGAGGTGGTGTCCCTCCTGCCAAAACCCCGACATGGCCAAGACCCAGTTCTCGAGCCGCATTACAAGATCGTTTCAATACTCCATAAGCTCGTCAATTTGAAACACCTGCCAGCACAGGAAGCGGCCGAAATCCTCCAGCGACAGCCATATGCAATTCAGCGTGGCCAGGAGGTTACTATTGGTTCGCCAGATGACTGGGAGGGCTATGTTATCGACATATTGCGCCTTCTCCGTGATAAGGACAAGTCTCATTGGCAACACCGAATCATCATGCGACACGCATGCATGATCTACGAGCCTCACGAAGATGACTCTTCCAGCCATCTCATCGAAGCTCAAGGGGCATTCGCTGTACTGCGCGAACATATGGTAACCAAGACGATGGCTATCAACGTATGGAAATGTGATGCGGAACGCCCTGGCCGCCATCACGTCTACACCGAGCAGTATGTACGGTATATAGTGCGACTGCTGACCATCACGAACGACTGTGTGAACATGGAATTGCTTCTCCGTAAGATCCGCAAGAAGGGTGCAGACTTCTATCACTTCAATGAATTATGGGCCACATGCGTGCAAGCATACACCAGGCTTTTACGTTATACTTGTCAAATTCCGCCGTTGGAGGAGGATGTGTTCAAGAATCTGAGCACTGAGGAATTCGAGATACTGGCAGAACGAATCAGCGGGTGGGCTGGCCAAAAGGAGACAGATCATCACGCGCTAAGGGCCATGAAGGAGGCTATTGAGCTGAAGAAGCTCAACGGAGGCCTGACAAAAGCCGGAATGATCGATGATTTGATCCATGACTGCTACTCCATTCTCTACCAGGGTATCGCTGGGGAACTTCCTGGCCCAGAACCCTCCCAGGTCATTGAGGACCGCAATCGTGTCAGGGACGCAGAGATGACCGGTGTCCATAATGAAAAGGAACAGTTCAGCGGATTGTTACATCCCAATGGCGTGGACAGGAATGGTGACCATAACCTTGGCCCCGCCAGCCACGGATCTAGTGAGGCGCCGTCTCAGAATGCCAACGGAGGCGAGAAGATGGAACGGTCCACCTCCAACACAGGAGATCAAAGTGTCACACGCCGGAGACTAGTGGGTGTTCGACGTGCCGATGTGCTCCGGAAAGCTGAGCAGGCGGTGCTACGAGCTACCGAACAGCCGCCACCAAAGTCCGCCGTCAGCGAGAGGTCCAACGGCAGAAAGTCGCGACGTGGGAGCGCTGGAAGCGGTAAGAACGGCAACGAAGCCAACGACGGCGAGGAGAGCGAAGGTGAGGAAAGAGACGGCAATGTTGAGATGAGGCAAGAGAACGAGGCTGATGAGAAACAAGAAGGCGGCGATGAAGCAGGTGAGGAGGCAGCGGCGAACGCAGATGACGAGAGCGAGGCATCGAGCCCCAGGCCCGAACACGACGATGCGGATGACGAAAGCGATCTCAGTGATGTTCCTGAAGACTACGATCAAGATATTCCACCGACTCTGATGTTCCCTAACTTACGACGAAGTATGGACAATTCGCCTGTGTCGAGCACGGGAGCTGGCAGCAGCGCGTCCGGCGAGGAAAGCGATGAGGAAGAAGAGGAACAGGGTGATGATGAAGACGAGCAGATGGCCGAGGGAGAGGGGGAGGAGGACGGGGAGGGACAAGTGGAAAACCTGGAAGTGCCTGACAGTCAACTTAGTGCTGACGAGCTCGTTACGGCAGAGGAAGATGTTGGAGAAGAGACTACTTAGACCTCGTGATCTCTGGATTGGTGTTTTACGATGAGAGGGCGATGCGCGGCATGCTATATGGCCCAAATCCTCGGAGGCCAGTCTCTCAAGCCTTCCTCTTAATCATTGTTTGCTGTTGGTCTGGGTACTCGGAAGCGAAGTCGTAAAGGGCAAAGGGTTCTGGAATCCATTTTTTCACTGGAACGTCTTTGAGTTAGGCCGCCCTTGACTGAAGTGAGGCTACTCGTTGTAAATTCATGTTGAATTGAAAAACGTTCAGCCGTGGACCTACACCAGGGACATCGGAACAGAGTGCATACTAAGTACTTAACAAAAATCAATTAATACCTACTATAATATAGCCGGGCTCATATTCCTACGAGGTGAATACTTACGCCAAGCTTCGTCGCCGAAACCAACATCCGCTCAGTTCTCGATCGATTCCATAAGTATCCTCTACTAAAGCACGCAGATCTGGACATGAAATTAACGCAACATATGGTTCCAGCAGGCATGTTGCTGTGGGCTATTGGTGTTCTCGAAGACATATTTAATGTGTACAGGCTTTCCAGATACTCGATTATCTACTCTATAAACGACTCAAGGTCCCAGGCAACTCCGGTCTCCATATGTAATTCAGGAGTTGACTGGCGTTGACCATCTCGGGCCGCAGCTGGTCGACAGAGGTCACGCCCAGCAACGCCATGCCCAATGCTACTTCTTCCGACAGGACTGCAACATAAGTTGTCAATATGACTCGTCTCGCGTCATTGGTTGAGGGAGGGTAGTAAACTTACTGTCTATGCACCTTTCAACACCTTGGGAGCCATAGGCTGCCATAGCATAGAAGAAGGGCCTGCCAAATCCAACCGCCGTAGCACCCAGAGCTAGCGCCTTCAGCACATCTGCCCCATCTCGACAGCCACCGTCCAAGTAGACCTCCAATTTATCAAGTACCCCGGGACAATACGTCCGGATCTCCAACAGGGTTGCCAGAGCATTCGGGGCGGTGTGCTGCTGTCTACCACCATGGTTACTGAGCAGTATGCCTTGGCACCCATGCTCTGCGGCCAACTTCGCGTCATCAGCAGTCTGGACCCCCTTCAGCACTATGGGGCCAGGCCATTCCACCCTGATCCACTCGAGGTCCTTCCAGGTGACGCTGGGGCTCAACTGCCCAGGCACAGGACGTGCACCCACCGCCGGGGCGAAGGTGTTCTCGGTGCCATCCTCTACCGCCGGGGCCCTTGCCTTGCTGTGATCCAGACCATCGGCCAGTGCCTCCTCGGCCTGCTTCCTCCTGTCCTCGGTCCTCTTGCCCAGGACAGCCGTGTCGACGGTGATGAACAGGCCCTTGTACCCTGCCCTCCTCACCTTCCGGATCAGGGTGATCGCCTTCTCCCTGTCCGTCGGGAGGTACAGCTGGAAGGACAGCCGCGAGGGGCTCGTGGCCTCCCCGCCTATCGCCCTCAGCCCTGCGGCGTGCGACTCCATGATCTCCTCCAGCGGCTTCGTGCTCGCCGTCGATATTATCCCGTGCACGCCCTTGCGCACGAGACCCTTGACGAGCTCGAGTTCTGCGTCGGGGTGGGACATGCCCATGGTGCCCATGGGGCTGATGAAGAACGGGACGGTGGAGGGGTAGCCTAGTAGAAGCGAGTTCAGGGACACGCTGCCTACGTCGCGTAGTACCCTGGGCCGGAAAGTGACTTGAGACCAGGAGTCGATGTTGCCCCGGAACGAGAGCCCAGAATTGGCGCTACTGGTGACATAAGTCCATGACCGGCGGTCGAGGACCTTCCGGGCTTCGGGCTGAAAGTCGTCGGCCCTGACGCATAGGGTGAGTGGCCTCACTTCCTTGCTGTTTGTGGCAGCCACGGCATCGGGTGGGTTTGCTGCGATGATGAGGGCTTTGGCTGTTGACGGGTCCAGCTCTCCCTTGTAGCTGCCCTCGGGTAGGTCATCTAGAATGTTCATTGAGTGGACTTTATCGAACTCGGGTGTGGCGTCCTGTTTGAGAATGTCAGTATGCAGGTCCTCCTTGGCTTTGGGTGAGAGTTCCGAGACATCAACTTACAGCCCCGCCCTGCCTCAAGAGGATGTTTCGACCCCCTGGGTGTTCGTCCAGAAACCCAGTGACATCGTAGACTTTGCCATGTATTACTATCCAACATGAGTCTGCAGACCTGTGTTGGGCGACTTCCGAGCCGTTTAGCATGATTGCAGCTTTCAGAATACTCGGGAGGCGTCCGGAATGGTTGACCTGTGTCGCATATATAAGGATCATCAAAGTCCAGGCCTCCTGCCATATGATGTACTGGTACACGCGTAGACGAGAGGACCCCCGGGCTTTGGGGTCTTCGGCATCTTAAGCTGCTGCAGTATCTACCGGTCGGTATCTGGATTGATGCCGCGCTGATATTTGTTGTGAAGAGTGTGCCGGTGATAACGATGCGGGGAAATCCTCCCGGAGAAGGCCCTGTGTTAGCCCTGGCCCAACGCGTTCCTTTTTGATACAGTCCACTGCGTATCAATGACGAAGCAGAGCTCCACCCAATGCAATGAATGATTTCTATGGTGGAAGATGGGAGCATTCGACGTTGATATAATAATATAACGATCCTTGATCCTAGATATGATGCAGTCAAACCTACTGCTCCGTCTCAAGCGCTTGGCGAAGTCCAAGTCTTACCCCAAGTGCCATTGCCCTTCACGATATCCACAAACTCCTGAGCAATGATCCTGTCCGTCTGCTCGGAAGGATGAAGCGTGTCATACCACATGTAGCTGTCCCGGATAGAGGAGTTGTCGCAGGCACTACCGCAAGCCTCGATCGTCGAAGTCACATTCAGCGGCACGGTGCCGTTGAGGTAAGCCCCGGGATCATGCCAAATATCACTCAGCTGTTTGAAGTGCACCAAATTAGATATATGTCTACAGCCCAAAGTTACGCAGTTCTCCTTACCAGTGAGTGGACGTCAAAAACGGTAAAGGAGCTCTCTGGGTATCGGTCCGTGATTTGGACCTCAACGGGTGTCCGGTACTCGTAGACGCTATTGACGAGGGATACGTACTGACGCATCTTCTCGCTGACCTGGGTAACATTGCTGTTGTAATCGTCCTCGTCTTTCCAGTACTGGCTGTCGAGGGTCCCACCGTTCTCGGGCAGCGCGTACATAGGAGCATAGTTCAGGGGTGCGATATTGAGAAGTATGAAGTTCCGTGCGCCAGCCTCGTGAAGAGTGTCAAGCTGTGAATAAACGCAGTCGATATAGTCCTCAATGGTCAGGTTCAGCCGGTTATCCGTGAAGAAGGCCGATGGGCCTAGGTCGTTCGTCCCAATCCAGATGGCACTGTCATCAATCGTAGTCCAATCAGTAACTGGATTTCAATCCTGGACGGCTAATGACTTCGTGTATGTTGGCTTGAAAGGAAATGCTGAGATATTCGACTTACTAGATGGTCCCATCTCCCGGCTTTATAAGTGAGCTGTTCCCGACATATTCGGTATCGTTCAGGAAATGTGAAAGTTGGTCTTGTTTAACGCCGCTCCTCGATGACGGGGAGAAATATGTGTCACAAACGGCCCCTGAGACGGCGTAGTCATAGAGATTGATTCCTGTATACTGCTGAACGTACTCAGTCCAGATTCGACCTCCTGTCGTCGTGTCATTAGACTGTTATCATGTCAGTGATTATGTCTTTGCATCAAGATAGACCATAAAGGTGATTGGCCATATACCAGAGCTTCTTCAGGGTCTGGGGTGTAATAATGAGGCCCATCGTCTGTGTAGGAGTCTCCGAAAACACTATGGGATTGCCAGTCAGTGAGAACTACATTTCATCCTTGCTTGGGATCCCTACATAAGCGTTGAGAAGTTTGTCAGAGTAGCTGATCCAGTAAGCGCAGCATTTGTTATTGTGCTGAGCAAGAGCAGCGACTGCATATGCCTTGTGATCTTGGGTGGCATCATCTTCTACGACCGGCTCTCCACCATCAATGTGAAGCTCTTGCGGTCATATAGCGCGATCTTTCACGAGAGATTAGCGAGAGATTCGGGTATCTCTAATAACTCGACGACCATGGAGCATCATTATAAACAATTTCTTGCAATTCTCCTCATTGTGGCGCTCCCCTACGAACGAAAGCCGGTCATCCGGGACTGAGTGCCGGAAATCCGAATGTTTCCCGATTTTCCCATACGCTAGTTTCCAAGAGTCTTCGGCACAATTGAGGACGAGCGTTGCGACTAGAGGCGGAGAAAAGGGGGCAGTGGTGCTAATGACACAGCGTCGAGAGCTCCGCAAAGTTGCATCCTGCAGTGCTCCCATGGAGAAGGGCGATATTTCGCCGAGAGGTAACAATTTCGATCTTAAGGTCACCTCCATTTGATGTTGCTCCAAACGGGTTGCAACGTGTTGTGCTGTAATAACCCAACGGTGACAATACCTAGCCTTTCCGGAATCGAGCACTTGAGATAAATCAAAGGGACTTTGATCGTTATCACTGTCAAGTTGAGCTTTGCAGGACTATATACGCGCTGCAATAGATTGAACCAATCAAGTTCATCCTTGATTCTATGGCATATTGGCTAGTTCACAGCACACATGCTAATCACCCCTTAGTGCAATGAATTCTAGCCTGGTTTAATCTCAACAAAGTGAACCAATAACAGAAACGTGCGTGCATGTAACGTCCGGGCGCCTCGCTCACAAGGGTGAGCTATGTTTCGAGCAGCAGGAAATGGAAGAAGCGCCGACACTCGCGACCTGCAGAAACAGTTATTAGATATCACACGGGGTGAAATCCGAAACTGGAGGCTATAGTCTGATTGTCCAGTTTGAGAGCAGGCTTGCATGGAAAACTATATACATCTGGGGTCTCATGTTGGAAGGCATTTGAGCTACTCGCCACTTTCACACGCTTTGATTCGGCCTTACATGTTTCTAGGGGCGAAGATTATATACCTGTGTGCTTTTAGAAATATCGCAGAGCTTCGTTTATATGGGTTCCATATCAAGTTTCCGTAATCTCTTTGATGAAGCCCAACGTCCTAGAGCACAGCTGAATGGTTTAGGTAGGCTTCGTTGGTGATACGACTTATTCTTTTGAGATTTCCATTGTATCATACGTAGATTACTTGATATCACGGGAAACACATGAGTCTCATAAAGTCTCCATGAGAGAAACCTGGTACAGTCCCTGGTCAACATTTTAGGTCGGCTAGTGTGTGTAACCCACAACACTCAAGATGTAGGCAGACAGGCCCGGGGAGATGATGCCTCTGGCTCCGGAGGGTAGTATGCAAGTGACATATTATTTATCTCCCCGGTCCCCTACAACCGGGTGACCATGTACTCTGATGATTTACATGCAAGAGACCGTAGAAATGCAAGGGTTTGCTGTTCTTCACCGCAGTCCATACTCGATCGAGAGGACCGGTAGGGTGGAGGATAGGCTGCACCTCTATATTAACCTAATGGGCCCAGGGTCCCGGATGCTTCCAGAGCACATGATGGCTTTCCAACTTCTATGGCATAAAGCAGCATTTGCAATATGTGATAAAATAAGCTGGATGGCGAAATAGTTGACGTGGAGCACCTAGTAATATCGTCAGGGCTGGGTGCTTTGGGGTTTCACTAGTCGTAAGAATTTTACCAGCAAATGATGTAGGTACATTCTTGCCTACTGCGAGGTTATTCTACACCACCAATAATATTTCAGATTATACTCCTTGTGGATTCGAAGGTCGCTATAACTCTTTCGCTTATGGTAACTCTGCAACGTCCAGGGTTCACGATAGAGATGTAGGCTGCCCTGTTGATATTTCAAACATTCAGGGCATCAAGCCATTACGGCCCAGCACATGCAAAAGCCTGGCGAAATGTGCAGGAGCCTTGGAAAAAGCAAACATAAATGGGAAAGGCAAAAAATGCAAAGTCGGAGACCTAAACCTCACCTCGCTAATGTTCCTCCCCTCACTCACTAAACATTATATCATTTCTCACAAAAGCCGTCGCGTATGATTTGGTAGCAAGTGACCTGTTTGCATGGATCGAGGTGTTGTTGGGCGTGACTGAGCTCAGCAAATTAATAGGAGAAAGTGCACAAGCTTAACAATAAATAGGTCGCCTGCAGAACGCACCCGCAATACGAGTATGCATACATACTCCCAAAGCCATCTTGATGCAGTTGGTAGTTCTGAAACGACTCACTTGACCCCTTATTGGACCACGTCATTGCGGAAAGTAGCAACAGACCAGGGTCCAAATGAAATAGAATGCATTTAAAATATGGGCGGCAATTTGTGCATGCGTCCTAATTCAATCCTTCTTTGTTCACCGGATGTGTTTCAGGCATCCAGATCCCTTACCCTTCTTTCCATTCAATGTTGCCATATAACAAAGACACCGTTGATTTTGCATCTCCGAATCCGGGATTTGATCTATCATGGGCGCCACTGATGCGTATCAATGTAAAGGTGACCCATCCCTGGCTAGCAAGTCTTGGACATTGAGACCTTCTCCAGTCCCCCGGCCGCACGACATTGACTTGATCGACTTGATCGATTTGACCGGTGAGGACGACAACCCGGCCCCAATCGAAACTGTCAAGACTTCGCACGCACCCTCTGCAGACAGCAACAAAATGAGCGAGACGAGAGCAAGACAGAACATGAGGGCACAAAACTCAAAATCAGCGGAGGATCACGACGATGACAATGATGATAAGGAGAGGCCTAGGAAGCGTACACGGCGAGACCACTTCCAAGCCCGCTCAAACAACACATCCACTGTTGTTCGTGGTGAACGAACGCTGTCACCCATACCTTTGGTTCAGAGTGACATTGGCGGCGCTCCTCTTCCTAGAGTGACACGTCACACCAGTAGGAAGGTTCTCGAGGCTCAAAATGGTCCAATTGAGGGCGAAGACAGTGCTCCCAATGTGTTCCCAAAAACTCCCTCGTCTCCCTCTCAAGCCAACAACGGAGGCGGTCAAGAACAGGCCGATGTACCTGGACTCCGGGCACTCAAGTCCCGCATTGCTGAGCTTGAGCACGAGAAAGACGAGTACCGTGCAAACCTTCATAAAGAAAAGGCGACATCAATGTCACTGCGAGCACAGATTCTTTTGTCTCAGGCAACGGCCAGTTCCGAACATGTAGCTGGCGTCACGAACCCACGGGAGCGGCCTCCCGATGAGCAGTACAGCCGTCAAGTCCTTGATGGTGACTATCATGCTGAACAGCTCCAGAAGGAGCTTGAGCAGCTATGGGAAGATCTGGCCCAGCTTCCGGGGGCTCGAAAAACAAGGAAGAGGTTCGCATGTCTCGCTGGAAAAGACATTAATCTCCAGAAAGAAAACGAGGAGTTGATCAGGGAGAAGAAGACATTGACGGACGAGGTTCGCGATTTGGCTGCCCAGAGTGCGAAGCTGCTGTCAGAACGGGACACGGCCATGAAGGAGCTGACCGAAACAAAGAAACAAAAGCATGAAAATGAGAATATCCAAAGTTCTCGCCTATCTGAGCTTGAGAGAGACCTCCGAGAAGCGCATGTCACATCCCAGAAGGCTTCATCTGATTATGAAGAAAGGTTGTCGTCGCTGCGCAAGACAAACAGTGCATTGAGGAAAGTCGCGAAAATAATTTCGCTTCCAAAAGCAGCTATTGAATTGCAGGAAGCCAGCGAAGGGGAGCAGGACCTCCCAAGTAACATCCAGATGCTTGAAGCCGGCCTTGCAGAGCTGCAGTCTAGGAACAAAGAGCTCGAATGGCAGGTCGCGGAAAAGACCGAAGTTCAACGTCAGCTCGATATTGTCAAAGCTACTCTCAAGAAAGCGGAAGAATCTAATGCACTAAAGGATCAGGCAACCAAGAAGATGACTACGCTCGAATGCGTCAAGCGTCAGCTTGAATTCGAGAACGACGAGCAAAAGCGAAAGAATTCCGTACTCAAGGAAAGAGTCGCTGACTTGCAGAAACGACGGCGTGAGATGGTGGAAAAGAAGAAGGAACTTCAGACGCGGTTGCTTGACGCTGAGGCCAAGATCGCTTCACTCACCGAGGCGAACGATGCGGCCAAAGCCAGTGACCGTTCCCTTCAGGAAGAGAATTTAAAGAATATAAACGAGATTGAACACCTAAAAGCAAGGGTGTGTTCACTGGAGGAGATAAGCGCGGCTGCTAAAGCTTGCGAACAATCTATCCAAGAAGAGAAATCGGAGTATATGACGGAGGTTAGCCATCTCGAAGCCAAAGTCAAGCAGCAAGCCGAAAAGGAGAACGCACTCGCGACTAAGATCAAGAGCTTGGCCATGGATCTTGAAGCAAAGAAGCAAGAAGTGATCATTCTCAAGGGCCAGGTTCGTGAAAGTGAGGCTGGGCTTGCTTCTTCCCACAGCCAGCATGTCGCCGCCCTCCAAAATGAGAGGAAGCAGCATACGGAAATCTTGGCAATACTAGAGACTCAAGTGCAGGAATCGAATGATAAAATGAGGAAAATGGATGCTCAGTACGAAAAGTGCATCCAAGACAGGGATGACCGGATCGAGGCACTCACTACCACGATCCAAAATGACAAGGCTGCCCATGATGATCAAATGGTGAAAAGTTCTATGGAAGCAAGAACACTACGGGATCAAAATCAGAGACTGAATGAGACTCTAGAAGGGCGTGTCAAAACTATCCAAGAGACGAAGATGCAACTCAAGTATTGGGAGAAGAAGTTCAACGACGAGGAGCGAACTCGCCAGGAACTCGATAAGACGATCCGGGAGCTCGAGATGAGGCTCGAGGCCCAGGGAGAGGACCTCCAAGCAGCACAGGGCCAGTGGGAAGACAAGATTGCCGATGCCATCAAACAGACGGATGACACTCTCCGGAAATTCATGGATACGAGGTTCTGTGAGCTCGACTTGGCGTACAAGAATTGGACGCAAGAAATTCAGCAGAAATTCGACAACTTCCTTGGTTGCGTCAGGTCACAGATTGGTCGCAAGATAGAGGAGAGGCACCCAGAGGACGAGGATGAAATCGCAGACGACAGCCTCACGGTTGAGAGGCTCCAGGAGATGCTAAAATTGAAGCTCGATTACGTTGAGAGAGAGCTCAACTGGTATAGGGAAAAGTTTGTGGAGAAGCAGGAGCATTTGAAGGAGGCGGTCGAGCAACGGCAGGCTGCTGAAGATCGTTTGCGTGGCTTGCGAGACGTGATCTGTGTGGATTGGCCCCCGTCGCTCAACGAAGTCTGAGGCCCAGTCTGTCTACTAGGCCTGGCTGTGGAATACTTGCAGTGGGTCAAATATGAACGAGGTACTACGAGGTTGTGTCGTGTACGAATCAGGTGCTCTAGATTTATTCTTCGAAATGCTACATACGTCGATACGTAAGCGACTAAGATTGAAACCTTATCCGGAAGAGGACATTCATTCCTTAACAAACTGAAACCACGTCCCTAATGTTGCCCAATGAGCCAATTGATTCTCTCCAACCTCCTTCCAGCGTGTTGCTGGCGATGCTTCTCAAAGTAGTCCTCAATATGGTCTGACCGCATGTTCCAGTTGATCTCGTCCCTGTTCTCAAAGAGGCTGACACGGTTCCCAGTCAGACCTCGCGGGTCACAATTGGCCGCCATCTTCTCAAACCACGAACGTTTCTCCTTCTGCTCCGAGGTGAGGTCGCGGGCCCTATACGCAGCCTTGAGCTCCTCCCATCCTGTATAGCTCCCTACATCCTCAGCAACGTAGTGCCCTGTGCCCGAGAGCACCTCGAACTCGCCCGTGGCATCGGAACGCCCCTCGACGGTGAGGAAATGCTCCCAGTTGTCTCCGAAATCATAGGTGTAGACAATCTTCTTCCCTTCCCACTTGGCGTTATCAAGCAGCTGGTATAGCTTGTACTCATCTGCCTTCTTCTCTTGCGTCTGGGGATGTCGCCGGCCGCCCTCGTGCATCCGGTCGATGCCGCTGAACTGAGTCCGAGGTACGGGGTCGGTGATGCGGAACAGGTATTCGGGCGCCGTCGACGCCGGGTTGTTCCCCCCATTCATGGCCTGCATCCTCTGGAACTGTATGATCTGCATCATGTCTGTGGGCGGGCTGTAGCTGGGGTTGACAACGGCGAAGTCGAAGGAATGTATCGCTGCCCAGCCGAAGGCGAGCTGCAGGGAGGCATGCAGCTCGTAGAAATCGGCATCCGCTGGACAGGAGAGTGTTCGAATGACAGGAGGCTCCTTGATTTGTTCGGGATGAAGATGGAATTTGATAATATAGTTTGGGCGCTTGCAGATAATCTTGTGCATGGCCCAAGAGGCCGACTGGCAGCTATGAGAGCAGTAGGCCGCTCTACGGCATCGTGCACAGCGTTTCAAGGTAAGAGCGGAATCAGCCTGCTGGGTACAGAAGGGATTTCCACATTCTCGGATGGAGGGAACAGTGGAAGAGTACATTGTTGTGGTGATGATAGAGCAGAATGTGTCTCGTTGAATATGAAGGTTACAGGAGGACAGAAAACTCTGCTTTGCGGGGAGGGAAGGGCGTAGTTATGCCCACATGGACCAGGCGGTGCGCTAGACTGAATTCCGTGACAGAATATTGCTTTTTCTGAGTGAAATATCTTCAAGGGGCTTGGGAACCTGAGAGTCGTCCGGGCAAGGTCAGGTGGCCTCCATTGGTGGCTAGGGAGACCGTCGATGTCATAGACAAGGCTGGCACCGGATCAGGTGATGATCCAGTGTGCAAGCCCTGTGGCTGTTGAGCAGGGCGAAATGCAGGTAGTAAGAGCAGATACCGACTCAAAATGATGTACGCAGGGCTTTGAACAATGTGGTTGACAAATATGGTCCACATAATTGAGGACATATACCTCGGCTGGGGTAGAATAACACTCGGCTGGGGTTGGAATGTTGAGATGGGGTAGAACTGCACTAACAACATGGATTGGGGTAGAGTTGAATATATAAAATAAGCATATGCTACGTATATACTGGGACTGTATGTGTTATATATAATGTGTAAGTCGAATAAGAGAATATACTATAAGTAAGGTTTATTAGTGCAGTTCTACCCGGGCCCGTTCTACCCGGTTTCAACTTTTCTACCCCAGCCGAGCTTTAGTGTACCCCAGATGGAACACTATAATAGGTCCGTAAAATGTTGTTCGTGACCACATTAATGTATAGCCTTCGCCAAAGGTGTTTACTTCCGACACAGAGCTACAAAGGGATGGTATTCCCAAGATAGGCCAAGTATTATGGATTGAATGAAGCGGTCTCTACTCAGCTTGACTGGGTATGTGCCAAATTTGTGCTGAGCATATGCTCTGGGGCGAATGTAGGGTTGAGCATATGTTCAGCATATATTCAGCATGTTCTAAGTATGTGTTGAGAATATGTTGAGTATGTGTTTAGCATATGTTCAGTATATATTCAGCATATGTTGAGTAGGTGCCATGTGTTTATAGTATATCTGGGTTATTGTGTTTTAAAGAACATAACTATCTATATACTGGACAAATAACTTTTTAATCTGGGTAGAGCATAGATCACAGATCGCAACGTTCTTCAGCACATCGAGCTGTACTATGGTGTAGTGGGTGATTACCTGTGACTTTCTCGGTAGTAAGTCGTCCATGTTAGCTGACATATATCTATGGAGGTAGTTAGTCGGACTTATAATATGAGTTCGCTTATTCTTATTTATCATCGACCCAGAGTCTATTAGGTCTGGTCTAAAAAGCACAGCATCACCAAGGCTAGCAACGTAACCGAATAGCTCTCAGCTTCGGTCAGAAGATCCAGAAGCATTTGCGATATTTCCCATTTCTAAACTCCAATTCCAGAGATTGGTGGAGACACTGTTCGGACAAATAGCTTCAAGGTTGCCCTTTCAGGTTGCGGAATGGCCATCCTGAGTTGCGTCGGTGCAACTCCGAGATTGGAGTACGAAATCTTTGAAGCAAATGCAAGTCGTCGAAATAGGAGCTTGGACTCCGAGTGCCATTTCAAATAGACCGATCACCAATAGACCCTCTGAGTACTAGTCTGTCTTGATTATGATCCTCGCAGACTCGCAGAGGTAGTGAATCTGTATGGTTGCATTGAAGCATCATCACCTTGGTGCTTATTCAAGTCACATGCTAGTGTAAATAATGGATCAGGGGCCCGTGTAGATATGAAACTGCACCCTCCGCAGGGACCATATCAGTCAAGGGTTAGGGTTGACTCCAGCTGCCGTTGACATTAACATGGGTGCACCCCCGTACTTCGTATACAACCCCTGGAGTCTTACGCCTCTAGGAGCGCGTAGGTGGGTCCGGATTGTCTGTTTCAGGGTAGATGAGCAGTGTGGCTTGTAACTTTAAACCTTGAAATCAAGTTGTATGAATAGATGATGAAAACGCGGGCGATGTAGATTGAATCCATTCCATCTTCCTCTCTGTCGCACTGTCCACCAGCAGCAGCTCCAATACCGGTACCGACAATCTTCGTCAGTAGAACATGTCAGCAAACTTCTGGGGCGGATCTGCTCCTCAACGCAGGGAGCCGCTCCTGCCCCAATCACGGCAGGAGCTCGGCAGCGATGATCACCGTGGTGGAGGAACAGCAGCAGGAGACGATGAGAAACCTACGGATCCGGGCCGGGAGAGGGACAAGATCAGGTGCCTCGACGGGCTCCGAGGCGTCGCGTGTTTCCTTGTCTTCAATTATCATTTCCTATGGCCATGGACGCCGTTAATCATGCTCGGCTATGGCGCACGAGTGCCCCAGTCCCCGGAACCATTTGAGGAGTGGGCCTCGCTGCCCATAATATGTCTCCTCCACCGCGGGCGGCCCATGGTCGCCATCTTCTTTGCCATATCGGGATACGTCCTCTGCCGCCACATGCTGAGGGCGATACACCAGCGGCGCCTTGATGACGTCTACAAGCGCCTCGCCTCCGCCGTCTTTCGGCGGGTATTCCGCTTGTACCTCCCGCCGACGATCAGCATGTTCATCGTGGCCCTGTTGGCGCAGATGGGCGCCTTCAGGTCCGAGGATGCCATCTACAAGGGCCCGGACTCGGTCTGGATCAACGGCACCGTGACCAAGGGCTTCTTCAACAACGGCAACAGCAGCTGCAGCGCCAACGGCACCGTTGCCGTGGTGGGTACCGCCGGGGTGGCGGATGCGCTGGACCTGCAGAGCCCGCTGTACCTGAACAGCTCGATCCACTGGAACGACACGCTGTGTCTGAACAGCACGTCGGAGCTGTACGGCGCCGCGGCCATCTACGCCGATGCGAACAAGCCCAAAGCTAAGCCGAAGCCGAGGAGGAGGGTGAATGGCACCTCGTTGTTCAACGAAACCACCCAACCCCCAACCCAGAAGACCGACACGCTGCACGGCCTGTACACATACCTAGGATACCACGCGGACGGCTCCAGGTACGAGCTGCCACAGTACGATGTCAGTGACCTCGGCCTCAACACCAGCAGCAACGCGACGGCGCCGCGGAACTTCACCTGGGTGCAGCTGGGCGGCATGTGGGAGGAGCACCCGCACATCCACCCCAACATCTTCAAGGCGCTTGCCAACTTCACCGTGGTCTACTCGGAGTGGGCGAATCCCTTCAACTTCGGCCACTACCACCCGCGCTACGACCCGCACACCTACACCATCCCCATGGAGCTGCGGGGGTCCATGGTCCTATACACCTTCCTCCTCGGCACGGCCGCGCTGAGGGCGAGGTGGAGGCTGGGCACGGCCGCGGGCCTGTCCCTGTACGCGCTGACTTTGGGCAGGTGGGACATGGGCACTTTCCTGGGTGGCATGGTGCTGTCCGAGGTGGATGTCCTGCGCTCGTCCGACCCAGGCGAGGTGGCGCCCGACGACCGCGCCCTCCTCCTCAGCCTCGGCGGCGCCGGCACAAGAGGCCTTCACGTCCTCGGCGACCTGTCGGTGCGCAGGTCGCGGGCGCTGCGCTGGCTCGTGATCCTAGTGGCGCTATGGCTCCTCTCCTATCCGGACGCCGGCGCTGAGTACACACCTGGTTTCCGCCTTCTCGCGTGGCTCGCGCCCCGTTGGTACCTGCCGATATCGAAGTGGATGTACTACCAGTCCATCGGCGCGCTGCTCCTCATCCCGAGCGTCCTGCGGAGCCCTACGCTGCGGGGCATGCTGGAGGGGTCGACGGCGCAATACCTGGGCAAGGTCAGCTTCTCATTCTACCTCGTCCACGGGCCGGTGCTGCATAGTCTCGGGTTCTGGATCATGCCGCGCTTGTTCGAGTGGTTTGGGAGGCCGGTGGGGTATATTATGGGGTGGTTCATGCTGTTGAGCGTTACGTTATGGCTTGTGTCCTGGTGGCATCGAAAGATTGATGTCTGGAGTGTGACGGTTGGGAGGAGGGTTGAGAGGGCGTTGGTGCATTCATGATGAGGCTTAACAAGACTGCGATCTATCTCTTGGGATGACATATTCTCCATCAATCTAATAGTACCTAATCGGGCTCAACACCGCTCTACCTTTCTCAACCCCTTGCGTTACAAATCGGGACAATCCAGGCGTTTGGGGATATGGAGCACTGCCAGATATAGCCATATAGATAGGATTCGAGTACGTTCTTGATTTTATTTCTATCAGCGTGGCGGACTCGCAAATCAGTGGATAATCGTTCCCTGGACATCCATATTCCTCTATGCCTATTTTTTCTGAAGGACCATGCTGCTCCAGGCAAGCAAATGATCCTATATACGTTCATCATGATGCAGTCGATCCCCACTATTAGGCAGCGAGTATTATCCGAATACATGAGTCATGTGCTGATCTACGACGGATCTATTCGTCTAAACAGTGGGGTGGCCTCCTATGGGCTGCCTGTTCGTTACCATCTTAATGGTTATAACACTCCGTCCTCTCGTTATCAATAGGCTCATATCATATTGGCAGCAGGGCCACATTCTATATGATGCTGTACCTGCAGCAGACATCTAAATGCATGCTTAGTCGTGGTCCCCACTGTTGCTGCAGGTACATACAGCGTGTGCCACTTGTGTATCCACTTTGGAGTCCATATCGCTATCAATATATAGACCACTAGGTACTCATTACCATTGCAGAGGGTATATAACGTCGTTGATATACCTAGTAAAGATGGTCCCATCCCAATGGACCCTCTGCATGCCCGTAGTCATGTGTAAACGAGATTAGCCTACTTCTTTCTCTGCATGTCGCGTAGGATTCAACGTTGCATGGACATTTTGGCTCCTGGAGCCATGGAGACTCGAGGATAGGGACTTTTTTAATGGTAGCATCATTCCACAAAGTAAAGAAATGGGCCCACGAAGTGATCCCAGTCAGTACAGTATATACAGTACAGTACCTAGAGTACAAATGTCGAGAGGCAGACTACACTATGAAGATACCAGCACATTCTTTCCACAGAGTAAGGCTTATTCAGCCTGATGAAGAGCAAAGCAGAAGCACGTTCACAATAGATAAACCATCTTTTGATGGTTCGTATATCGAGTCATCTCGTGGTCAACATCTGTTGCAGGTAGTATGCCAGATGAACTAGGCGGATGCGTTTAATCGGGTCGCTACGCCATCGTCTTTGGATCCTCGATCCGGACTTTTGATATAGAAACGCGAAGGATCGAAGGGTATCATCAGAGACTGCGAGGAATTCGAGTGAAGTCCCGCATCCCACATGGCCTGGTCCATGATATGTGGGGCCGACCGTTGCTATATCGCACGTAGTATATGGTGAAGACGGTCCTACAAGTATCGATCGAATGCCCCAAAGAGGATGTCCTTGTACCCTAAGAACTCTTGTGAGATACCGAAGTGTCACCTCCGGAGCTGTTTGTGCTTGGAGATAATACAAGTAATCATGAAGTCGACTCATCACGGGACAATGTTGACCTCGGCCATTGCATACCTCCTCGCGATGCCTCTCGCGGTCCGGGCCGCAAGCAGCGCTTCATCATCAAGCGTCGCTACTACTTACTTCATCGACACCATAACTGGATACAACGACTTGTCGACATGTGCCGAGCAAGTAGTGTCGACGATCGTACGAGCGCAGTCAAGCGGATGCGGAGATGGAGGGGCGTTGACGAGCTACACCTGCTTCTGTACGGACTCGAGCTCGTTGATGAGCTATGAGATCACGTCTGCCATCTCGTTGTCGTGTAGCTCGCCAATACGATCTGCACAGGCATCGAGCGCCATCTCGGTGTTCGATGCGTATTGTGCCTTGGGCGGCCAGGCGGACACAGCGACGACAACGGCTGGTACGTGAGCACTGCTGGCAAAGGGCGGGGACTTGGACTAACACGGATGAGTAGCTTCCACAGCTACAGCAGCCTCCACAGCAGCCTCATCGTCAACGGGGTCGCCGTCACAAGCAGCCACTGCCGGCACAACTGCAGCATCGGCAACCTCGACGCCCGTCACGGCGACCTCAGCCGCATCGACCACCGGCTCGGCGTCGGGAAGTTCACGGACCGTCGCGATCGCGGCTGGAGTCGCAGTACCTTGTGTTGTGATAGGTCTGGCGCTCATCGCATTCCTTCTTTGGCGAAGGCGTAGGATGAGCCTGGAAGCGAGGTCCGAGAAGCAGCAGCGACTCGAATCTGCATCTGGAGGAACAGACAGCAGCGGTACCAAGCCCAGATTTCCATGGACGAGCGGTATGGCAGACGCACGAGAGCTACCAACACAGCTTCACTATGCCCAGGAGTTGCCGCTGGGAAAGGACTTCAGCAGCCCTCCCACCAGTTCAAGCTCCCAAGTATCTCCAGAACATAGGTATACAACCCCCGTTCATCAAGTCCACGAGGCGGAGCAGTATCAAAATTGGGTTACCGCACCTCAGGGCCAGGAGCTGCACGAGCTGCCCGCATTAACCTAGGCGCAGGTGGCAGTACACCGAGATCAGCTGAAGAGCGAGCTGGTCGCAGTGCTGCCACAAGCCCGGTGCCCAGAGCAAGGAACCCAGAAGTGAACAGCCGGGGGCAACAGCCATTGTTGATAGAGGATGGAGGACATCTTGAAAGGCAACATAACTGTGAAAATACACAACACGTTTTCAACCGGACCTGGCTTTCTGTGTTCATGCAAGGGTGATATCTGACAGTTCGGGGAGGAAGGGTGCAATACTTGGTGTGAAATTCCACAAACTCACCCCCCTTCCACATCGTATCCCAGATTTCTGCTGACATGTGCCACGCACGTACAGACATACAATTGCAGCATCTCTGGAAAACCTTAATAGCACCGAACTGTTGGCCAATAGCTTACGGATACAAGAGTCTATAAGAAGTGTGGGTGCCAGGTAATCCTATACATACATTTTTTACTGGTACAGAAAGCAGTGCCCTCAGGCCTCCCAATCGTCTTTGAGGAGCCACTTGACTGGCTCGCATGGCGTGTCAGATGCGATCACGGTGCCTCGTAGGCTATTTAGGTATAGAATGAGTGTGGGCTGTACGACAGCTCCAGCTCGTTCCTGTTACGACGTCTTCGGTCATTCATCTCCGCTAACATCAATGATTCTCGTCATTTTCCAAGGCCGTTCTTCCACATTATGGGTGCAGCATCATTCTCCGGAAAGATGTCGCGGAAGTATACGAATGCAATACCACCCTTCAACGAATATGCCTACGAGCCTCTATTCTCGGTGGATGCGATTCGGCTCATCGTGCTAGATCCAGCGATACACGATGATGCCCCGCTGAGTTGTTGCATAGTGCAACGCCGGCGCTCCGAACTGACCAAACCTTACTCCGCCATTTCGTATGCATGGGGAAAGCCTGAGTTCTCGCGGAACTTGGAAATAAGAATCGACGACAACACTTCGTACCTGAGGATCACGCCCAACGTCGAAGATCTATTGCGGTGTCTTCGGGCACCGTATAAGCCATGCTATCTATGGATCGATGCCATATGCCTCAACCAGGCCGATGAGATAGAAAAGGCCCAGCAGGTCCCTCTCATGGGCCGTATCTACGAAGAAGCAGAAAATGTTCATATTTGGCTGGGTCCTGAGGAATCCCTGACACGGGAGATCTTCATATTCTTCCGGAAACTTGGCCGACTTCCCGGGGTCGGAAAGTCTGAAGTCGCCAATATCTGGCACAAAACTTTAGGCGCTGATTATATATTATCAGGGGTGGGTTACATATCGGCGTTCTTCGAGCGGGCTTGGTTTTCACGTCGTTGGGTTGTTCAAGAGGCTTGTCTTGCTCGCCAGGCTGTGGTTCACTGCGGCACTTATTCCATTCCCTTGCCGTGTCTTGCCTTGGCCGCAACACGCCTTCTAATCCTTGAGTCATCTTACCCAATAAAGGCGATGGCAAATCTACGCAGGCCGGGAGGGCTCAGCATACTGGAGCTCTTGTGGAAGTTTCATGAAGCAGCTTGCCTTGAGCCTAAGGACCGCATCGCTGCCTTGGTCGGCCTCGTACCATATGATATTCGGCCTCCTCTGGATTACACGGCCCACTGGGCTGATATATACAAAGAGGTCGCTTCGTTCATGTTTGGGCTTGGAAACGACACCGGACTCCAAATGCTTTGCCATCTGTTCGAATTTGGGCCTGTCTCCCAACCAGCTGCCATCTCCTATCCGTCATGGGTCCCGAACTGGTCAAAGACTCGGCAGCGGCATCTCCCTTATTATTCCAGTAGAAGGAACCTTAATACATATGAGCAGTATCCCACCTCTCCTGGAAGTTCTCAATACGCTAATTTGACCCTTAACCATGGCACTCTGCAAATACACTGGCATACCTCGATGGGTGGACCACAAGGCCGACGAGTTATTCTTGCAAAAGAATTTGGCAGGACTGACCGGGACAATTCCAATAGGACGGAGCGAGTGATAAATACCCTGCATAAGCTCTTCCCATCAAACTCTGTTTCGGCTCTGCAAATTCTCGCACTTTCTTCTTTGCTGGAGATAACTTCAAGATTCCGGCACTCGACTCGGCATCGAAGGCTGCGTAACCCTCTCTTTGCCACATACATAAAAGATATCAACAAGAAGCTATCAAAGTCGTTGCCCGCAGAAGTATTTGAATCTCTTGGAACGATTGATTCTCTTCTAGAGGATTGCTGTCTCATCGAGCTGAATCCATACCGGCCGATTTCAGAGTCTAGTGGAGGAGGTTGGGGCATTGGTCCTCAGCAAATTCGAGTTGGCGATATGATGATACCGCTCTGGCAATTGGAATGGTTGCCCGGTGAAGGTTTTCGCTCCAGAGACAAATCTGCCATACGCACAGCCACTTATACGACCACGATGCTCGCGGTGAGACCTAGTGGAGAGCAACTCCCCCAGCATGAAACCAGCGGAAGTGGCGTAACAAGTAGAGGAATATCAGTGCAAAAGGGTCGCATAATTGGCCCGGCAGTCTGCATCATACCAGGCAATACTGGGATATATGAACTGGACTCGTCGGTTGATGAGAGTTGGGACAGCAACTTGGGCGGGGAGCAGTTGTATTCGATGACTTTAGTCTAGGATATGATCAGAGGATGGCATGCAGTATGTTGAAGCAAAATATACTATAACAAGTGTGAATATCGACCTAGCAGTGGGCAGTCCTCTCGAAGGTGTTTCTAAGGATAAGTACCTACCCCTGGCCACAGTCTCACTCAGCAGGGATCTCCCACATGGTGGTGCTGCACTAGAGTGGGTGGTGCCGTAACTGGGGTTCGTTCGGTGCCGAACGCGGGGTTACAAAATTTGGAGAGAGCTTCGAAAGTCGTCCTCGTCGCCGACCTGACTGACTGCACACTAGAGATGGCAATCTACATGCTTCCACATAGACAGACCAATTTCACTCCCTTTCTCTTCCTGTGACAGTCTACATCATTTTTAATCGCCGGCAGTCCCTAAACACAAAGAAAGCATACTACAACCACACAAGAAATGGACGTCGACGCCTCCGTGATCGACCCAACCCTCTCCGACTCAACAATGGACCACGTCCCCACGCGCGCCGCCAGGCCCAGGCCCGCAAACACCGACGACGACGATGACGACCCCGTAGTGGCCACCTACAACATCCTACTCAAGCCCTCGCTCCCCGCCCACCGCAAGGTCGTGATCCTCGAGCACCCCAACAAGTCGGACGGCAAGAAGATGCCCCGCGTGCCGCTCGAGGTCCGCATGAAGACGGACACGGGCATGGTCGAGGTCGACTACCCCATAGACTACAACGCCTTCTACGACCGGAACAAGGGCCTCAACTGGGGCACCCACCTGCACAAGAGCACCGAGGCCAAGAAGGGCGGCACCCACGGCCTCGCGGGCGGCTTCGGCGTCGGCGCGCCGCCCCCGAGGCCGCGCGCCGGCAGGGGACAGGACGACGCGATCGACATGGGCATGGACTGGTCCGAGGCCCTTAGGAAGGACTATGTCCTGCGCACGCAGACTCTCGGCGGCCAGATGCCCGATACGAGTGCCGAGTCCAAGTACATGGTTGGCGTGTTCGCCGGGCGTACGTGAACCTCTCTCATCTGCCCACCTATTCTTCTTACATCGCCTGCTCCCCCCCCCCCCCTTCACCTGCACACAACACTGCCCCTCCAATAGCTAACACCCTCTGGCACAGCAAACCTGCACCTGACCCCAGCCAGCTCGCTAGTCCACCTCCGGCCGCAACTCCACCACATCGACGCGACGGCCGAGCAGGAGCGCCTGGCCGCCACGCGCGGCGCGCCCGCCGCCTCCAAGCCCGAGGTCGCGCGCGCGATCCACATGACGGTGAAGCAGACGGCGGACGGGAGCGAGGAGATCGTGCAGGAGACCATGGCGGACCGGCTCAAGAGGGTGCAGCTCGAGTCGTGGAAGCGCATGCGGTACGTGCACGACGAGGCGAGCGACTCGTGGGCCGTGGCCGAGGACGTGCTGTTCCTGCACCGGCCGGCCGAGGGGGCGGCGGCGGCAGCCACGGCATCGTCCGGCAAGGAGCCCGAGGTCCTGGACGAGCCCGGCATGCCGGAGCTGGTGGAGAAGGTCGCGCGGCTGCGGACGGGCTGGGGCGAGGACGGCATGCTGGAGACGACGAGCGGCATATCGAAGCCAAAGGATGTCAAGATCGAGATATCGGACGACGGGCCGGCTGCGGCGGGCCCCTCGGCCAGGGCGAAGGGGAAGGGCAAGGCCGTCGATAACGGTCCAGGCAGGGCGGCTGGCCGGGCTACGAAGGCGACTACGGGCAGGGGTAAGAGATCATCCATCAACAATACCGCCGACGCGGGACCTTCGAAAGCCAAGAAGAACAATTAATGCGCGCACGAGTACTGATTTGAGTTTGGCGTTTTTCTCGGTTTAGGTTAATGTTGGTTCACGCAGAGAGTATGATGATCGCAGTACGAATGATCACAGTTGCATAGGGCGGCGTTGCGGAAGGCCTCACGAAGGTCAAAAATACCCATCATGGCTGAGAAGGGGGTTTGAAAAGAATATATTGCATGTTTTTTGTGCCATTCAACCAATTGCTATGTTTTTTTTCTGGATCAAATACCGATCTGTCCAATACTCATGGGACGTTCGAGAACGTCTTGTTCGTGCCTTTACAAGAGGCGCATCCCCCAAATTCGCTTCGTGATACTCTACAGTAACATGTACATGCACAATCCCTCTGCGCATGCTGCCTGATTCACAAGCCGGAGTCCTCCCCTGCAACTCTTGGCAGTGATGATAATGCCACCTGCTATCATGAATTATGAATGACGCTCTTCCACCTTCCCTGTCAAAGTGTCAAATATTTCGCATCGCCGTCGATGTCAAGTCATCCTGCTTCAACCCAATACCCGAGCCATCGTCATCGCAAGACCTAATGTCCTCTTCAAAAGTGGGAGGAGACCTGTTATTCCGGAGGCAAAGAATAACAACCCACTGCAGCAAGATGCTGCGGCTCGCAATGAAAATGTTCCAGAATACAGACCAACAAGGTTCTGGAGTAGCTGGAGCATTTAACCCAGTAACGACACGTCGAGGCCAATGGCCTGCATGAAAAGGTTGACGTTGGTAAGGCGCTGGGCCTTGAGGTCCTGTGGGAGGGTCTTCGCAACCTCGACCGTCCCAAGCACGCGGTCCTTCACAGCAACAACCAGTCGCTGTTGTTGCTCAGCGTTGGCTCCTATACCCAGTGCGGCGAGCAGCGACCAGACATAGGCGTCCTCGCCAGATACAGGCGTTCCTGGGAATATGTACGGCAAAGTCGGCTCCAAAATATTGAAGAGATTGGCGTAGTTATGCTCCCTTAATTGTAATCGTTAGTTGATATAGGCATGAAAAGATGGGAGGTCAACACATACCATGCACCACCATCCTGAGCCCGGACGGCTTCTCTACCACCTTCCGCCTGGATCATTATCTCGGCTCGGCTAAGAATCATAGTCAGGAAACCAGCACCGACACGGGTTCTGGCAACAAGGTCCAGATTGACTTCGGAACACAGAAGGCCAAGAATTCCCGTGATGATGTTCAAGCCGAGCTCGCCCATGAACATGAAAAGCGTGTTGTGTACGTTGATGCTGAAAAGCTCTATATCCTCACGCAGCTTCGCGTCGAGCGTGACATCTCCGTCTGTGACAGAGCCCCTTCTGACCACGTCCAGCTTGTCGAGGTTGACGACGATGATCGTGAGGATTGTCGTGCGCTGCTCATGGTCCACGTGTCGAAACACACGTGGGATGAACTTCTTGCCCTTGGCAGTTTCGAGCATTGCAATGAATGGGTGAATGGAAGCTCCCGCAGGTATGGGTTCATGGATCTTAAGCTCTCGCCAAAGCTGTTGGGTGAGCTTGTGAGTCGTCAAATTCCACTCATCGTGCTGCTGGACGAGCTCCAGGTCACCCTCGTCAGTAACAGGAGGTGGAATCATGCGCTTGTGATCCTCGAGCTTCATCAAGGTGCTATAGACCTTCTCGATGTCTGCGAGCACGGCCTTCTTGTCGAACACTGACTCAGCAGAATGCTTGTGAGGTGTACCTTGACGATGGACATCACCAGCGCTCTCGGCACGCTTGATGTTGAGCAAAGGCTTTGGTGTCTTCGCATTGCTGAATGAAATCTTGCCAAGGCTGCCCTCGATAACGAGTTGCGAGTTCTTGGGCTTGTTCTTGGCCGCCTCCACAGCTCGCTGGACCTGCTGCTCCATACGTTGCATGTGGTTCTCAGGACCTCCACGGTGGCGTCTATGACCGCCTTGACGGTTGCCAGTCTGATACAAATAGGTCTGGGCGAAGTTGCTCAGGGGTTGGCTGGGATTTTGACGCTGGCCACCGCGAATCTGATTGTGCACTTGATAATAGAAATCCTCCGCAAGAGCTTCGTCAGTAACATTATCTGCCGGGTTTCCTGTGGCCGCGACGAGTTGCTGCAGCTGGATGCGAGTGATGAAGTTCTTATCATGAGGCGTCATGATTCCATTATCGCGAGACAAGAGGTAAATCTTGTGATTGCGCTTGGCGCGACGCGCCTCCTGCTCAAGGTACGCCGTCTTCTCCTCTTCTGAGAGTTGAGCCATCTGTGAAGGGTGTGTGATGATGTGTGCCTGGCGACCGATGGAACCTTGCGACTGGTGTATAGGGTGAGTCGGGTAGGCCGGTGCTCCCATGCGAGCGGCATCTCCAGATGATCGGTTCGGGTTCTGAAGAATCTGGGTAGGCTGGATCTGCTGCGGCGCTGGCTGGTGTTGTTGGGCCAGTGGACTTGGAGCATTGGGCACGGCCTGCTGAGTTTGCTGATTCTTGGAACGCGGTCGCTGGAGGATCTGCACTGGATGGCCATGTGCATGGTACTGCGCAGCGTCATAAGCATGCTGCGGCTCAGCTGAAGACTGCTCAATGCGGCTGGGGCGAGAGTAGAAATCGACCGGCTCATAGCCACCCTGGGGCTGTTGTATGTGCTGCTGTTGAAGGATGTTCTGCTGGACTGGAGCATGAGCTGCCGCGACTGCGTTGACCTGTGCTTGCTTCCTTGCTTGAGCCTCGGCTCTCATGGCTGCCTCAACCTCTTCCAGACTCAAGATTCTGCGCCCAGAAGCCTGGGCAGGTGCTGGACTTGGCTGAGCCGGAGCGACAGGAGTAGGCTGCTTAGGTGCGACGCCCCAGAGGGTTGGGTCAACCTGGAGATCCATACTTGGGTCCTGTCCTTGGTATTTCTCGTATCCTGTGCGCGCAGGCCTAGGAGCCGGCTGCGTATAGTTGTAGGAAGGTGCAGCTTGATGGTGGGCGTAAACAGCGGGCGGAGGCGGAGCTTTAGCAGTCTGATTGATGCGGCTGTAGAGCATTTGCTCCTCCTCGATCGCATTGGTTACCTGCGCAGTCCGGCCAAAGAAATCGAAATCCTTGCCAACCGTTCCGCTATTTGTAGCAATATCGCCTCCGAAGGTGTCGTCGTTTAGGTCGTCACCGGTTTCTTCAAGCTGATCGCCAAGGCCATCGTATGTGTCTTCGAAGTCGATGGCATCATCACCGTTGCCTTGTTGGCCCGAGAGTCCGGCGAAGGGGTCGTGAGCCTGAGAGAAGCCAGGCGCGGCCTGATTATGGCCTGACGGATCGAAGCCGAAGAAGGACATTCTGCAGATGGTCGGCCTCGAGATTCGAGGAAGCACTTAGAACCTTGGAGACTTTGTCAGTAGAGGTCAGGGTGGAATGGAGATAGCAATTGAAAGAGGAGTCGAGTGGTGAAGTGCTACTGCAAGAGAAGCTCAGTTTACGCCGCTAAGATCTGACTGATCCGACCACTGGTGGGCTTTAGTCGGCCAGCTCTGTGCAGCACTAGAAACGATTGCAGTCCGCAATTCGAATGTAGATTCAAGAGTAGTTGAGACTGGGACTGAGCTACCAAGATCTCTTGCCCTTGCTTCCCAAGGCAGTCTGACCTGTCTTGGTACATGTAGGTGGGTCCGAGGTGAAGTTGGGCAAAGGAGGGGCAGAGGACTGTGACCGTAGCCGGCAGCTTGCAACTGTGTCGCAAGGTAGAGGGCGGGGCCAAAGAGCTTTGAGGTTGATGTGAGAGGAATGTATGCTCACAAATTAAAACAGATCAGGAATCGGGGTCTCTCCAAAAGTCGGCTCTATACTGATCATGGCGAAACTCGAGGAAGAGGAGAGGAGACTCGCGGCGAGACTGGACCTTGGATTGACCAGTCAAGATCAGATTCAGGCAGGGTAAAAGGGTACAAGATCCCAGGAATAAGTATATCTGTACAACCCAGAGAAGGACAATTTGGCAAAGGAAGGCACACAGCACCCAAAATCAGGACAGGCGACGAGGTTGACGCGGTGATGATTGGGGAGGGTAAGAAGGTGAGGGATCGCGAAATTCACGGTGGGTGTCGACGTTGACGACACCAAAGAGCTCCCAAGTGCGCTAGCCAATGTGCACGGACCATATGGGCAGCTCTGACTTTGGCATCAAGACCGGAGTATATATTTTCCAGTCCCGACTAACTGTACTGGGCAACTTGAAGACCCGCATCCTACCAATGATAGGAGCTACCATACGGAGCCCATGAGTACCTAGATAGTCTATACAGATTCTGTACTGTTCATCGAGTAGGCTCCTCAATAGAGAGGCTCAGTATGCTGCTGCTGGCTGACTGAAAAATGCTTTCTTATACTGCTGGTCACCGTGTCTCGATAGCCCATTTGGCCTAAGCATGTGCACGGATCTGTAGCTGGCCGTCAAAACAGCTAACGGCCTCACTACCCTGAGACATTCGATCTGAGTTGAAAGTCATTCAGGTATCCAGCGCTGTAGGAATCAGGCCATGGTTACCACTAATTGATTTGGATGGCTGATTTGAGCCGGAGCACAACCGCAGTGGGAAATATCGGCATATGTCATCCGTATAGTCCCCTATATCGCAAATCATTATCTGGCAATCTCAGGGTCCTCTGTTGATTATCAGTCGGCCGGAGACTCCGATGCTGTTACCGGCGACTTTATTCCCGCCCGCGTGCCTGCCAAGTCAGTGATGAAAGCCGTGTCTGCCGTGCCAATGGGAAGATACAATTCGAAGCCCAAACCTTCCAAGGTTGTGGCGAATGTCTAGGATGCAGGGAGTCGGGAAAAGGGGCATTGTGAATCAAATACGCCTGGATTGGTTTGGTCTACAATAGTAGAAATTGAGGTCTCTTATCGGTGCCCCTCTAACAGATAAGCTACAGATCGGTGTGGTTGCACGTTACTAGGCATGTAATGCTGCGAGAGACTTGATGGGCGGTCCCTGCTGAAGCCACCTGTGGGCACTTTGATTAGTCGCGAGCTACCTACTCCGTACGGGGGCGGCGAACGGACACTGACGCGGCAGCTACTGGGTAGAGCAATCCCCCATCCACCCCATCCACCAGCCAGGTGCGCTGGTGCCGTCGTACCGTCAACAAACTTCCCCTCTAAACTTCTACACATTTCAATTGTCCGACCGGATTCTTGTTGCTTCGTTCTTCCCTTATTGTTTGTCAGCGGTATTTCGAGTGCCATCAGCGGAGAATGCAACGCTAAACTCAACCTACAATTCTTCGAGCCGAGCGAGCGACCACATCTAGCAGGTGAAGTGGCCAAGCAAAGGCCACAAAGCACCAGTATTCAAACTTGGATCGGCTTCGCCCATTTTCCGACTCTCATTTGCAAAATCACACAATACCGCATCTGTCATCATGGTGGCCGGCGGACCACGACTCGTGCGAGTCGGCTTAGCTGCCTTCTTTGTATGTTTAGTGTTTTGCTTTACTCCTTCGACATGCGCATGCGATCGTCTAGCCTCCATACTCTTTTGAGGAACTGTACTCATAGCTATTTAGGTGCTTGCACTACTCTACTACGTCTCGAGGTCATACGATACTACCGCGATCCCTCTCGGCTTCTCTACTGGAACACAAGCAAGCAGCGGTGGAAGTGCAGGCGCACCTCCGTCTGAAGCGAATAAAGATCTGGGAACAAGCCCGCTACTCACTCAGCCCGGCTCCTCAGCGCAATGGCAGGACCTGGTCAGCATCGCGCCTGGCCCGCGCATGAACGCGACCTTCGTGACCCTGGCCCGTAATGCCGACGTGTGGGATATTGCACGATCCATCCGTCAGGTCGAAGACCGTTTCAACCGCCGCTACAACTACGACTGGGTGTTCCTGAACGACAAGCCCTTCGACGACACATTCAAGGCAGTTACTTCGTCTCTGGTCTCTGGAAAGACGCACTATGGTGAGATTGCTGAGAAGCACTGGTCATTCCCATCCCATATCGACCAAGAGAAGGCTAGGAAGGTGCGCGAGGAGATGAGAGAAAAGAAGATCATCTACGGTGACTCTATCAGCTACCGCCACATGTGCCGCTTCGAGTCCGGCTTCTTCTTCCGCCAGCCGCTCATGCTGAACTACGAGTACTACTGGCGTGTCGAACCCAGCGTTGAGCTCTTCTGCGATGTTCACTACGACCCCTTCCGCCTCATGCATGAGGGGAACAAGAAATACAGCTTCGTCCTCAGTCTTTACGAGTACGTTGAGACCATTCCGACTCTTTGGGACAGCGTCAAGAAGTTCATCAAGAACCACCCTGAGCACATTGCCAAGGACAACTCCTTGGGCTTCCTCAGCGATGATAATGGCGAAACATACAACCACTGCCATTTCGTAAGTGCTTTCATCTTCCCGTCCTTTGAAGCGTGCTCTAATCTTCATCAGTGGTCCAACTTCGAGATCGGAAATCTTGATTGGCTGCGCTCGCAGGCGTACATTGATTTCTTCGAATCACTTGATCAGGATGGTGGATTCTTCTACGAGCGATGGGGCGATGCCCCCGTACACTCGATCGCCGCCGGTCTCCTGTTGCCGAAGGACCAGATCCACTTCTTCAACGACATTGCCTACTACCACGTCCCCTTCACGCACTGCCCGACAGGCGAGAAACTCCGAGAAGAGTTGAAGTGCCACTGCAACCCCAAGGACAACTTCGACTGGAAGGGGTACTCTTGTAGGTTATTCCAAACTCAAATTTCACGACCTTCAACTAACTCGGTGGTAGGCACCTCGAGATTCTACGATATCAACGGACTGAAGAAGCCAGAGGGCTGGGAGGATCAGTCTCAGTAGAGTGAGCCAGAGACTTGGGACACTTGATCTTTCATGTATTCCTACGTCTTTGTAGATGGGAACATTGCTTCCTAACCATGGTACGGTATATTTTCCAGGTATTTGGAAGGATGGAAACTTTGGAGAAGGCGTCTGGGCGATGACCAAGCCGGATTGGGTATCCGGCGGTTTGCTTGATGTGGATGGTAATTATACTTACCTGAATCCGCAGACGATGAAGAGTCGTACAGTTTGAACACAGATTTGCAGAGCAATTAGTCATTGTCGTGACAGCGACCGTCAAACATATGATGCCGACGTCGGCCCATATACTTTCTTGCATGTAAACATCGCAGCTGCTGAAAGGCCGAGTCATCAAATTACAGCTCATAATTACTGCAGCCCGCCGTAGCCGCTGTAGTGGTTGTTTTTCTCACCCGTGAACCACTTCCATTCTTCCATTGGAAGCTCTCACCTTCTAACATCAGTCTGTACTCTTGCGAAGGGATATCTTCAACATCGTCCACAATCGTGAGCACGGGGGTTCCGATTCACGTAGAACATGTGCCTCATGACAGATTATATGTACGCTCCAGGGCCACCCAGCCAACGTGGAGCCTATATCTATCGCAACCACAGTTTCCCAGCCGTCCCAATCAATCGTTCAACATAGGCGCCGAGGGCTTAGCTGACGCTTGCCTTCTTCGGCTTCTTGGTACCATATTTACTCCTGCTGTTCGTCCGGTTGGAAACACCGCCCAGGTCCAGGGCGCCTCTGACCAGCTTGTACCGCACACCGGGACAATCCTGGGCCCTACCGCCCCTCACAAGCACCACGCTGTGCTGCTGGATGTTGTGGCCCTCGCCGGGGATGTAGGCGGTGATGGTCTTGCCGGTGGTGAGACGCACACGTGCCGTCTTACGCTCGCCGGAGTTGGGCTTCTTGGGCCGCGTGATGCCGACCTTGATGCACACGCCCTTGCGCTGCGGGTCGTGGCCGCCGGCCAAGGCGGGGGAGACGGCGTGACGGGCTCGGCGGGGTTTGCGGCATCCCTGGGGTTGTAGGGTTAGAAGTCGTATTGGAGTCGGGGATGTCCAGGGGAAGATAGGAAGGGAGGAAGATGGGTGAACGAAGTGCAACATACTCTAAGCACCTGGTTCAGCGTCGCATTCTGGGCCGGTGTCGAGGAGAAGGCCCGGATGGGGGTGGCCGGCTTGAGGAAAGCAGACTGGATGGAGGGTCGCGCGGAAAACAGGGGTTGCCTGAACGAAGGCATCAAAAGATGCCGCAGCATTGGCATGGCCATCTTGGATTGTCGGGGCTGTGGATTGACGCAATTGGCAGCTCGAACAGTCCAACCGCGATATCGCGCCTCGACTGCTGCTAGATGGACCTGAAATCTTCGGCCACGAATGTGGCACGTGCATAGTCTGCTTACTTAAGTACCTACCTAGGTAGTCCTTCACATGCTCGTCCTGCACCCGGGCCCCGTTTCCCCAGATTCCGGATGACGCACCCCTGCAAAAAGTCACCGTTGAGAGCAGGGGTCTCTTTGGGGAGTGTGGGATGCGGATCAACATGATGGTTATCCTCGGCTTGTGCTCTTCGCCTTTACTTGCCAGTTGCCTCGGCGCCCTTACTGCATCACATCTCATCTCCTTTCTCGTTGCCTTCCTTCTCCTCTTCTTCTCCTGTTAGTGACATTTTTTTACTTTTAGTACATACAGGCTTTTCCGCCAAATTCTCTTCCAGCAAGTGCCGTAACGACCTACTGTAGATTCCATTCCTTGTCGATTTGTACAACCCCATCATAAAAGATGTCCTTTTCTATAGCGCGGGCGTTGCGCCCAGTTGTACGACTAAGCCCGGGGGGATGGGGCCCTCTACGAACAGTCCCAAGTCTATCACATCCAGTGCAAAGGCTGGGAGATATACAGAGGTAAGGGCACCTCTTGATTCTTCTGCAAATCGTCACAGCTCATCGCCGGCACATAGTGCTCGACCACTATCCACCACCCCTCGGCTACGGATCGACATTTCGGATGTCCCTCCCACTCCCATATCACATCTGTCGGACATCGAGGCAGAGATCCAAACATCCGTCTCCAAGTTTGCCAATGATATCATCCTACCTAAGGTTCGAGACATGGATGAGGCGGAAAATATGGACCTCGACATTGTCGAACAGCTCTTCGAGCAAGGTCTGATGGGCATTGAGATCCCAGAAGAGTACGGCGGATCCGGCTTGAACTTCACAGCCGGCATCATCGCCATCGAGGAGCTCGCGCGAGTCGACCCTTCGGTCAGTGTCCTCGTCGATGTGCACAACACCCTGGTCAACACCGCTATCCTCAAGTGGGGTAGTAAAGACCTGCAACGGCGTTTCTTGCCCAAGCTTGCGACGGAGTCCGTCGGGTCTTTCTGCCTGTCGGAGCCTGTTTCGGGATCTGACGCTTTCGCGCTCAAGACTAAGGCTGTAGAGACGGACAATGGATATAAGATCAACGGGTCGAAGATGTGGATCACGAATGCCAAAGAGGCCAACGTTTACATCGTTTTCGCGAATCTGGATCCAAGCAAAGGCTACAAAGGCATCACTGCTTTTATTGTCGAGAGGGGCACCAAGGGATTTTCTCTTGCTAAGAAGGAGAAGAAGCTCGGCATCAAAGCCAGTAGCACTTGTGTTATCAACTTCGACGATGTCGAGATCCCCAAGGACAATCTACTCGGCGAGCAGGGACAGGGGTATAAGTACGCTATCGGCCTGTTGAACGAGGGCCGCATAGGTATCGCAGCGCAGATGACCGGCCTCGCACTCGGCGCATGGGAGAACGCCGTCAAGTACGTCTGGAACGACCGTAAGCAGTTCGGCCAGCTGGTTGGCGAGTTCCAAGGGATGCAGCACCAGATCGCGCAATCGTATACCGAAATCGCCGCCGCAAGGGCATTGGTTTACAATGCCTCGCGGAAGAAGGAAGCTGGCGAGGACTTCGTCAGGGACGCCGCTATGGCGAAGCTGTATGCGTCGCAGGTGGCAGGTAGGGTAAGCGGTCTTGCTATCGAGTGGATGGGAGGCATGGGCTTCGTGAGAGATGGGCCGGCCGAGAAATACTGGCGGGACAGCAAGATCGGTGCTATCTATGAGGGGACAAGTAACATCCAGTAAGTTGGCTCTGGATCACACTAGCCGGGTCAGAGCGCAAATGCTGATATTATACAGGTTGAACACTATCGCGAAGCTGCTACAGAAGGAATATACGACGTAGAGGAATATATGACTTAAACATAGAATTCATCAATTTATTTGAGACGATCTCATTCCTTCTTATGTGCAAGCACCTACTTGAATCTGCGAACAGAAGCATCAATGTTCAATATTCTTAGAATTCATGGCGCCACTGAGTTCTCTCCGTCTTCTTTACCGAAAACTGGGCCCCAGTGGCTGCTATCTCGGCGCTCTGCAATCCTTCACTGGTGGAAATGGTCAGGAGGCTACGGTTCGGAGGCCTGCGGATATACTGAGGCCGCCTTGAGGCTCTGCACGGCAGAGCCTGAGGCTTGTATCTGGGCATTCTATGTGGCTCTCCTTCTCAGATTTGCCATTCTAATTCTAGCAAGGTCCGTCATTGCCTTCCCAAAGGTCCATCTCAGAAAATGCATTGTTCAACACAGATATTTGCAATCGCCCTTGTTCTGTTTCAGGACCTCACCTCCCCGGCTCATATGAGCGAGAATTTGATGTGTCAATATAACAGGATTCATCCGATCTTATGACGACGGTTCATACAAGATATTGTACACAGCAAGAACCAGTTGGCCGTGCCATAGCTGGTGGCATAGCGTGGTAAGAGACATAGGCATATTTGACTAGCTTTCTCGGCGCCTTCCATAGCCCGTCCCCGACGAGGAATGTAGTGGCCATGCCTGCCAGTACTTAGTCACTAGATTCGCCAAGGCCGCGCGTTCGTGTCCTCTGGACGTCGAGCCGACTCACGCTCAACATAATTTGGTGCTCCAACGGCGCAGTAAAGCGCACTGGGGAATGTTGTCCCAACACCATCGTGCCAGCTGTTGCGGCACATTTGGGGTCAATACCACGGCCCGGGTCTTATGCTGCTGATACTCGGCACCACGGAGTATAGCGATGAATCGCCAACAGGAAGAGAACAGTGACCAACGTCCATTAAATGCTGAATACGGAATTTCGGGGTCATTATCTGATCTCGATTCGACAGGACGCTGAAAAAGGCCACCCATCTGCCTACCTTAGGTATCGAGGTACCGACCTCACCTGGGCAGGAGGCAAGACCTCCAGATTGTATAAACTAGGAAGGGTTAGGGTGAGAAGCCCATCGGGATCTCGCGGGGAGGGGTTGGGTAGGATAGGGTTGCGTGGTGGGGGAGGGGTCATATTGCAACCTTAGGTACGTAGAATCTCTGCCCAGGTGCACAGGGGTTGTCTGTCTGCCCAGGTGTCTTGTAGGACTACAGAGTCCTACAGCTTACAGCTTTAATAAACATCCCTCGACAGCAGCTACGGTATTGTAGTGTACTTGTTGAGGAGGTTGCAGTTGTCCCGAGGTCCTTTCAGGGTGGTTTGGGCCGACCGACTTTCTAAGACCGTTGGGCGTGGAGCTGTACATCCGCCCGGCCCTTCCGCCACACTTCGACTCAACCAAGCTTCTTCCGAGCATGATAGCCCTGGAGTGGCCAACGGGTGCCAGCTCCCTCTGAGGATTGTCTCCAGATCGCCGAGCTCATTACGGTCCGGACAGGGAAGGACAATCAGTGAATTACTGGAAGGGGGGTTGCGGACATACCTAGGAACCTACTGCAACTGTGTAGATACCTACCTAGGTACGTACGTAGTTGATGGGAGTACACCTGGGCAGTTTAGCATACCTCGGTTTTATCTTATGTACTGTGACAAGTACCACAGTATTTTTACGCACCTAGGCACTCCAGGGCTGCAACGACCGGGCGTAGGCAGAACACCCCACAATGCCCCCCTCTATGTTCCCCCCCTGTGAAATGGTTCATGCTGAAGCACCCCCCCCCCTGCCCGGCCTACTAGGTAATTCTATGCTTTTCTCCATCCCAGTCGACGATTGCTATGCCGATGCGAGACACAAAAACCCCGCCATTGATGTGATGCTCTTTACTACTCGCTCTGCTCTGCTCTCAACCCTCCAACAACAGCCGACCTGCTTGAGCCACCCTTGACGGCATCTTTTACCCAGCAGCCCAGCAACACACAGCTCTGCCGCCCTTACCTTGCATTCCCGCAAAGACACGCGCCCCACCGTCTATCGCCCCCACACAAATACCAAATACTGTGCAGTAGACCCAGCAAGTGTCCATCGGTAACCGATTATCTGTCAGTCTGCCAGGCAGTCCGTCAGTCCGTCAGTCCGTTTGTCTCTTCACGTGAGCTGGAGAGTCTATCAGTCGGGCCATCCTGGAACCCAACCGGAGTAACTGTGGGACAGAAGACATCTGGTGCAAGGACAGGGTGGAGTTCTAGACGCTTCGTGGGGACTCAACTGCCACCTGCTCGGGCACGACTGCCAATTCTTCAGCCAAACCCGGGACCCATACATCGCCGTGGACCACGACAACCTCGCCATATCAGCGTGTCGCCTCACGCGACACGATCAATCCCTCCTCTACGCAGTCACGCAGTAGACTACCATCCAAACACCCGTAGACACGACTCTGCGCGCCCGCTCCGCGCAGGCACAATACCGCTGACATGGCCGACGAAGACAAGATGATGGACATTTACAAGAAGATCGAGCGCGAGAAGGCTCTGATCCAGGCTGCTAATTTGATGCGACAGCAAACCACCAATGACAATGTTCGCTCCAAGCTTGACACGCAGATGCGCGAGGGCAAGAGAAACCTGGAGTTCTTCGAGGAGAAATTGAAGGAGCTTCAGTTGCGGAGAGGCATGAGCGGCATGAGCATAGCTTCCGACGGCTCTGCATCCGGTTCTCGATCTCGTGCCGTGCGGCAAGATTCCGATATTGCTGCTCCTGCGCCTCCTCCTAAAGATGCCTCCGGCTTGGTAACCTCCGGCGGCGATCCTCAATACAGTCAAATCGGCGGACACGGTGACTTGATGCCTCCCCGCCATCCCTTCGCACCGCCCGGCCCAGGAACCCAAGCCAAACCGCGGCCAAACTTCACCAAGCTTGGTATGTTTTTATTGCCGAACTTGTGTTTCCTACCTCCTTAGCTCTTCACTTCTCCTCTAGGCGCGGATGCTAATACATTGGCCTTATCAGATCTGATCAAATATGACACCCCCTATCTCGGTCCCCGCATCCAGCTCATGCTCTCCCAGATTCAATTCAAATTGAATGTCGAGGAGCAATACCTCAAGGGTGTCGAGAAGATGGTTCAACTGTACCAGATGGAGGGCGATAAGAAGAGCCGAGCCGATGCCGCGGCCAGAAAGGTCGAGAGCAAGCAGAAGATCACTCTGCTGAAGCAGGCGCTCAAGCGATACGAGGAGCTCCACATCGACATTGACGACAGCGTTGATAATACGGATGGTACGTTCTCAAAGCTATTAGGCAAGCTGATGGACTACAACTGATGATTCAATCTCCTACAGATGATAGTATTAACATGCCTAACCTGCGGAAGCCACTGTCTGGTCAGCTCAACATTCGAGTTATTTCTGTCAAAGACGTCGATCATGCGCCGACTGGGCGTTTCAGCCGGACCCCGGATACCTTCGTGGCTGTGAAGGTCGAGGATTCGGTTGTGGCACGAACCAAGGCAACACGGAACGACAGGTGGGAAGTCGAGTATCACAACATCGAAGTCGACAAGGCGAACGAGATCGAACTTACTGTTTACGACAAGCCCGGCGAGCATGCGCTCCCTATCGGTCTGCTATGGGTCCGAATATCTGATATCGCGGAGGAGTTGCGCCGGAAGAGAATCGAGGCTGAGATTAACAATTCTGGCTGGGTATCGGCAGATAGGATGGCCAGCTCCAAAACATCTCAATCGCAGGTCGGATCAGACACACAGCAACCACAGCCTCAATTCGGTCCTCCTCCTACATCTCCGGGATACCAAAGCGCCCAGGCTACCTATCCGCAGCCCCAAGCTCCGCCACAATCGGTTACCCAGCCCATTGAGGGCTGGTTCAACTTGGAGCCCACGGGCCAGATTCAGCTGAGCCTGAACTTCATCAAGCAAACAAGCAACACGCAGAAGTTCGACGTGGGCCTGGGCCGAAAAGGTGCGGTTCGCCAGCGCAAGGAGGAAATCCACGAAATGTACGGACACAAGTTTGTCCAACGGCAGTTCTACAACATTATGCGCTGTGCCTTCTGCGGCGACTTCCTCAAGTACTCAGCCGGCATGCAGTGCGAGGACTGCAAGTACACCTGCCACACGAAATGCTACACCAGTGTTGTCACCAAGTGTATCAGCAAGTCGAATGCTGAGACCGATCCCGACGAGGAGAAGATCAACCACAGGATCCCTCACAGGTTCCAAACCTTCTCAAACCTCACTGCCAATTGGTGCTGCCACTGTGGTTACTTGTTGCCTTTCGGCAAGAAAAATTGCAGGAAATGCTCAGGTATTTAGGACCACCACCCCCGGATTATATGAATGGAATCGAGCTAACGATCTCGTAGAATGTAGTCTTACTGCCCACGCCCAGTGCGTGCATTTGGTTCCGGACTTTTGCGGCATGTCCATGGTAACGGCAACTCAGATTTTAGAGGGTATGAGGACCCATAAACAGCGACAGTCGCATAAGTCGTCCTTGAGCGAGAGAACTTTGCGCTCGGGCATGACGAGTCCGGGAACATCTCAGTCATCTACACTTTACGACCGCAGCAGTGGGGCCTCCTACAACACTGCCTCTCCTAGTGCTGCGGAGGCGGCAAGAAAGTCCTACGGCCATGCCTCACCAGAACAACTCGGCAGCCGTGTGTCGACTTCGGCCGATGCTGCGGCTGCGGCAACCTTGGCCATGACCGGGGCTGTCGGGGCGCAGTCTCCAAGGCCGCAACCTGGCGGACGGCAAGACTATGTCGGTCGTCAAGATAGTTATGGACAACCACAACTGCAGGAGGATCCTTATGCCGCTCCAACGCAGCAACGACCTTACAACCCAGCCGACTACGCAAATGTAAATCAATTCTCTGGTCAGCCCCAGCAGGCTAGGCCGGCCGTTCCCGCTCAGCCAGTGCAGCCCCAGCAGCCTTACCAGCAGCCAATAGTCGCAAAGCCTCAGCCTGAGTCTATGGCTCCTTCTACGACCATCACCGGCATTCCGACCCCGACGAAGAAGCCTCTACCTTCCGCCACTGATCCGGGAACTGGCATGCGCATTGGCCTAGATCACTTCAACTTCCTCGCGGTGCTTGGAAAGGGCAACTTTGGAAAAGTCATGTTGGCGGAGACAAAGAGGAGCAGAAAGCTATATGCCATCAAGGTCCTGAAGAAGGAGTTCATCATCGAGAATGATGAAGTGGAGAGCACCCGCTCCGAAAAGAGGGTTTTCCTCATTGCGAACAGGGAGAGGCATCCGTTTTTGACGAATCTCCACGCCTGTTTCCAGACGGAGACGAGAGTCTACTTCGTGATGGAGTACATTAGTGGTGGCGACTTGATGCTCCATATTCAGCGTGGCCAGTTCGGAACCAAGCGTGCCCAGTAAGTTATCTCACTCCTAGCAAGGGCCAGATTCATGTTAACAGTAATCTCCAGGTTCTACGCAGCCGAGGTCTGCCTTGCTCTCAAGTACTTCCACGAGAATGGTGTGATCTACCGAGACTTGAAGCTTGACAACATCCTCCTTACTCTCGATGGTCACATCAAGATTGCAGACTACGGTCTCTGCAAGGAAGACATGTGGTACGGCTCCACGACGAGCACTTTCTGCGGTACCCCCGAGTTCATGGCGCCAGAGGTATGTCAGAAACACCCAAACATCTGATCGAATCGCTCTAACAACTCCCAGATTCTGTTGGATAAGAAATACGGACGTGCTGTGGACTGGTGGGCGTTTGGAGTCCTCATCTACCAAATGCTTCTGCAGCAGTCACCATTCCGAGGCGAGGACGAAGACGAAATCTACGATGCCATTCTGGCTGACGAGCCGCTTTACCCGATTCACATGCCTAGGGACTCCGTGTCGATCCTCCAGAAGCTGCTCACCCGCGAACCCGACCAGCGCTTGGGCAGCGGCCCGACCGACGCGCAGGAGGTCATGAGCCAGCCCTTCTTCCGCAACGTCAACTGGGACGACATTTACCACAAGCGGGTGGCACCACCCTTCCTGCCTCAGATTAAGAGTGCGACCGATACCAGCAACTTTGACTCCGAGTTCACGAGTGTTACTCCCGTTCTTACACCAGTGCAGTCAGGTATGTCAAGGAGTCTCCCCTTCCTTGCACACTCATGGATCTCAGCAGCTAACGATGTTTGCAGTGTTGTCACAAGCTATGCAGGAGGAGTTCCGAGGCTTCTCGTACACAGCCGACTTCGAGTAAATCGGTATTAGGGGGTATTTGTCGGTATGATGAGCGAATAATAGCGAGTGAGGCAAGCCGGCCTTACAGCGTGTGATTTCATAATAAGAAGAAAAAGTCGATACCCTCCACAGCCGTCCCAGTGGCAAGCAATGCCGAACGGCTGCCAGGAAGGTCGCACGCAGCGGAAGGCCGATCCTACATATCGGGCTAATATCTGGCGGAGTCATCCGCCCAACCTCGATCTGCACATGGATGCTTCGAGTCGACCCTCGGGCTTGCGCAAACCCCCGGGCGCATTAAGATGCAAGAGTTTTGATGTATGCTTTATGAACGAGGTCACAGGTTGACAACGAGGAGCGCAAAGGGGGGAAGGAGGCTAGGTAGCCCTTAATAGAGCATGGATACGACGGTGAGATTTGACCAGAGAAATCTTCCGTGATTTCATGTCCATATTGTACAGTAGCTGGCACTCCCCTGCCCGGGATGGCCAATCTTGTTGTCTTCAGACAACCACAGACCAGCGCACGCACGCACGTAAGCGCGCGCGCATACAACATGTAAACTTATACGGCCTCGAATCCGAGGTCCTGGCTTTTTAAATACAAGAATCTGATTGATACATACACGGCATGGGCGAGATCACCTCGGGCGCAATACCAAAAAGGCAATGCTGGCTGCGACGACGGCTCCCGTCGCAGCGCCCTCCAAGGCGACGATTGACACGTCCCTCATGCGCAGGCCTATCGTCCGCTCGCTGTAGAGATCCTCCAGGGCGGGGCGCCACAGGTGCGGGTCTGACAGGAACTCCTTCCATGATATCCTGGGCGGGGCCAGGACCTCCGGTACCTCCTCCCGGGCCTGCGCCAGAGGCGCCGCCGGTATGGCCTCCCCTCCGGTCTCCTCCGCGACGGCATCCGGCTGGGGATCCGCATCGTAAGCATCAGCGGCGGCGGCCCAGGCGGCGGCGGCATCGGCGGCGTCGGCCTCGGCCTTGGCGGCGGCGGCGTCGGCAGCCTCGTCCTCCCTCCTGACCAGCGCGCACTTGACGCTCTCCAGCTCGACCCTCACGGCGTCCAGCGCCGCCTTCTCCTCGGCGGCGATGCCCTTGAGCAGCCTGCTGCGCTTCCACGGCTCGGCCACGAACTGCAGGACCAGGAACAGCAGCACGTTGACGCCCATGAGGCCCCACGTGCCCCACGTGCTCTGGCGCCGGATGCGGTCGCTCCAGATCTGCTCCTCGTGGTACCTCTTGAGGATGCCGCTGTTGAGCGCCTGGCTCAGCCTCGCCTCCTCGGCCTCGGCCTCGGTCAGGCTCGCCGACGCCTCGCTCACCGCCGCCTCCAGCTCGTGGTCCTGCCTGTACATGGTGGTGAAGCGCTCCAGGTCCGGGGGCCCCCAGGTGTCCTTGCGCGCGAGGAGGGTCGTCACCTCGCGCTGGGTGCCGGCCCGCCGCGCGTTGACCTCCTTGTAGTGCTGCCGGGCGCGCTTCAGGTTGGCCTGGGCGGCGGCGAGGTCGGCTTCCAGGCGCGCGTTGGAGGCCTTGATGGACTCGATGGCTGAGTAGCCTGTCAGGTCGTTGAGGGCCTGCGAGGCTACGAGCACGCGGGACTGGAGGTTGTCCATGAAGTGGGCGAAGTCCTGGGAGGCTGGGGAGCGGCGGGAGTCGGCCTGGGAGGGGAGCTCGGGGTCGGAGTGGTGGTCATGGTTGGGTTGTGATTGGGATTGGGGGTTGGATTGGGCGGACGGGGAGGCGGAGGTCGAAGAAGACTGCTCCTCCTCGGAGGTTGGTTTCCGGCCGGGCTCGGTGGAGCTGGGGTTCGGCGTGGACGACGACGACGACGACGACGACGACGATGATGGCGGTTGTGTAGAGTATAAGCGGAAGGAACCGTGTAGTCTGGAGCCCAGGCGTATAGCCAGCTGCCTTTTGGGTCCGGACGGGCTCGAGAAGCTACTTGTCGTCGACGTCGTGGGTAGAAAGGGCCGTGGTATTATTGCTGGGCCACTGAGCTGCTTGATTATGACTGACGGCCCGGACCGCAGCAGGGGCCGGGTAGCAGCTACAGGGCCCGTCATTGCCATGTGAGCTGGTGGCCTTGGTCGGGTATGTATGGTGTTGAGGAAGAGGAAGAGGCAGGGAGAGGACAGCGATCACGGTGCATGGTGCATGGCGTGTTGTGGGTTGTGTGTGGGGAGCTGTTGTGTATTATGTATTCAAGGCGCGGCACTTTTCATTGCCCACTGCAACTGCGTGGACAGGGATCGTGAAGCTTCCGACCCGCCGGCGCGGGCGTGGGGCCCCCGGCCCTCCCTTTACGTCAGAGCTCAACCACCCAGGGTAAGGGTTGTTGGAAGTCACCTAGATACTTGATGGGAATTAGGTATTCTTTAATAGTGGTTATATACCAAGGTTACTGGGCTTTTAGTACATGCGACCATACCCAGTGGAAAATACGGGATCCCGTCCGCTCTCCCATAGTCAAGCCACTGAGGGCTGGATTAGTAGTTGGGTCGGTGACGACCAGCGAATACCCGGTGTTGCATGTTTTCTTTTGCTTTCTTTTTTTTGCTTATGAGCATTTCACTGCACAACACTTTAAATGGACGACGCTCACCAAGATCGAAAGAGCATCAGAATATTTAGTGTTTAGCTACACTACATGTTACCACATCTGCATACATACCTATAACTACTTCCTATGTCCGACAGACCACAACACTCAAGGGGAGCCAGGCTGCCTGTACTATAAGTATAAGTATAAGTATAATTATTATATGCGTGAGCGGGGCATAAGGCGAAGCCTCGTTCTTACATAACGAATGGACATTCAGGCTGAAGCACCTGCAACTCGTGCTATGTACTATGTATAATCTCAGCCTCAAAGCCCACCTGTGTGACGTGGACAGCAAGTCCAAATGTCCCCGTCCCTACCTCCTTTTCGCAACGGCCCCAGCCTATAGTCATGGGGCCGGATACAGAGGGTCCACCTATAGATCGTACAAACTTCCCACATGGGACCTCCGATATGACTATGTTTTTCCTTCTTTTCGAGATCAGTCTCTGTAACTATCTAGGTACAACCTAAAGTGCTGACGAGTGCCCGCCGCTTCGACTACTGGTTACCCAAGTGTCTGGCTGCTATTTATCTATTTAGTAGGCTCTTTCAGGTTTTACTTCTTTCTCTCACGCCCACAGAGTCACATCACACGTTCTGACCAGGATCAGTCTCCACGTTGAGATTGTTCTCGCCACTGCCACGCTGATGGCATGTCCGAAGCCTCAACCGTCTTGCATAGTCTGCTTCGACCTCGACATTCCAGATGAGGACGATCTCGACGAACATGGAGCCTACTACCTGTTTGAAGCCAACGTGCGGATAGGACATGATATTCAACTCCATATCGAATCCTCCGCGCTCGCGACATCTGCAGCGGCTGGCTGTCCGTCGTGTGAAATGCTGAAAGAGATACGGGACCTACTGCAAAGTTGCCCACTCGGCAGATGGCCTACAATCGACAAGGATTCGCGGAAACTTGAAGCCCGTGAGTCCATTCACTTGGATAGTGCTCTCAAGGGCCCTGCTTCCCTGTCGTGTGGATGGCTCAGGAAGCTACCGGAGCGACTCTTGAGACATTGTTTCCGCGACAGACGGCCCACAGCCGACGCCAGCTTGGAAGAACTCACCACTTGGCAGCGAAGCCAAAATATCGATCCCGGCTTCTGGATTACTGCTCGCAAAGACCGATCTTCCCATTCGAGAGTAATTATCATGTATCAAAGTTTCAATCGATATTACACTCGGGAACCGGGGATATGCCTCTATCGTGAACCATGTACGTAAGCCGCCCCCTTCACCGTCCGCAGTAGGCGCTTCTCAGCAACTTACCAGCAACGTCAGGGGACGAAGCTAGCAGTAGCCTCGTTGAGAAACTATCGACCCTCCCATGGCTCACCGCGAAGCCGACCCTAAGAGACATACTAGAATTCGTGAGACCACGCCTTTCGGAGTGCTTGTCTCATCCAGATTGTTCCGAGAGGAATAGTATCGGCTACTTACCGAGGCGCCTTATTGCTATCTCAACAGGTGCTCAAGGATCATCTTTAGACCCTTGCCTAATCGAAACAGCTGATGCTCTCTCCACAGCGTTTAATGGCACATATACACGGTACATCGCTCTAAGCCATTGCTGGGGGAAATTACAGTTACTCGAGACGAGAAAGAAAACCTATAAGCAACACCTCAAATCGATCCCATTACACAAGATGTCAAAGACTTTCCGGGATACTATACTTGTGGCACGAACCCTTGGTGTGCATTATCTTTGGATCGATAGTCTCTGTATCATCCAGGACGACGAAAGGGACTGGGCGCGGGAGGCTTCTGAGATGGGAAAGATCTATAAGAATGCTTGGTTGACTATAGCAGCTACGGGCGCTTCAGACGGGACGCAAGGCTTGTTCCTAGATCGACCCGACATAGGGAAGATACAGGCGTCCCACAAGAATTCCCGGTCTATGACAGTGGTAGTCCGACCTGTTATCGATCATTCGGCATTTGCAAACGAGATGGGGGGTAAGGAAAAAGATACCACGCTTCTTCCACTACTCAAGAGAGGCTGGGTCTTCCAGGAGCAATTGCTATCCACTAGGGTTCTCCATTTTACCCAACAGGAATTGTTCTGGGAATGCTGCTCGACGTCCTCCTGCGAGTGTAGTCCTGAGGCTCTGGGTGGCATCAGGGTTTCTCCGAATCACAGCTTCCGGTCTATGAAGCGGTTGATGAATATCTCTTGCAACATCCACCGGGAAGTGAATATTGTGGACTGGTATAAGCTCTTGACAACATACAGGCAGCGCGAGTTCACCTATAACAGGGACATTCTACCTGCATTGTCTGGTATTGCGAATGAGTTTCAGCGGGCTGTCAGAAACCCAGGCAGGTATTTGGCTGGCTTATGGGAGAACGACTTGATAAGGGGACTGCTCTGGAAAGTCGAAAAGCCGGGACCCCGGGGTTCAAGCCAAGGAGCCTTTCTATCTTCGCCGCCTTCTTGGTCATGGGCTTCCGTTGGAAGCTGTGGTATAAGTTGGCCGGGGGATCTAGATCTAGGAAAGGCTGCAAACCTTGCCGAAGTTATGCATGTCTCGTGCACCCCAAGTACTACGGACGACAAAGGGATGGTGTCTGGCGGTCAGGTGGCTTTGCGCGGCAGTCTGGTTCCCATGATAATACAGTATCTTGTGGGCGTCTCGGAGGAGACGGGACAGAATACATATTGTCAAATCATTCCCACGTATGATTTGCTGCCGCGGTGGGGAACTGTCGAAATGCGGATTCAAGGCACAACCGCTTATGGCCAGGCTTGGGCCGATTTCAACCCAGACATTCTACTCAGCTCCATGAGGGCGGACGTGCAACAACGAAGCGTTATATATTTCATACCCCTGAAATGCTCCAAAGGAGGATCGTTCGACAGATCCAAACGGGAGCCAGAAGGTCTGTTCCTCCGTCAACTCCCAGAATGTTCGAAACCAGCCGAGGGGAGGCACGCCGGTATACCCTCGTCAACCTTATACGAAAGACTCGGCTGGGGCTCTATCACTTTCTTTGAACCGGTCTCGTTCCAGAATGGCGCACCCAGTTCGAACCCATATGCCAATATTGGAGTAGACTGGGATACAATTGTGACAATTGTATAAGTTGGCGCCTCATACTTCATATCGAGGCATTTCGGGATGGGCAAGCCCGATTGCATTACCCATGTACTTAGGAATGACAGTGGAGGATGTGGCTTCGAAGTTTCCGATCCAATCTCTAGTATCACAAGCGACTTTCCCCAATACGCTTTATTGAGACGTAGCTGCTCTTGCCCTGACATCACTGCGCTTGTGCATCGATCAGATTTGAGGACGATTTTCCTTACCTACTCCAGATCAGTTCGATATCTGATGATACGGAATTACAAGCAGATTTTGGTTCAGGCCTCTGAGCTCAAGCGGCAGGTTTCTGACCGATGGCGACGGTAATGCGACACGTCCCACCCTGCTTCGTGAACTCCGCTGCGCCGCGCCCTTATAACACGCTACGTTATAGCATTCATTACCTAGTGTGATTGATAAAGTGAGGCAACGGTTCGAAGAGTGTCAGTGTTATGTTCAGGAGACAAACTCTCTAGTACGGTTACTATGGTGACCAGAGGTTACCTCCTGCTATGCTATACTAAGCAATTATAAAGGACAACTACAGCGGCAGCTAGACAATGAAGCTATACGCTATATATATAAGTAATCTGCTGCATCCAGACCCTCGTAATCGAGTTTTACTCCCGTCAGCCCAAGTCCACCCACCGGAGACCACCCCAACCATGCGGAGACAGATCATAGATGAATAGCTTGATGCAACCCAGCTCGCGAGAACACCAAAGACTCCTCATAGTATACAATTAATCATTATCTGTCGTCAACATTATCCCGACTAGCCTCCGCCGCTCTCCACCTCCCCCTTCTCCCTCTCCTTCTGTTCCCTCATCTCCCGCTTCTCATCCTCCCGCTTCTCCTTCCTTGCCTTCCTCAGCGCCTGCTTCTCCTTCTTCTCCTGCCTCCACTGGATCCCGTACTTCGCCTCCACCCACAATATCGGCATGAACACCGCCGCCAACAGCGCAAAGAAGGTAAAACACCAGCCCGTGCCCATCGCCCCGATCATCAGCTCGATGACCGCCGTCGAGATGGCACCCAGCTCGCACCTCACAAAGTTATTCGCCGCGACCGCCGTGGCGGGAGACTCGGGCGACAGGTCCACGATGAGCGTGTTCAGGATGCCAAAGGACCCCGTGATGCACAGCCCGATGACGAAGAGCAGGCACAGCGGCGCGGCGACGCTCGTCCGCATCTCCAGGATCCACCCGTACAGGATCATGGCGACCAGGCCCACGCTGACGAAGAAGTACAGCGGCGTCACGCGCGCCTTCTCGATGGGGAACCTGGACAGGTCGTCCCCGCGCTTCCTGTCGATGCTGAAGCCGATCTGGGAGGCTACCCTGCGGTAGTACCAGTCGAGCATGTACCCCTGGCCTATGGCGGCGCCGAAGCAGCCCGCGCCGTAGGGGAGGTAGCACAGGCCGATCTGGAGGTCGTTGTAGCCGTAGATACTCTTGAACTGCGTCGAGAGCGTGGAGACCGAGATGATGAAGACGAGATACAGGAGGGAATTGTACAAGATGATGAGCCCGAGGCCCTTGTCGAAGGCGATGGCGAGGGCGCGGAGGGGATTCGGGAACCGGAGCTTGAGCTTCGGTCGGGCCTCACCGGTTCCCTCGATCTGTGTCTCTCCGCTCTTCTCCTGTTTCCGCCGAGCAAGTCTTTTGCGCACCCAGTCAACCACGGTCATGTTTTGCCACCCCGGTGGTTCGATGGAGCCGTTGCCAACTATGAGGCGGCAGGTCTCCGGGACGGTTAATATGTAGGGAATCATCACCGCGCAGGAGAATATAAAGCAGAACCAGAAGATGGCGCGCCAGCCCAGATACTGGGCCAGAACCCCACCGAGGACTGGAGACAAGGAGGGCCCGACATTGATGCCGGCACCAACGATTCCCATGTACTTGCCTCGTTCCGAGCTGGTGGCAATGTCCGCGACGACTGCGTATCCCAGGGCCAGTGTGCCACTGCTACCGCCGCTTTGCACCATACGGAGTACCATTAAAGCGGCATAGTTGTTCTGGAGGGAAAGGCCAAGGTTTGCTATATTGACAAATGATTAGGAGCGCTGGATGGCAACTGGGGACATGCTCCTCAGAGTAAACATACCGACTATGTAGATACATATAGCAATGATGAAGGCCGGTCGTCTCCCGGCCATGTCTCCGAAATCGCCAAATAATGTAGGTGCGATTCCTTGCAATATCATATATGTTGTTAGGGTCAGATTGATAAGGCTCACAGAGACGCCAAGATCATTCGCTATAGGATTTAGGGCTGGGAAGTAGATGTTCTGCGTAACGTTAGACATCGTCATTTAGGCCCCGCCCTGTAAACCTGGGGAAGAGTCCTTACTGCCGTCATGGGTGAGATGAATGAGGTAAAGGAAACGACTGTTATGATCCACTTTTTCATCGCTGGCGAGAATGCTGAATAGGCCGGGCCGCTGGGCACCCGTGTCAGGGCTTCCGGGTCCGGCTCCGTGTCTGGCGCGGCATCATCGGTGCTTGGATCGGCGTCTGTCGGGCTGTCATCGGACGTATGGACATCAGCCGATGATTGCGCCCGGTCAACAGTATGCTTGGCGTCCGGGCCCTGGCCGGCTATCGCTTCGGAGTCGCTGAATGCTTCAGCTGGCGATTGGGACACGGTGGGTGTGCTTTTCTCGGGATCATGGAACTCCATTCTGACGGGCCCTGGGAGCGGAGGACGACTACTCAAGGGCTTTTGAAGGACTCGAAAAAGCAGAATCAACTTGTTTTGTTCATCGGGTCGATTCAAGACCTATCTAAATTCGAAGCGGTTGTTCGACGAAATACGGAGGAGATTGCAGGCATAGGATACCAAGCCCCGATTTTCTACAAGACTTTGTAGGGGGGCAATGAACGGTTGAGGAGTATGTACAGAAAGAGAGGGAGAAGAATGGGAAAACATGGAGGTCAACTTGATTTTCATGTCGTAATAATAGTAGGAGTAAGGCAATATGGACGGTACAGCAGAAGGTCCACCATGAGGCGTTATTCCCGTTAGCTTCCCCCGTCCGACGGCAGTTGTCCGTGGGCGTTATCTTTCCTCGGGCCCCTATTCCCCAGACTTGCAGATCTGCCAACCAGCAAGTCACATGGCCATCGGACGCCCGTGATTGCTCCCACTTGGGATCCGCGAGCCGAACTGGTGGACTGGCTGCACGTCCTTCCCCAGCTTGCCAGCAGCCAAAGGCGTGCTGGAAAGGCGCAAACACGAAGACTGGCTTGCTGTGCAGGTTCGCAGCGGCGGTCTGGCATCCAGCATTCGTCGTCTTACCCCGGTATCGGCCCCGCACCGAAGAAATGGCGAACGATGCCGTAGTCCTGCTTCGGAGTTCCCCCGTCTCTGAAGGCAGGAAGGGGTTCTTCCTCCTTCTGCTGCTCCCCAGAGCCGGGCCCAGAACAAAGCACCCACAAGGGAAGGAGGTCACGAGGAATGAATTGCCATGGTAGCTATCCTCGAGGCGACGTATTGGCGGCAAATGGACGGTTGTCTTTCAGCCAGGTAGGTTGCCAAGTAAGGGAGTAGATAGATTGCCCCGAAGCCCAATATGCAGTATGGTTCTCTCGTAGTGGACCTCCACAGTACCTAGCACCTACCTAGGCTTCGTTCCTAGGGCAAGACCCGGACCCGCGGGCAACAGTGGCCGGGCGGGGAGAGCGTTGAGTAAGTGAGTATGTAGTCTACCAAGTGTGTCTTAGGCTCGCACTGCATAGTGTCTCGAGAGAAGCTTGACGTCGCCGGAAATGGCCAAAGTATTAACCTTGGAAGGCAAGCGCGTCACGCACTCCAAAGTTGGTGCGCCGAACGTTTGGAGGCGAGAGCGACATGATGATGTAAACCCAGGGCGGATAATGAATGCCCCGGCACTTCTTGTTTAGGGGTCGTATAGTAGGGTTGGGTTGTTGTCGCTGCGGTTTTCACCTAGGTAGTGTTAAGGTCCCAGCTGCAGTGAGCGGTTCTATCTCGGCCATCTTACAGCCTGGCAGCCTGGCAGCCTGGGAGCCTGGCCAGTAGAATGTCGAGGATACCTAGGTATGTACACAGTACCTACCTAGGTAGCGGTGCCTGCCTAGTGCCTAAGTACCAAGGTACATAAAACATTCGGTCCTCGTGGCTAATGCATGACAGACTGTGGCGCCCCAGCAAAAGAAGCCACATCATTACGCCGATGCCAAGCTGGGCGCATCATACAGCAACCGACTTGTGAACCTTGAAAGCTTGACGTGCATTGCAAGCTACTTTGCACATCTGTCTCGAACCTAGTCCTCTGTCTGAGCCTGGCGCACGACCCTCTACCAGCTCATCCCCTCCACACCACCACCTAATCAGACAATCATGGAGGTCACCGTCACCTTCAACGAGCTGCTTCGGGCGCGATCATCATCCGCCTGCAGCGGCGCCCTCCCGGACTTCGACAGGATCGACGGCTACCTAAAGGAGGCATTCTCGATCAACCGCGACATTGTCAACCTGCACAACGAGCTGTCACACATACGCCAGGCTTACCTGTCCACCGCGGCGCCCAGAAAGACCCAGCTACGAAAAGGCGGCGCGGGCTCTCGCGACAACAAGCCGGTGTACCTCACCGACGCGGACCGCAATGCGGTCGACAAGATGGCCAAGGAGTCACTGCAGCGGCTCGAGCTGCGGATCCGGATCCTGGAGGACGAGGAGGCCAAACGGCACGACGCGGCCGAGAGGGCCATCAAGAAGAAGTACGGGGGAGGGCTGCGCGCGCTGACGAGCTGGGCCGCCGGCGGTGCGCTGGGCGCGGGTGACGATGGCGCGAAGAGCCCCGACCACGCGGAGGCAATAAACATAGAGAGGCAGACGCTCGTGCACCGAGGGACCGTGATTGGTTATCTACGGGAGAAGCTGAGCGCCATCAGCAAGCTGCAGGCCGGCATGATGGAGACGAGGCTGTCGAGGGAGATGGAGAAGAACAGGAGCATCCTGGCCAAGGCCAGAAGCTCGCAGCTGCCACCGGCACTGGCGAGGGAGTTTGGGTTCGACAGCTCTGGCCCTGGCGCGGGTCCTAAGGCATCAAAGTCGGGGGTGCCGTTGGACGAGGAGGAGTCACGGCGGAGGCAGGCCGAGGATCTGGACCTCACGGATGAGCAGAAGCAGATGTTTGAGAAGGACAACCAGGACATGCTGAAGCATTACAACAGCGCCCTGGACAAGGTGCGGACGGTGGAGAAGTCCATCGTCGAGATCGCGGAGCTGCAGCAGATGCTGGCGGACAACCTGACGGTGCAGTCGGCGCATATAGACCAGCTGGTGGCGGACGCGGAGAGGACGGAGGAGAACGTCGGTGGCGGAAACAAGGAGCTGAAGAAGGCGACGCAGAGGAAATTTAGCCAGGCCAGGTTGACTTTCTATGCGGCGAGTGCGCTGTGTTCCTTCTTGATAGTCTGGGACCTGATCATATGAGTAGACGTGCAGTAATAATTCTATTATATACAACATCTTAAGCCTGTGTTCCATATTTTGTATTCGGTAATCCTTTTTCATCATCCCGTGTCCCGTATCCCGTATCCCGTAGCACATATCCCATATCGTGGACCGAAGCGATTACATTGAGGTGAGCAGGAGGAGCGAGTCGTAGAGATGGCGTTTTGAGGGGAATAGTGGAGGCCTTTTAAAGTTTCCGGGAGTACCTAGGTACCAGTAGAAAGTCAAATCCAACGTAACGTAACCAGATGCCCGGACTGTGGGTAGTGAAGCAGTTTGGAATGTTTCCTTGTTGATAAGTAAGCTGCAATCAAGGTGTGTATCAACCAAGAGGTCAAGTATTATGCTGGGTGTCTGGCTGAGAGTCCCACGGGATTGACGCATCACTGATAGTGCCTCGGGAACTCAGCCGGGGGACAATAAGATGACGACCGACCCCAAGGATCACATGCATTTTGAAGTATGAGGTCACGAGCGGGACAATATAACAATGATAATCCTCCTGATGTTCCCGGAGGACAACATGAAATCTTCCAAGTTTCTCATTTACAAATCGCGACATCTACGACCCTAGACGCATCTTCCGGCCGCTGAACCCCTCTTTGATCATCCGTCTCGAGACAGATCCGCGTCGCGCTGAAATCCTCCAATTGCAATCGCCCAACGCCGACTGTTCGTCGCACCTGAGCTTTGTGTTGATCACGAAGCTTCGAACAACGCCGCATCACTGCTACGTTAAATACCTAGGTACCTACCTAAACAGTCACTCAAGGGACATCACAATATCACAATATCTACGCCATCCGAAGCACCCTGCAGACATACCTATCGCGTGCTATTGAATTTCGGGGGCGCTGAATCTTATCGTCCTTCCTTCAGTCCGGAGGAGCCTTGAGGCGCTGAAACACTAACCTCGGGAGCCGAGCCACCGAGTAAAGCACCTTTAGCCCGACCTCCCCTGTTACCCCGGACGCGGGAAGCCTGTGGGACAGTGGAACAGTGGGACGACAGCAGGTGGAACAGTGGGGACCACTGCGCAAGTTCAGCAGAAGCATCCACAGTAGCTTTACCTAGGTCCTACCGGTAGCTTATTAAGGGAGGGACCGGTACGATGCCTTCTGCCGATGACTCTAACAACAAGAGCAGCAATTCTCATCGACGAGTCTACAACACACACTCCTCGCCCACAAATCCCACCAACCGCATACGCAGCATAGCAAAACAAATGGCCTCTCCAGTTTCCACCACCAGCTTCCCAGCTGAGGCTGTGCCTCAAGCTCCCGTGGATGCTCTGTTCGGCTTGATGGCAGCTTACAGGGCCGACTCCAGTCCGGACAAGGTCGACTTGGTGGGGCAGATTCCTCCTCTGTCTCTGGGTCTCTCCCCCAGGGACATCAGTTCCCAAGCCATGACGTCTTCCAGCTAACAAGAGTTCTGTCGATCTACAGGGAATTGGAGCTTACCGTGGTGACGATGCAAAGCCTTGGGTTCTGCCCGTCGTCAAGAAGGTGAGAACGCTTCCCTTTCTCCAGTGCGACATCCTGGGGAAGTGCGTGCAGTCGGCAGTCGCAAGTCGCAAACATGGGGCTGGCTGTTTTGAACCCCTCACAACACCCCTGCTACGCGCCCCCAGTATTACCGGTCCCCAGAATCCCACCAACACCAAATCACCCATGGCAGACAGAACACAGCGAATCGATCATATGCTAAAAAAGGACGATGCTCGTCCCCCGATCTAGGCCGACGAGATCATCCGAAACGACCCCGACCTGAACCACGAGTACCTCCCCATCGCCGGCCTCGCCTCCTTCACCAGCAAGGCGGCCGAGCTCGTCTTCGGCGCCTCCGCGCCCGCCATCTCGGAGAAGCGCGTCGCCAGCTTCCAGACCATCTCGGGCACGGGGGCCGTCCACCTGGGCGCCCTCTTCCTTGCCAAGTTCTACAAGGGCAACCGGACCGTCTACATCTCCGACCCGACATGGGCCAACCACACCCAGATCTTCAACAACGTGGGCCTGCCCGTCGCCACCTACCCCTACTTCGACAAGAAGACAAAGGGCCTCGACTTTGAGGGCTTCAAGTCGGCCATCGCCGCCGCCCCCGAGCGCAGCGTCATCCTCCTGCACGCCTGCGCCCACAACCCCACCGGCGTCGACCCCACCGAGCAGCAGTGGCGCGAGATCGCCGAGGTCATCAAGGAGAGGAGGCACCTCCCCTTCTTCGACTCGGCCTACCAGGGCTTCGCCTCGGGCGACCTGGACCGCGACGCGGGGGCCATCCGGTACTTTGCCGGGCAGGGCTTCGAGCTCCTGGTCGCGCAGTCGTTCGCCAAGAACTTCGGCCTGTACGGCGAGCGCGCCGGCGCCCTCCACTTCCACGCCAGCCCCGCCCCCGGCGCCCAGGACACGGCCGCCCGCGTGGCGTCGCAGCTCGCCATCCTGCAGCGCTCCGAGATCAGCAACCCCCCGGCCTACGGCGCCCGCGTGGCCTCGACCGTGCTCAACGACGAGGCGCTCTTCGCCGAGTGGAAGGAGAACCTGCGCACCATGTCCGGCCGCATCAACGACATGCGGGCCGCCCTGCGGGCCAGGCTCGAGGAGCTCGGCACCCCGGGCACCTGGAACCACATCACCGACCAGATCGGCATGTTCAGCTACACCGGGCTGACGGAGGCCCAGGTCCTGCGCCTGCGCGAGGCCTTCCACGTCTACCTGACCAAGAACGGTCGTATCAGCATGGCCGGCCTGAACACGCGTAATGTCGAGTACTTCGCCAAGGCTGTTGACACGGTCGTGCGGGAGGTCAAATAAATGCGATGTGTTCTGGAAACAAGTATTGGACCCCCCGGGGCGGCTATGCGGAGGGTGTCCGGAGTGGACGTGTTAGTTAGATCGTATCGCTGTGCATCAGGTGCACTTATCAGGGTCAATGAGAGATGATAATGCAGGCACGCCCGTGCAGAAGCTAGACGCTATCTGCAGATCAAGCATCGTTCGAATTTGACGAGTTCAGATTACAGATCTTCTTTGCCGTAATGCAACCACAGGGCGCATGACTCTGTATATGTGTCTATCCCCACCCCGCCGTGTTCTTTAGGCCCCCTTTACCACACTGTCTCCATGTGGGTTGTATCTGCCCGATAGGTACTCCCTTCAAAGGCACAGGATGCAGCCGAAACACAGCTTAGAAAAAGAGCAAGGAAATTACCCCTCAGAGTCCACAACCGGCAACGCCTTGCTAAGAATATAATGCGGTAGTATTATGCAGGTGAAGAACACCTAGGACCAAACGCCAACAACCAGGAAAACGCACACTGCAAGAGAAGTACAGACCAGTGCTGCCACTACCAGCGGCGGCTGCGAGGGCGTTAGCTCATCAGGTCCGTCCAGGAGGTAAGTAATAGGATGGAAGGGAGGACATACCCAAAGGCATCGTTGAGCTTCACCTGCCGCCTCTTAACTGCAGGCTTCGCCGGCGTGGCCTTCTTCTTCTTCCTCCTCTCCGGCCGCTCCAGGCCCAGGAGCTCAAAGTCCAGGTCGGACATCTCCGCCGACTCGGAGTCGCTGGCGATGGCGAGCGGGCTGGGCGAGCGCGTGCGCGACCGCGCCCTGGCGTAGGATGGGGACCACTTGCGAGGTGAGCGCTCGCTGCGGCTGCGGTCGCGGTCACGGTGATCGTCGCGGTCACGTCGCGAGGGCGGCGGTGACAGGTGCTGACTGTGGCTCCTTCCGCGGTAGGACTTGGGCCTATCGCCGGAATATGCGCTCTGATAGCCTGAGTCGTAGCGCTGGGTGGCGTCCCGAGGCGAGAAGTGGCCCTTTCGGACTTCTTCCTTCTGGAGTCGATAAATACCTGGAGAGCGAGAACGATGATCTCTAGGAAGAGGTCTGAGAGGGGAGCGGCTATGGGTTTCACCTGGTTGCGGAGCCCATGGATCATTCTCGCCATCCAGGGTGCGTGCTGGTGACCTGTCAGGTCGCCGCGGCAGCGGACTGTAGTCTGATGTCTCGTAGTTCCTCGGGCGTTTGGTCTCCAGCTTGTGGTCGTCTGCATCACCAAGGCCACGTTTGCCGTTGTTCACCTTTGGAGTTCCTGGCTGCTCCTCTTTTAGGACACTGACAGCTCGGAGACTGGCTCGAGGCTTGATCGAGTCGTTCAAAGTCGGGTCACTAGGCCCAGTCGGTATTATCTCCCGCTCGTCATACCACTCCTTACCAACTTTTCGCGAGCAATGGTAGGTGAAGTACTCGTTCTTTGATCCTGGGAAGCGTATCACCAACATGCCACGTCGATATCTGAAAATTGGATCACGCTTGACAGTAGACCACTGCTTGGACTCCCGAATCGATAAGCCAAATGCACCTGGGTTGTCCGGATCGTAGAAAGCGGATTTGATGCATTTGGCGTTGTACGCAGGAGGTATCGTTGGGTCGTCGTTCCACTCCTTATCAAGCGGTTTTCCTACTGGGTCGGCAGGCTTCGTCTCCACCTCAACAAAGGCGTTCTCCAGCTCCCATGCAAATTCGTCATCAATGTCTACAGCCTCGTCGGCAGTCTTGTCGACCTTGGGTATCTCGACGATCTTCTCGACGACCTTTTCGACGCTCTTCTCTTTAACATCTCTCACTTCGCTGGTGGGTCTAGGGCTCCGTGGACGAGAACTCGAGGCAGACCGTTGTGCCGGCGCCTGACGCCGATGGTCACCCCCGCGTTGGTTCCTATCGACACCCCGCCCTGGATGCTTATTCCGGCCACCTCTGTCCCGGTCGTTGCGGCGATCTCGGTCTCGGTGGTCTCTATGCCGTGATTGATTCTGACCGTTGGCATTCTGCTGCCAGCCCTGGTTCTGTGGAGGTGGGTAGGGGTTCGGGTAAGGTGCTGGGGGTTCATATCCTGGCCCATACGGCGCCGGGGAGAATGAGACGGGAGGGGGCGGAGGAGGTCCAGGAGGGAATGGAGCTCCATAGCTCGGTGGAAAAGTGGGCGGCGGGGGTGCCTGGGGTGGAAGGCCGGGGTAACTGAGTGGAGGAGCCCCGGAATATGGTGCAGTTGGCGGCTGATATGCCGGGGGGTAGGTTGGCGGTCCATAAGGCCCCGGAGGACCATATGACTGTGGTGGTGGAGGCGGGTATGAGGACTGTGGGTATTGGCCATAAGCCGGGCCAGGACCTGAAGGCGGAGGGATTGGTGGCGGATAACTACCGACTGGAGGGTTCGTGACCTGGTACGGAGGTGGATAAGGCGGCTGACCTGTATTTGCAGGCGGATACGGTGGTTGCGGTGGTTGCTGTGTATAAGGATTGGGTGGAAGAGCTGGAGGAGGGTAGGGACCACCGGGAGCACCCCATGCATTTGGTGGTGGTTGAAGGGGAGGGGGATATTGGCCAGGAGGAGGTGCGTATCTTGTTATCACTAGGCCTTTGGAACGCTCATTGGGAGAGCCTTTCCCTCTATTGCTGGGCATGGTTTTGGCTGCCTGTCGCTGGCGGAATACCTCTGCGCCGCTGCGACGACGGTTAGCCATGGGAGGAAATGGAGCCGCGAGCAAGTGCTCGGTCGCAGGTGTGCTCGTTTGGAATTCCAGACGAACAAAAGGAAAGAGACAGAGAAGACCTACTATGGCTCTTTGCGGACTGGTTCAGGACAGGCGTATGCGAAATGGTCCCGGCTGCCGCAATTAAAGCAGCCGCCATCGTACCTTGGGGTATCGAGGCCGGGTGCCCTGTCGCCCATGATTGCGCCGAGGTTGAAGTACCGGGGTAGGTAGTGAGACGCAGTCGATTTCAACACTCAAGGGGACAGTGTGGCCAGCTAATGTAATGTCGCGACGTACTTGCGCGCGGCGCCTGGCTTCGGACGAAGCTTCTGTACGTTTTCAAGCCACATACAGCATGTAAAGTAGCGCGCAAAGGATGGTTCAAGTCACCTTAGGATGACCCAGGCGACGGGTGTACAGTCCGGTCCGTATGATGCCGACCGATTGTCAGTGTCAGGCTGAAGCCAACAGCGGACAGGCGCTGTGGGGAAAATAGGAGCCAAGTAGGGTCAAATTGACATGAGCAGACGCGTAGAGTCGAGAAAGATTCGATGAACGACCCAGAGACTGATATTCAAGAGGGCGATGATTTCAACGAGCCTTGTCGTGAGATAGGGACGATAGTTGACGCCTCGCGCCAACCGTGCGCAATGGTCCCTCCGCCCTTTTAACCAGCACTCGACGGCTAGGCGACGGTCGCATGCATTCGATGAAAGTCAGAGATTACGAAGTGAAGTATCTGAATGCTACTGGCATGTTCGAAGGTTGTGCGCAGATGAGATATCGTAAAACATTGCCGGCGCTGATGGGGGGAGGGGGGATTTGGGATTCGAGCTGAGCTGCCCTCAAAGGTCGAGCGAGACGTCGGCTTCTCAGCGGGGTGGCGCCGGCTCGCCGCATCGGCCCGGCACAAAATCCGATCCAAAGCTGAATCCCGCTATGACTCCAGCTGTGTCGTGCCCGTGAATAGCAAAGCAGCACTCTTGACGCCTGCTGCCTTGCCCTTTGACGAGATATCATTGAGCCTCTGTATGTTTGGACTATACGATAAGGGACTCAAATATATTCCCGAAGTGCAAATAGCAGCCCGCTGGTAGACATCTTGCAGATACGATAGTCTGATGATGAACGACTGCAGAGCAATCTCAAAGGATATTCATGCACGCTATTGCCATGATATTGCCCTGAAGGAGGCTCTCTAGCTGTCTGGTATGGGATCTCAGATATGGGTGTCAAGTAACACCATTGCATGATGTTATCATGAACATAAACACAGCGGCAACAACTCTGACAGATGAAGGCGTATGGAAAGAAATGAACACAAACAGGCCCTCCAATGAAGCCAACACTCCGCCGAAGAACAAAGACGGAGGATCTGGGTGATGCTCATGAGCCGGCCCGGCCTATGAGCGGCAAAAACAACGAAAGATGGATGAGGGACCCAAACTGCCCCGAAGAAGGCCGAGCTGTCTCGACCGACCGGCGTCAATCACGACGAACCATCTGACAGGGGAACAAATGAAACCTAGTTCCGCCCAATACCTCGATACCTCCAGAAGATCAATGATATGAAACCAAGCTGGCTCTGGGACGCTGAGCATCAAGCATAAGTTGCCACCTAGGACGCGGGGACATGTAGACACCGCCGCAGCGGGGGGCTGCCCACAACAAGGGGGGAACCGACAGCAAGCCTGGGCGGGCAGAGGTTGAATGATAGATAAGTCCTGGATGGAGAAAGGAGGAGACGGGCGAGGGCCTTGCTTTTAAAGAACTCCCGGGTGCACTAACAATTTTCGCTCCATTCCAACTGTCCAACCAATCTTGGAAGCCAAAAGCGTTGAACGGTACTGAAATACTTGACTGCACTCAGGCACGCCGAAGTTTAGCCGATCGTCGGCCAATCTAGACGTCACACTGGCGGGCAGCTTTACCAAGCACCTGGGCATCTGGGCGCTTGAGGCCTGCTAGATCTGTAGGTGTGCCCCAGGTGGGTACCTCTTGTTATGTACGGTTCAGCTTGCTGGGTGGGATCTCGAGTCTGTTTTCTGGAGATCGCACAATTCGCCTCGCATGGGTACATACATTCCACTCCTATAACACCTTCCAGACCTCAGGGCGCTCCATCGTCTTAATGTGAGAGCTACGAACCCTGTAATCCCGCCGATTGTCCCTCACGATCATGTTGGTTCTCCATCCAACCGCCTCCACCATCGCGTCGACCTTCTTTGCCGGGAGAAGAAGTAGTCCACCACACTCACCACAACGCCCCAGCAGGGGAAGCAGGACAACCCCGCCATAACGCCCTTTTATCATACCAGTCGGCCCTTCCGCTCCCTTCGCCCTCCCCACGTTCCCGAGAACGTAGGTAGCTCTCGCCTACTACCCCGGGTCCGTCCACGGGCCACCCGTCCGCCGAAGATGCCTAGCCTGCCCGCCTCGGTCGACCTCGACGAATGCATATCGCGCCTGTACAAGAAGGAGCTCCTCGCCGAGTCCGTCATCGAGGCCATATGCGCCAAGACGAAGGAGCTCCTCATGCGCGAGAGCAATGTCGTCCACGTGCGCGCGCCCGTCACCGTCGTCGGCGACATACACGGGCAGTTCTTTGACCTGATCGAGATATTCAAGATAGGAGGCTGGTGTCCCGATACCAACTACCTGTTCCTAGGTACGCGTCCGGCCCTCCCCACCCAACCTCCTACCCTCTCGGCCTCTCCTAGACCGTCTGGACACCCACCGTGGAAGGAGAATGCTGACGGCTCGCGCCACGCGACGAGGACGATAGGCGACTACGTTGACCGCGGCATGTTCAGCGTCGAGACCATTTCCCTTCTAGTCTGTTTGAAATTGAGATACCCCAACCGAGTGCATTTGATCCGTGGCAACCACGAGTCGCGCGGCGTCACGCAGTCCTACGGCTTCTACACCGAGTGCTCCAGGAAGTACGGCAACGCCAACGTCTGGCACTACTTCACCGACATGTTTGATTTCCTGACGCTCAGCGTCGTAATAAACGACCAGATATTCTGTGTACATGGAGGTCAGTCAGCAGCCTACGGTCCCCTTCTCTCCTCGTGACTAGCGTCCGGCACCCTGTGCGTAACGTGATGGGCGTAGACCACGGCAGTGAAAACTGACAGGAAGACTTGGATGCAGGTCTCTCGCCCTCCATCCACTCCATCGACCAGATCAAGATCATCGACCGGTTCCGCGAGATCCCCCACGAGGGACCCATGGCCGACCTGGTCTGGTCAGACCCCGACCCGGACCGCGATGAGTTCTCGCTCTCCCCCCGTGGGGCCGGGTACACGTTCGGCGCGCAGGTAGTCGAGAAGTTCCTGAGCGTCAACAACATGAGCCACATATTGCGGGCGCACCAGCTGTGCCAGGAGGGCTTCCAGGTGCTATACGACGATCGGCTGTCGACGGTGTGGAGCGCGCCGAACTACTGTTACAGGTGCGGTAACATGGCGAGCGTGTTGGAGGTCAGTGATACTGGGGAGAGGTTCTTCAACGTTTTTGCCGCCGCGCCGGAGAACGATCTGCATAAGGATATGCAGCAGCAGGGTGCGGATAAGGGGCCAGACGGGAATGCTTTGCCGGATTACTTCCTATAGATGGGGGTTCGCAGAGCGTGTGCTGCTGGGGAGCTGTCGCAAATAGGACGGCTTGATAAAGAAAGATGGCAGATTAGCCGCTCTCTTACAATGTAAAATTAACATGAACGATGCATGGTCATGGGCGCATGTGTTCAGGTCACGATTAGATGATGGAACATGGAGATCGAATGCCGATCAATTTTGAGGACCATCCCTGTTTTGTTTATGGACGCGTGTGCTCTGTCCAGCGCCTTCGGTGTCTTGGGTGAACGGAAAGCCGAACGAAGAGATGCCGTGAACTCGAGGCAAAAGGCCGGATGGACCCAGGGGCCTGTCGGTCATCGTGATCTGCTCTCTTCCGGGACCAAACTTTTCAATGCAAAATCCTCCATCAACAGACGCAATGCCGCCAGTGTGCCTCGACCACGCGAAGTTAAGCAAAGCCGAGGAGTGGCCCGATATCTCTACCGAGTCCAATAAGTCAAACGCAACCAAAGCAGATGGGCAACATTCCGACTGCACTTATTCCCAGTCCTTGGAAATGTCAAACGACCACTCGAATGCCAGGTGCTCCTTCTTGTCGTCGTCAACGAAGGAGGAGATGGCGTTGTAGTGGCCACGAGCCAGCATACCGGCGGGGGCCTCCTCCTCCTGGAACTTCTTGGTGTAGAGGGGTTGCTTGTCCGTGTTGGGAGCATATGAGCCCTTGGAATCTGCATCAGCAAATGGTGCGCTCTTGTGGGACTACTTGAGAACGGGTGGAAGAGACTCACAATCATCTCACTGTCCTTGGACACCCTGACACCCTTCCGCTTCACGATCTGGACGTAGTGCAGGCCGCTCAGGATCTCGTGCTGGACCTTGAAGGTCGCAGACATGGTGAACTTTGCGCCCTCCTTGATCTTGAAGGGCTTGTCCTTCAGGGTGGTCTCGCTGCCCGGGTTCGAGAGGTCAATGGTGACTGGGGGGCGGCCGGGCGAGTCCATGGTGAGTGACTGGATGATGCAGACGCGGGGATCGCTGGGGTCAGAGAGATCTTTTCCGCCGGTGAGACCCAGAGATTCCTTGTAGCGCTGCAGAGACTCATCATTTGCGTCTGGGAAGGATTGTTAGTCACGCCGATACAGTCAATGATCTGGACATGATCGATGATGCTGATTTTATCCGCCATAGTCTCCCGTGTAGACAGGTCGAGGAAGGAGGTATTCCCTCGCTTCCGCATTTTGATGCTGGAAGACAGAGGCGGATCGGCGGGCATATTGAGGAAGCCATCACCAACGTCGCTGATAGCCGACGATGCCACGGTGGAGACTACCCACAATACTATAGGGACAGGGATAAGAAAGGCTACTGTGGACGCAAACAGATAGGGGTACTATCCCAATGCCCTATAGGGACTATCTGATCGGCGATCTGCTGCGGCTGGCGGCGGTGGTGGTGGTGCGGGTGATATGGTGTTGTGATGGTAAGGAGTCGTGAGACGGCTGGACGGCAAGCAGAAAGGAAGATGATTTCTTGACGGCGACGAATGATATAGCTGCAGATTGAAGCACTTGCTCAAGAATACCCGATGCCTTTGAATTGCTGACGGGGACTGTTTGCCCAGCTCCTCACGACTCCAGAGGTAGAAAGTCTGAAACAATGAACCACGTACCCATCGATTGATACTCAGCTAAGCTCTGCTTGGGCTGGGAGAGCTTGTAGCCCTGAGTCTCCTCGGGCAAAGTATCCTCGCCATGCTGGGAAGCCATCTCGGTATCCTGAAGTATTGTTATTTGAGGCTGTGGAGGGTATGTCGGTGTTGTGGGGGGAGAAAGTCGGAGTTGAAGTGTCGATACGGTGAGCCAGACTTATCAACAACGAAGCAGTTGGCGATGTCAACATATTTATTGCCACTCAGCCTGATGAGGGGCACCAGCGCGGGCCACTCCAGGGCCCCAGGGTTACTGGCGGGGTCCATTCTGCGGCCAGGGGGTCATTTCGGGAGGGGAGACTTGCATGATTGGACCTGGCCTGGTTGTTCTGGAACAACACGTTGACCGATGCTAAGTCGCTAAAGTCAACCCGTATCCCGTATCGAATTAGGCGACTCCAGGGGCTCCTTTGAGGGTGCCAGGATATCGGTACCTGGCAGCCTGTCAGACCGTGTAGTGTAGGGGTCAATTGGTGTGGGATGGATGTGTAGGATCATATGAATTGAAGGTTCCAGTAGACTACTGTCAGCTACTGTCAGCTACTGTCAGCTACTGTCAGCTACTGTCAACTATATTAGAGCCCATAGCTACTAAACCTACTTTGGACCACCTACTCATCCTGAAGCACCTCCCAAACAAAGGTTTCCCGAACCGCCTTCCAAGGTTTCCCTGCCCACTTGGGTACCTGCTCAGTAACTTACCTAACTTACCTTTGTTAGTTACTTTAGGGGATTAGGGGTTACCAGGCCTAGCCACTTCTATGTCTCGACCCGTACGTCTCACCGATATGTCTCCTGTGGCGGCCACAGCTCCCGAGAATCTGCTATTCCAATTTCACAATTAGTTACAACATCTGATTACGAGGATTCAGGGGTCGCTGATGGGTGTCAAGATTTCCGCATGAACCATCACGTGGAATCATCACGTGGATTTGCGACTGACATCCGGAGCAAGGATGTAAGCTTCAACAACAATGGCTAATCAACCATGTAGCTTCCACGGAAGGTCGAGCCCTGGAGCTCCAAGCTTCCCGATGTCGGGTTCTAAGCAGCCAAGCTTCAAGCTCCCACAAGATAGCTCGTGCCATTTGCCAATCGCTGATGCTCCGTGCCGGTTCCCGAAAATTTGGACCTTATGCAAGTCTGAGGACTACATACATACACCACCTGCCCGGGGTCCAGGGAGTAGTAAGCAGCTGCAGCAGATGGGCAGCGCATTGTTGTGCCATGAAAAGACCATCTATATTGTAAAAGGCCTGGTCCGGGGCTCCGGACCTTTCAAATGAGAGCGCTGGACCCGTACGGGTTCACGCAGTACGCTGCTGCAGGAAAGGCTGGTTGCGGATGGTACATGGTACGGATCCGTACTTTAGTCCGCGAGCCTACTGCACCTGATGCACCTACTGCACATGTGTACATGGTCGGTCCGCTATGGGCCCACTCGGCAATATCGAGCTTCCAGAAGAGGGCGTTAGTGCGCCGTGAACGAGCCACGCCATTTTGTAGCCAGGTGATCATCGCGATGCTAACAGCCGCTCGAGCCCCCACGAACCCCTTTCCCCCCTTCAGGTGCCCCCGATACTCCTCTCCTCTCTCGCTACCCCAGCAACGAGCGTTAGGGCCTCAGACCTCATTTGCTACCTACCTAGTATCATTCAACCTCACATACTTCAACCTGTTCAATTCTATTACAATTGTAGGAGTTCACTGTTGAAAAGTGCGTGTGCCGGATGCAGATGCAAATCAAGTACACGTTTTTAGCCATCCTTTTTGAAAGAGAGTAGCAAGCTTCAACTAATCTCCCTCCGCTTCCGTTTCCGCCGCCCCCGTCCTTGAACTCCGCTCCACCAAAAGTAGCGCCTACCGTATCGGCGCGCAAAATCTCCAGACCTTCACCTGGCCCTCAACCACCACCACCCACCCAGTCCCCCCCTTCCCAACAAAGAAAAAGCTGCACACTCGTCTGTGGCCTCGCTTCGCATCAATTGCGCAAAGGTAAATAGCTCAAACTCACAGCTTCTGGATGCTGCTTTACGAAGCACAGGCGCTGACGTGATCCATGCACCTAGCCTGTCGACAATCGCCAGACGTCGCCACTGTCGCAAAGCCCATCATCCATCGATCGGTCAACAGCGCCGCCGCCCGAGACACCCCTTCTCCCACCACTATAGCATTGTCCAAGCCACGTCGACCTGACATTGTGTGCTGGACTCGGAAACATTTGGCTGCGTCTTCCTTTTGACTAAACTTGCGACGTTTTGCGCCCAAAGCGGTCTACTGCTACGATGGCGCCAACAACTGCCCGGACCCTGCCTGCAAGGCGCAATCCTTTCCTGACTGAGGACGTGCCTGCTTGTAGGTCAACCGAGCTCGGCGGTATGAGGATCGGCCAAAGCTGACGTCTTATAGATACCGACCTCGTTTCGCGTCGTCGGCTGGGCCAGACACAGCTCACCGCGAGAATGGTCGCAGCCCCTCCGGGCGCTTCTGTTGATCCTGCGGCCCTCGGCGTCTTCGACTATGCGCACCTTCGCGCACCCATCCCCAAGGGAATCGTCTCCGGGATTTTCAAGTCAAGCCCCAACAGTTATTTCCTCATGCGCCGCAGCCATGATGGTTTCGTCAGCGCGACCGGCATGTTCAAAGCCACCTTCCCGTATGCGATGGCTGAGGAGGAGGAAGCAGAGCGTCGGTACATCAAGTCTCTCGCGACTACTAGTCCAGAGGAGACGGCCGGCAACGTCTGGATCCCTCCGGAGTCTGCTTTGGCCCTTGCCGAAGAATACGGTGTCACCCCGTGGATCCGCGCCCTGCTGGACCCCGCCGACATACCAGTATCAACTACCAACTCAGACAACAGCCCAGCCAAGCGTATCAACGCACCTCCAAAGTTCTACCCAACCACCGCAACCAACAGTATTGTTCCACCCACGCCGAACGCGTCGCGAAGAGACCGCAGCCGTCGGTCGGTCAGTCCCTCCAAGGGCACCAGTCGCCGCGGCACCGCAGCGAGCCCGCGCAAACGATCGACGAGGTCCGCCGCCTCGCAGCCAGAGTCCAGCGAGACGTCCAGCAGCACCCGAAAGTCGTCGCTGACGAATGGCGACGCCGCAGTGTTGACCCAGGGCGAGCCTCTCAAGGCGGATGATGTCAAGATCGAGTCCACCGAGAAGGATGCGGCTGGTACACTAGAGACCGTGGAGGAGGAGGAGCCCAAGGTGAAGGTCAATGTCGACCAGGACATCGAGAGCGACAAGGCCGGCACCGAGATCAGGCGCACCAAGGTTGGGGTTGAGGTGCCTTTCTCTGCAGGTATCCAGGGACCGGACGATGCCGCAAAAATGATCGAGGAGGCCAAGGCCATGGTAGCGGCCGCACAGGAGACCGCTGGAACACCTCCTAAGTCAGCAAAGGGCAAAAGGAAAGCAGAAGAATTTGAGGCGGACAATGATGCTGAAGACGGCGAGGGGGCTGAGAGCAGTGCCCTCCAGCAACCTAGGGCTAAGAAGGCCAAGACCGAGGTGGAACTGCGCAAGCAAAAGGTCAAGAAGCGAGCTCTGTTCGGCATCAGCTTTACATTGGCAGCTGGGTAAGTTCGGGCCATCGCATGTGAATGTGTGAGACAACACCGCTAACAAGACATGCAGCGCGCTGATTCCGTATGCATTGAACTTCCTGTGAGGAGCGAAAGAGTAGGACGATTTTCGAAGGAGGCGAGGAGAGGCGAGGCGAGACGAGCCAGGGAGGGCATAGAGCAAAGAAGACTAGGAACTACGGACGGGCGACAAGATTTCTTTACTGTTGGCTTTGGTTGGGAGTTTTGGATGGCCGGAAGTCCCGTCCGAGTACTCTGGTCTGCTTTGGGGATGGATTCCAGGGGGGAAGACACTGGGATCGATCGAGCACCATGATGCACCTCACTCTCGTTCGAGAACTTTGGATTCATCGGAAGTCTGGCGTGGGTGGCGTGAGGCAAGGGACGGTTTCATTGTAACTACTAGGTCTTGTATTGACTCCTTACTCAGTCATGTTTAATGGTTTACTTGGTCGCAATATCTGGAGCTGTTCCCAAATTCCCAAATGTGATGATAGCATTCATGGGGTTCGAGAGTCCCGCATCTGTCACTGACTACCGGACATATCACTTAGAATTGATTCAGGCTCTTACAACTTGCAAGCATGCCCGACTTCTAAAAGGGGTGGGGGGGGGGGGGGTGTCACGACGGCATCGTATTGCCGGCGCTGACCGCTTTGGTGGGACATAAAAACCTCGGCTGCGATTCCCACCAAAATTCTCTGCCGTCTTTCCCCCATAAATCAGCCAAACATCTGGGGAAATGGCGATCATTCCCCAGCCAGGAAAGTGATCAATGCGATCGCAAGGCATGCAAACTGGGGGCTTGACCTTCAAAGACATACTCTATCCCGTTTTCATCATCAGCTTTTGATAGCGGAAGGTGAGCATGATACAGGTAGGTCGGCACGTGGTTGCCAAGCGGAAACGCAGTCACGTGCGCCAACCCGCGCCGAGTTGGAGATTCTCTCTCTGCTCGGCAATGGGCGGCTCTTGGAGAACAATGGTATGACATACCACGGTGTACCCCTCGCTCGCCGCTTGGGGTGCATCTTGGGGATACCTAGGTCACTTCCTGGTCCCCATGGAAAATGCTTCAAGGAGGACATATCGGAGAAGAGGGCTCTTCTCTCTCGTCAACCTGCCTCTTTCATTCGCAACTAATACAGAGACCATGCGGCCAATGTCTATGGCATGGAAGCGGCTTCGCTTGCAGCGACGGTATCTGTCGTCAACTCCGCACATGTCGGACAGATATGCCTTCATCGGCCTGGGACAAATGGTAAGACGAACCTCTCAAGACCGAGTCACCATCTCATTGCTGACATACTTTGACAGGGCTTTCAAATGGCAAAGAACCTTCAGTCAAGGCTCTCACCGTCAGACAGCGTCAGCATATTCGACATCAACCGCGAGGCCATGCAACGGCTAGCCGGCGAGATGGAGGCCTTGCAGGCCGGCGGAGCATCTGTTGAACTGGCCTCCAGCGCAGCAGATGCATCCACAAAAGCAGTACGTTACCAATCCTTTGTACATAGCACCCTCCCGCCTTCTCGCCCGACGTACAATGATGATTATTGTTCTATCTATGATCTAAGTTGCAGCCAGCGTCTTGCTGGTCTGTCCCGTGATTATCACATATACAAAGCCAATCCTCTGAAGTCGTCAAAATCACAACATTGTTTTGAAATACAGCCATGCCTCTTCGAACAGACTCGCTGACACGCAACCTTGTTGCAGGACATCACCATCACCGCGCTCCCTGAGCCAAACCACGTGAAGACAGTCTTCGCGTCGATCCTAGAGGCCAGACCGGGTCCCCGACCCACCTCGCGCCTCTTCATCGACTGCTCGACCATCGATCCCTCGTCCTCGCAAGCCGTGGCGGCCAGTGTCGCAGAGGCCTCCCCAAGTGGGAAGGCCCAGTTTGTCGACGCGCCCATGTCAGGCGGTATCGTCGGGGCGAAAGCCGGGACGCTGACCTTCATGCTCGGCGCACCAGCCGAGCTGGTGCCCCGGATCGAGCCCATCCTGCTCCGCATGGGGAAGAAGGTCATGCACTGCGGCGGTCAGGGCGCAGGGCTGTCGGCCAAGCTGGCGAACAACTACCTGCTCGCCATCAACAACATCGCGACGGCGGAGGCGATGAACCTCGGGATGCGGTGGGGTCTGGACCCCAAGGTGCTGGCTGGGGTGATCAACATCAGCACGGGACGATGCTGGCCCAGCGAGGTCAATAACCCCGTGAAGGGTGTCGTAGAGGGGGCGCCCGCAGGCCGGGACTATGGCGGCGGGTTCGGCATCTCCCTGATGACGAAGGACCTGCGGCTTGCCATGGTCGCGGCGGCGGAGGCCGGTGCGGATCTGCGGCTTGGTGAACCTGCGAAGGGCTTGTACGAGGCTGCTGAGCGGGACGAGAGGTGTCGGGGGCGAGATTTCAGCGTTGTGTATAGGTATCTAGGTGGAAAAGAGTAAATAAAGTCGTCCGGCTTTACTGGACCTTGTGTTTGCCATCCTGATGACCCTCATTATTGTTGTTCTTGTATATGCTATTGCTGTCCTGATCATCAGCTATCCACACATGTGCATTGTCGTCAGCGGAATATATCTCCATATGATATGATTCTTGCAGTTCAACGTCCAAACATGTAAGCGGGGGATCGATCCTTCATGAGGTCTCTGAGAATACATATCTTATTATAGGTATGTACCGATTCACGGGCCGGACAGGATTTCATAACTCTGCATAATCCTGCATAAACCTCGGCACGGTCTCCCCGTCGTGCATAACTGTCCGCCCGGAGCAATGCAGCTCCGGGCAATGCAAGCCCCACCTCTTCTATCGTTAGCGGCCGTTCTGGCTCGCACTGCTTGCTCGATTCGTCTTTTCCGCCCCATCAAGCGAGATCTGCTGAGGCTTGACCTTGACGGCGAAACAGAGCTCCACTATGCCCGAGCATGCCCAGGATGCCCAGGATGCCCAGATGCCCAGCAATTGCCAATTGTGCCAATCCTCGCCATGGCTTTATGGCCACGCCCGATAGGTACCAAGTGGCGGCTGCCGAGAAGTAGAGAATGGCAGAGGGTCAGTATCCTCCTTCCCATGATCACAAGATGGCGCCAGAGAGACCAACGGATCAGCAAGTGCTAGTAGTGTTTGGTCCCCGGGATGGCGAACAAGAGGCAACGAGGTACGGTACTTAAGTCGCTACTCATGATGACGGCGGGGACCACCCACACACCCCCATCTTGAGAGAGTCTTAGTGACTCTCGGCCTCGGTGCGCCTTGCTCTCGAAACATCACACCTCTTCCTCTAACTCCGTACTGCATACTCCTCGCTCCTCTCGGTGATTTTTGGCGCTCCACTTTCTTCCGTCCCGTATACGCGGCTCTCTCGTCCCCTCTGGTTGGTGACCCTTTCGCCGTAAGGTGGCTTGCTCCTAGTTTTCCTTATGCGTACTTCCTCCCGTCTCATTGGCGGTCTGGACTCCTTGATTATATATGTACCTTGGGGGTACAAGCTCCTTATATCCTCAGCCAGTTCCTTCTCTCGTCTCTCACGTTAGATTTCTTCTTTTTTGTTATTCTGCTATACCCGGTGTCGGTCTTTCTTATACCCATTTGTCGCCGTTGCTCCTGGGAATCATAAGAAGTTGGAAAGCTACGACGAAGCTTGAATATTATTCCACGACATTCGGAAAACAAAAACAAAAAACAGGCCAACCGAGAATTACAGAGATATAAGGCTCTCAAGCCTCCCGAGGCACAGGGGTGATCTATTTCAACATGTCGGACAACATCACATCGCTGTCCGCTAGAGCGGCCTACGTCTGCACAGAAGTCAGCCCGCAATGTCCAGTCCAGGCTACGACACTCGGCTACTACCCGAACCTGGCCCTGAACAGCTTCATCCTCGCCGCTTTCGCCCTGGCCATGATCATACAGCTGGTCCTCGGCATCTGGAAGAAGACATGGTCCTTTACGATCTTCATCGTGCTCGGCTGCGCGCTTGAGGCTGCTGGTGGGTGCTTCCTCCCCCTTGTTCTGTTGGGAAGTAAATAGGAGAAGGGAAGTGTGTGAAGCGGGCTCTGCGCAGGCTCTGTCCGCTGGGAAGGGTTATAAAGTCCAAGGTGGACGAACGGAAGCCAGCATCGTGCAACACTGCCATCGCCCTTCTGGACTGTTCCGGAATGGAGGAAGATAGGACAAAGCGCTGGTGGGCTAGAAAAGGGCTGCAACTGACCTTTTCTCTTCCGCAAAACAGGATACGGCGGCCGAATAGCGCTCTCCTCCAACCCCTACAACCAGCAGGCCTTCGAGACGCAGATCTGCGCCATCATCCTCGCGCCGACGCTCATCTGCATCGGCATCTACCTGACCCTCAAGCACCTCTGCCTGGCGCTCAACCCGTCCATCTCGCGCGTCCGCCCGAAGTGGTACCCCTTCATCTTCGTCCCCGCCGACGTGAGCTGCCTCCTCGTCCAGGCCATCGGCGGCGGGATCGCCGCGGCCGCCACGGGCGGGGACCAAACGAACATGGACGTGCTCAACGCGGGCAACCACTGCATCATCGCGGGTATCGTGTTGCAGGTCGTCGTGCTGCTGGCCTTTGGGGGGATGAGTCTGGATTATTGGCTCCGTGCTAAGAAGTGGGTGCACAGTGGGGACGTTACGCCGGGGGCGTTGGCGCTGTGGAATGATAGGAAGTTTAGGGTGTTTGGGCTTGCTATGCTGGGGGCGTATATCTGTGTGCAGATACGGTGTATTTATCGGTAAGTCTTTGATGTCGCAAGTCGTGAAACTACTCCCAACCACCAACTCCCCCCCCCCCCCGCCCCCAACCAACCTCGTCTACCTCTCACAAGTTCTGGGGAGACTACAAACAAGAACAAGAAGTACAACAGCTGCAGTGTTTTGGGATGGTAATGGCTGACTTTCTCTTCATAACAGTGTTGCGGAGATGGCAGGCGGTTGGGGGAACTACATCATGCAGGACCAGCCGAGTTTCACAGTCCTCGACTCCTTCATGATGCTCATCTGCGTCTACCTCCTGAGCTGTTTCCCGCCTGGTGTCTACTTCCCTCACATGAAACATCGGTCAAAGAAGGCCCGAGCAAATGATGACGAGGAAATTAGAGCCAATGTCGGCGAGGAGACTCAGGATGATGCAGAACACAGCGGATTCAAGAGCGAGAAGAGCGAGAAATAGCCCGAAGGAGCTGGCTTATATGCCATAATATGTCTGTTTAGTGTATGCGACGCTACGTCTAAGATCTTACAAAATCTAATCCAAAGTCTAAATCTACAGCGTTCTCGTTGCTTGCGATGATCTAATAGACCGTCGATTCTTCGGGGATATATCCCCGACAGAGCAGCCAGCGACCGAGAACACCGCAGCCCACGGAGCGGCGAGGCGCAATGCTCAAAGCTCCTGCACCTGGTCCCTCAACCTCTGCAGCAGCGGCTCGTTCTCGCCCTCCAGATCACCCCCATAAGCAAGCGTCCTGTACGCGCCGCCAGCCACCCTCGAGACCCTCCAGGTGCCCTCCTTCTCCGCGTCGGCAAAGAACTGCTGGTTGTCCTCGAAGCTCCGGCCCCCGGTCTCGGGCAGGTACAGGTACGTCCACGCGCCGGCGAGGAGGTTGGTGGCGGCGAAGGCGAGGAAGATCCAGTACTCGAGGTTGTTGAAGACGATGGGGCTCAGCAGCGTGACGGCGAAGTTGGCGAGGCCCCAGACGACGACGGACACGGCGGCCGCCTGCGCCCGGGCCGTGGTCGCGTAGATCTCGGTCGGGATGAGCCATACGGGCGCCAGCCAGCCGATGCCGAAGGCGCCTGTCGCCACGAAGAGGGAGACCGTGCCTAGTATGGCGGGGGCGCCGACCCTGCTGGTGGTGGTGGTGGTGGTGGTGGTGGGTGTCGACGTCGACGGCGGTGCTGCGCTCGTGGCTAGGTAGCCGAACAGCGTGAGGAGCGCGAAGCACGTGGTCAGGGCCGCGCTGCCGCCGAGGAGGAGCTTGCGCCGCCCGACGCTGTCGATCAGGATCCAGGCGAAGGTCATTAGCAGGAAATACGAGATGTAGTTCCCCTGCGTGATGTATTCGGCCTCTATGACGCCGAAGCCGAGGAGCTGGGGAGGAAATGGTGGTCAGTGTGGATATGTCTACGTTTCCCGTTGTCTCGAGTCGAAGAAAGAGAGAAAAAGAATAAAGAAGACAATTCAAGAGAGACAAAACTCACCTGGAAGATCTGAGGGCCATAGACCGAGACCGCGCCGTAACCTGTCAAGGCCTGGTTGACCTGGCCCATGACAGTCACGACCGTGGGGTGGAACGTCGGGTGTCCAGGGGTGATCATATCCAGATAGCCCACATGGTCACCCTTCTCCCGCTCATGGGCCTCATACAGCTCCTCCGCCCTCTTCTCCCCCTCTTCGTCCCCATAAATGCCAACCAGCGACTCCTTCGCCTGATCCCTCCGGCCCTGGAAAACAAGCCAGCGCGGGCTCTCCGGCAGGCCCCCGATGACGAGGAACAGTACGAGCGGGTAGGCCTGCATGACGACGACAGGGACGCGCCAGGCCCACTGGTCCGCCTTGCCCAGCGCGTGCGTCACGAGCAGGTTGATGGCGAAGGCCATGTTGAGCCCGAAGATGTTCATCTGGAACTCCTGGGCCAGCGCCTTGCCCCTCGCGCCGTCGCTGCTCAGCTCAGAGCTGTACACGGGGATGACGGCGTCGATGCCGCCGACCCCGAGGCCCATGACCACGCGGCCGGCCCAGAACACGTGCAGCGCGCCGCCGCCGCCGCCGCCGCCGCCGCCGCCGCCGCCGCGCCGCGCCCGCCCGCCCAGCCCCGAGAGGAACATGACCAGGTTGCCCAGGCTGGCGGCCGCCAGGCAGGCGAAGATGGCGCGCTTGCGGCCCTGGCTGTCCGACAGCTTGGAGAAGAGGACGGCGCCGAGCGAGCACCCGAGGTAGTAGACCGCCACGAGGATGCCGACCAGGACGTCCTCGGGCCCGATGCCCATGGTGTCTAGGTAGTCCTGGTTCGTGTTGATCAGGGACATCATGCCCTGGTCGTAGCCGTAGAGGGCAATGGCCGTCGAGCTGAAGAGCACGACCTCCAGCCGCTTGGACAGGAATGAGGTCGGCATCTTGGGGGGGGGGGTGGTGGTCGTCTTCTCAACGATGTCAAAGGGTGTATGGTTACAGTGCAGTATAGTAGGTATATAGACAGGTGAGAGAGATGGAGGCCGGAGAGGTGGTTGAGCCCAGTGTGATGTACAACTGGCTGGTCAAGCCCAACTGGGGAGAGGCAACGAATAAGAGAAGGGAAAGGAGAAACAGGAACAGAAACAGAAAAGGAGAAGTTCCCTGCCTTGGATCTCACAATACAAAGAGTGGTGCTCACGAATGGCGTCCAGGAAGAGTCAGGGGTGAGGAAAAGCAGAAGGAGGACGTCAGATGACGAGGACGCCAGTGCTACTTGAAGCAGGGCAGGGATCTGTCCCTGCATCATGGCATGATGATGAAAAGGCGGAACGGTGATTTGATGGCGGTGCAGCCATATCTTGGGTCGTACATAGATACGGGTTCTTTCTTGCATATGTTGTGTTATGTTTAAACTTTGTGGGCTTTCTTGGAAAGGAATCAGAGAGGAGGAGATACGTCATTGCCCCCCGTTTTACGCGGGATGATGGCCGCTGCGGCTGAGGCCGAAACGGTGATCCGGCCTGTCCTGGCGGTACCTAATCCTGTACAAGAAAGAAAGAAAGAAAGAAAAAACAGAAAGAACTTATTGTACGGTGGATGGAGTTTATATATTATATATATATATTTAGCAAATATGGTACGGTGGGTTCCCGAGCTTCGGGTTCTTGAGCTTCAAACCACATAGCACCACCCCCCCCCCACCTCCTTAAAGTATATGCAATTCCTTATATCACCCTCAGCAACCATTATACCGAGACTTGCATCAATCCTGCGCTAAGCAATGATCAGGGCAGTTCTTGGTGGTCAACTATGTGTATGTATGTATGTATGTGCCAAACCAACCTCGAAGCAACCGTTCAAGTCAAGCTTGGCAAACTACCTAGGTAATACTAGAATGGGGCAGGTCTTTCACTACGAGGGCTACTAAGTCTTCCACAACCCAGAGCCACCTACTTCCCCGTTCACTGGACAGGCCTAATCAACATCTAAGGCAAACCAGCCTTGTATTTAGCCTGTTCTAGCAGCAGAACATCAGCATCAAACACCAGCTCCACCATCACGGCGTGGCGGACGGGGTGCCGCAACGGAACCCTGGTCCGCGCCGCTGCGATGTATCTCCCCATATGGTGATAGTGACCCCATTCATCAGGGCTAGCCCCGAACTGCCAGCGCCGTCTGCACCTATCATACAGGTCCACACCATCCGGCAGGGCCGTGAGCGCACACATCCACCGGCCGCCCCAGTCCGACCCGGGGCTGTCCAGCGTCTGGCGCCAGGTAGACACCGATGCGGGGACGCGCGCCGGCCACGCCGTCCGAGACTTGCTGGAAGACGAGCAGGCCGTGGGCGAAAGGGCTGCCCGGACCCCGCGACGGGCGGGTTGAAGAAGCTCGTGCCGCGGTGCAGGGCGCCCGGCGGGTAGGCCCCGACGAGCTGGTGGCCGGCCCGCCCGCGGGGGGAAGGTGAGCATGAACCCCGAGGTCCTCCCGACGTCCGTGCCGAAGCCGCCCAGCGCGTGGTTCATCTCGTAGCCTGGGACGGACTTCACCCGCAAGAAGCGCGAGGCGAGGTACTTCGTCTCCACGGGCGTGGTGAGGTCCTCGATCTCCGTCCTGAAGCCGGCGGGTATGTGCACCTCGCGCAGGCACCTCCTGAGCAGGCAGACGGGCGTCTGGGCGCGCATGTAGATGCCGTCCTTTCCGAGAAGCCGCAGGCATATCTGGCTCTTCAGCGTTTCCATGTGGTCTCTTATCTCTATGCAGTTGAGCACGGGCGAGTACCCAGTGTGGTGAGAGTGTCTGTATCAGTGGCGTCTCCATGGAGAGCCCGGCGTTCGTCATGGCGAACGGCGGTGTGAGTCTACAGCTCAGTGTGGGCTGGATCGTCTTCATGTCGCGGAACAAGCTCGGGTGATCCGCCAGAAGGGAGTGGCCAGAGGATGCCGCGTCGAAGGCCAGGACACTGTGGTCATCCGACGCACGGAGTATTTCCTCCTGGAGGCGGATAAAGGCCTTTTTACCTTCGCCGTAGAGAAGTGGCAAGTTGATGCCGAAAATCCCCAGGAGGCAATATGCCATGTCCTCTGGTCGAGTAGTGGACCTGTCCACAGCCCAGGACATACGCTGGGCGACGCTGTAATTGTCCAAAGCCTTCTCCTTGCAAATGCATAGTTGGTTTACATCCGTCACCTCGGCGATGAAACTGCTAAGAGCCTTCTTCGTTCCTAGGTGTGTCCAAGATCTAGAGTAGAATACGACCTTGTAAGGGGCAATAAGCTCCTGCAAGGTCCAGCCCCTGGTAAACCACCGACTCTTGCCCATCAATTCTAGCAGGTCAACTCCGGCGGATGAATAGCTGGGTATATCCGCGAGATAGACATAGCAGATCATCGCCCCTTCATACCACTTGAACATGGAGTTGATGGCCTCGGACAATTCTGCTGAGCTCGTCTTGTCGATGCACACGGTGTCGACCCAGATATGGAAGAAGCCATCCCGTCGTGCCTGCGCGCAGGCGGCGAGGACTTTGGCGAACCCTGGTCTGCGCGTTTTTCTGAAGCGCGTCACCCGTGAGCGCCACTCGTGGAATGTCGCCTCGCAGTCGCCCCAGGTATGCGACAAGATGGCATACAAGGGATCGTTCGACTGTCCGAATTCTTGGATTTCCAGGCTCCTGGTGTTCATGAGCCGCATCAGATCCTACCCGAGCACTTGAGCCCAGAGGGAAACGGGTCATGCAGATGACTGAAGTAGGAAAAAGGGAGCTGGATGCGAGAACAGGAAGTCCGACGAATTGAGCAGAGCAGCCAAGCCAGGTATAAATAGATGTTCAGCTAGCGACCGAGGGGAGGAATGGCCGATGTCGTATCACCACTGTAACGCCGACTGAAGCTCCGCACATGCACAGCCCAGTGTGCCCTGGCCGTGCAACAGATGCAACACACCCACAAGGCACTTCTATCCTGTTACACCAATGCAATAGATCGGCCGCATGTTCACGAAAGAATACCCCTATGCTTGTTCTCCATTGGGCAAGGTAGTGAGCTCCCCCCCCCCCTGGCTCGTACTGCATTAGGGCCAAGGGGTAGGAATGCGTGCAAGAGATTGTGCCCACATTGGTCTCCGACGTGAACACACGGTGACCTTCCAATTGATTCAACCATCCTTCCAACCCCGAAGGTCCGGTAGAAATGCAGCGCGAGGACATTCATTGATGGCCCCCTACAAGAGAGATGGGGTATAAGTCCAGATCAAAATCAAGATCGACCATTTCCCGATGGCCTCCCCTTCAATGATAACCATATCCATAACCAGGCCCCGGCGCATAATACCCCGCCGGATCAGTCCACTGCCTCGGCGTGTGGCCAGGACGCGGATACGCCGGACGCGGCACCGCATGGGGCACCGCATTCGCATACTGTGGATTCCAGCGAGGAGCAGCATGGCCCGGGCCGTACCCTTGGGGAAAGGCAGCATCCGAATGGTACCTCCGCGGCTGCGGTGCGAAGGGGTTGACCTCGGGCGCGTTGGCGGGAGGGGGCTGGGGCACCCACCTAGGGGCCTGCTGCGGCATATGCTGTGCGTCCTCGTCTGCTCCCAGGTCGGCCATGGTGGAGGAGGCATCCCGGACGCGGGTCACCTCCGAGATGAAGATGCGGAGGTTAAACACCGGCGTCCCCTTCTGGTTCGGCTCGGTGATCATGCTCATGTTGTAGGAGACCTCTCCGTCCTCGTCGAAGGCGCTCTTCAGCTGCTCTGCCATCTTCCTGACGGGCAGTCGGCCGGAGTCGTCGAGATACCAGGATAGGACCTTTTCCCTTAGTTGCCATAACTCGTTGTTGCCGGTCTTCAGCTTGTCAATGATATCTAGCTGTGGTTTCATAGCAGGGTCTTGGTCTGTGAAGATAGCCATCCAGGGGGTGACGCCGCCATAGGCAGAATCATCATCGTCCCAGAGGTCCGTCACCCGAGGCTTCTTGGATCTGGTATCAATGAGACCGCAGACGACAACGAACCTCCACCACCTTGGCCTGATGTTGAACTCGATCACGGCCGTGAAGTCCTGCCGGTTCCCAGTGAGGAACAGCTTGCCATTCTTATCCCACAGGCTCAATGGACGGGCTTTGATGTTGTTGTAGGTGTACGTGTTTTTCGGTGAAAGATGGAAGTGGAAATTCAAAGACCTGAGAAGCTGGGCCCGCAGCCTAAGCGCAAGGCCGTTGCTCAGATTTCTCGCAATGTATATGGTGCTGCGATTCCCCGTCCAGAATGCCTTGTCTGTCGTTGTGAATAGTTCGTAGGCCCGGTCGCGAATGAAACCGTTCTCAGTCTTCATGAGATAAATGCCAAGTCTCTCCTGTCCGTTGCTATCTTCATTGACACAATCAAGCGCTAAGACGTACTCTTTGTCGGGTGACGACCCAAGTATTGTCTCAATCCGAAGGCCGTTGTTCGTCATCGCGAAGTCTTTAGCCGGTGCGATACGGTCCCTCGAGATCTTCAGTCTCCCGCAGCCCACGAACTCGGCTGGCGACTGCGCGAGTATGCCTCGCAGGTCATTGCCCTGTTGACTCCGGTGAGTTGGTCGCCTGTCCACGCCCGACGCGTCCTGGGATGTCCAGGCAAAGAGGGTAAGGTCGTTGGTGCTCTTAGCTATTTCTTCCTGGAGACGGAGGAATGCGTTATTGTGCTCGCCGTAGATCATGGGCATGTTCACGCCAAATATACCAAACAGGCAGTAGGCAATATCCTCTACCCTTGTTGTTCTTCGGGCGGATGCCCATGACATTCTCCTTCCAACCGGTATGGTCGGTAACAGTTCGGGGTCTTCGAGGATGTCGACATCGATGCCGGTTATTCTCGACAATTCACGGCGAAGAATCTTCTTGCTCCCCCTGAAATTCCATTCCTGGTCATAGAAATCCAGCTCCTCAGGAGCTATAAGCTCTTGGAGCGTCCACCCGCGCGTGAACCATTTGCAGTCCTTCATGAGGTCTGCTGTCTTGCTCTCGGCATGTTCGAAGTTGTTGATCGGGAGGTCAGACAGATATGCGAAGCAGATGGAGCTCTCTTTGTACCAATAGAACATCGAGTTGATGGCCTCCGACAGTGCAGCACTACTCGCCTTGTCGATGCAACATGTGTCGACCCAGGCATAGTCGTAGCCTTTCTCCTTTGCCAGCTCACATGTTTGTTTGATCTTCAAGAAGCCGGCCTTTGTCAGGAGACTGGCAGGCCGGGGCTCAGTCCTCATCTCCTGAAACTCGACCTCATCCTTCTCCCATGTGTGTGATAGGATGGCATACTTGCAATTCTCGAGTTCGAGGATCTCTTTCAGCCTCAAGTTGCTGGTGTCAATCAGCCACATCTTGAAACAGGCCGGAGACTTGCGCCGTTAGCAAGCGCCGTCAGCCTCTAGGCGCGAAATTGGGATGGTCGATACTTGGGCTGCTGGTTTGGGAGCATTGTGGGAGAAGCGAGGAAAACTGATGTTTTTGTGTAGATGCTACCAACTAAAAAGGCTGTAGCATGAATTAGCGACGCTTGATCAGCGGGTAGCAGCAGAGGGATGAGGAACAAGGCAAGGATACACGTGTAGAATTTCTCGGGGACTTCAAGAAAGGCAGCTTTGGCAAGGCTCTGCTGAGGAAACCGCCCCCCCCCCCCCCCCCGATGGATTGGATGCAACGAGATACAAGAGGCTGCATAAGCGTGACGTGCGTCAGCACCGCAATATAGCCGGTGTAGTTTCACTGCATCAATGCATGATCTATTGGCTCGACTTTGCTTGTGCAGACCAATGCACAAGGCACAGACTAACCGCATTTGAATCCTGATATCCGGTGAGAGTATTTGGGGGCCTGAACCTCGAGATATCGTTTTGGAAGCCTTCTCCGGGAGCCTCAGTCGTAAAATACGCTTCTGAGTGACCCTTCATTCGTGCACCAGACGGTCTTGTTCGGATTGCCCATCTTCCTCGTCTTCAGTCTCTTCCCCCTCTTCGTCCTCTTCGTCATCGTCATCATCATCGTCATCGTCCCCATCCTCCTCTTCTTCTTCGTCTTCATTTTCTTCGGATGCATCCTCTTCTTCCTCACTCTCGTCTCCATCCTCATCCTCGGCAAGCCAATCCGCCAGCGACTTAGTACCGAGGCCGGTGCCATCATCCCCATTTGTGTTTCTGCCCACGCCGGCCCTCGCAGCCGCACTGTCCAGACTTTCTGCAGCAGGCTGTGCCCGCTTTTCGCCATACCCGTAGGCAGGGGTAACCTCTCCTTCCGACCTTAGCCTTGGATCTGGCTCCCTGCCTTCCTCGACCCAGTCCGGCAGAGACTCGTATCCTCGCAGACCGTGTACCCCTCCACCACCGGCGAGTACCAGAGCCGCCGAGCCTAGAGTGAAGCCTTTTCTGGTTTCAGATGGGCTGGGAGCCTGTGGCGCCGGCTTTGGCGCGAGGAGCATCAGTGTCGCCAACTGGGGAACACCCAAGAGAGCCTTGAACAGTCTCGCCCTATCCCGTAGATCGTATGAAGTGTCGTATCGTACTAGGTGCAGAACATAGTTCCACAAGCGAGCCACTGGATGCTCTTCCACCTCATCAAGAGGAGGCGGCTTCTCTAGATCGCCGTCGGCCTCATCGTTCTTCCTGGTCTCTGCCACACGGTTCAGCAAATGGAGATAGACCTTGGCGGCAAGCAGTACGATCTGCCGCTTGGCAATCTCGGCCTCCTCTGCGAAGTTCTTGAGCAGAATTCTGAGAACATCTGCTGCAATATTATCCTCCCCATTTAGTCCCGCAAAGTCGCCAACGAGCCATATGATGGTTGCTCGAGCTTGCGGGTCGGTCGCGGTGTCCAAATTCTTTGCTAATCTGACAACGGTAGATGTATGGGCTGTAGGATCTTGTTGTATCAAGTGCCTAATCACCGTCAGACTTTCTGCTGCAAGAGTGCCATCGAGACTGGTGATTTGGCTGAGCAGGAGCCTGAGACATCTTGAACTTGTTTTGGGGTCGCTCTGTGCGCAACGCCCAATGGCTCGAACGGCTTCACGGACCAGCAACTTATCCGAGCCTCGAGAGAAGTGTTCCAGCTCGTTGAGTATAAGCGATTTGACATGCGGCGGGGCGTGAGGGAAGATGAGTGTCAAGACCTCAAGTTTCAATTCCCATACAGCACCGCTGTCGGTGGCTCGAACGAGGAAGTGTGAAGCGTATCTGACAAAATCTGTAGGTTGCAACAGAGCCACCGAGACTATGTTGTAGAGGGCGATCTGCTGAATATCTGAAGGGCCTCTGAGCAGAGCAACCAGGGGCCCCACGGCAGATTTGATATACTCAGGAGTTCCAATCGAGACATAACAGCGTGCAACAGCAACCACCACTCCCGAGTTTCTGCTCCGAAGGAGCGGCCTGATCGCATTGAGGAGCAATTCGAGGTCCGGATCCAACACTGGGACCTGGTCTGCCGCACCTCCGCCGTTTTCTGCTTCTCCGTAGGATCCCTGGAGACTTGCCTTCTCCGCGCTCGTGGCCGTTCTCGTCCGTCTCGGGAAGCACTTCCGCGCATAGATCGTCATCATCCTCAGTGTAGAAAGCTGGCTCCATTCATCCATATCGACAACCTTCCGGGCCAAGCTCCGATAGTGTTCGTGTATCAGATCGATCCGTTCGGGACATATCTCCATGTACGCGGTGACGGCCGCACCAGCCACGAAGTACTGCTTATCGCCCAGCAGAGTTGATAGATACTCGATCAGCTGTGGTGCCTGATTCGGATCCAGACGGAAGCACTTCGGTATCGCCATAGCCGCCGCCCTCCGTACATATGGGCTCATGTCGCCCACGCCCTTCTTGATCGCCAGCGAGACGATCTGGCTGATCACAGGCACCCGTATCCCGGACATGGTTTTCAGTGCGAGCGCACGAACTTGAGGGTTGCTGTCCGACAGAGACTTCTGTATCGTGTTGATGGACAGCAACGCAAGATCAGGTTCCTGTTCGGCATGGTGGATAAGGTAGATGTAGACGAGCTTCTTGATCTCGATGTTCGGCGAGGCGACGTTTTTTACTATGGACGAGAAGAAGGGTAGGGTCTTCTGGGTACGGTACATCATGGAGATGACCTTTCGAAGGCCTTCCAGTACTTCGCGCTCATTTCGGCTGTCAAGAAGTTTCTTGATCTGGTTCCTGTCCAGCGGCCGCGAGGTGTTCCGTGAGTTTCGAGCAGCGGAGGCGGCATCGAGGGTGAGCTCCTGGGCTATGCGCAGGGACAGTCAGTTCTCGTTTGAACATAATGATTGAAGCTTCGAGTAGCTTACCCTTCTCCAGAAGAGCTGATATACGCGATATTGGCTCCATATTTTGGAGATAATTATGAGGCCGCGCTGCGATCTTGAGCTATAGATCAGGAAGGGGAAAGTAAGGTTGTCGTCGACATTGGGTAAGTGACGTGCCCAAGTATCCATGCAGCCTTGGTGGGGCGTTCCCGGCAGGCATCAAGCGGCACGGAGAGCTCCAAGCTCCAGGCTCACTGCCAATGTTCACATGTCAAGGAGTAAATATTGCATTCTTAACACGGAATTTATTCCAGATTCCCATACCTGGTGTTCAAGACTATAACGGGAAGCAATTTTACCATGGCTATGACCCCAGTCATTCTCTCAGCAGCACTGCCCTCAGAGCTGCTCACATACATCATACAGCAGGAGACGCACCCAACGACCCTGATTATATGCTCTTCGCGAGCTGAATTTCTAGCCCAACTCGTCTTAGACATGCAAGATACAACAATGGGGCAGCTCCAAGATAACAACAGGCGAGAGGTCCTGCTCTCCTCGCCCCTCTACCAGGTCGCCATAGCCCGGCACTTACGCATGGTCTTCGTGCCCACCGTCTCGCACCTGCGTGCCTATCTCTCCGTCTTCACCCACGAGGACTCCAAGGTTCCGCCTCCTCCAACACACACTCCCGCCCAGAATAAGACCCAGCCTCTGCTTCTAGTGTATGGGCTCCTCAACCTGCACCGCGACACGAGCGAATGGAGTGCCCAAGGTATCAGTAGCACTGCCGCGACTCTTGTCGAGGCGGCGAGGAGGACTGGTTTCCGAGCTGTCATTGTGGACCCGCCGCGGCCTCCAAGGCAAAGTGAGCAAGGCAGGGATGAAGCAGCGGACCGCGGTGGTAACAAATCTCCTGAAGTTGATGATTTACTGCTGTCCGACGAGGTCCCGGTGTTGAGTGCCAGCACTAGGAGGGCTGGTGCCGACCTAGATGATGCCGCGTGGACAGGGCGTACGGTAGCGATTGGTAGGGTCCTGGGCAGATGGTTCCGATACAAAAGGGCGACTTGGGCATAAAGGCGCGTAGAAGTACTCGAGGGACACATCATGGAGCACCTGGCAGCACGATAGAAATGACAGTTCTTGGTAGTGGTTCCCATCGGAGACATTCCCCGTAGTTCCAATCGTAATGCACAAGGGTGCATACACCAAATCCCTAATTCCATCCGAACGCCTAACATGGTATCAACCGGCCTAAAGTCATTATTCAATCATGAAGACAGCGTCTTCTCTCAGTCGTTGAGCGGGATGGCTTGCTCCATCTCCGTCATGTACAGTTTGATGTGCGCCTCCATCTTGAGGTACTCATCATGAGCGTTATGTACCTCGTTCTCGATGGCCTCCTTGAGATCTCGCATCTGTGTATCACAGGTTAGTATCCACCCTTTGACAAGACAAGATGAGATCTTGTGCTGGCTTACCTTTGCCTCGGTCTGCTCTATCCGCACTTTACGCCTCTCGGTTTCAGTGCCCTTTTCGTTTCGCTCCTGCTTAAGCTGCTGGTGGACCTTTTCGAGCTCCTCCATCTTCTTCTTGGCCTCCTGGGCCTTCTGGTTGGCTTGCTCCCTGAGCTTCTCCGTTCGCTCGAGCCATTTGGACAGTTGCCTTTGCAGCATCGCCTCGCGTCGCTCTATGTCGGAGACGTCCGTCTTGCGGTCAAGGAGGGCGTCCTTTTGTTTGTTTCTGCGTGCGTTCTCTTCCTCTTCCTTCTGCAGCTCGGCGCCTATCTCATCCACAAGCTTGATACAGGATGCCACGTCCGTGGAGACGACAGTGAAGGAATCCGTCGAAGTCTGAAGAGCTCTGGCTCGCCGGTCGAGGGAGTCGATGTGCGACTTGTCGTTGGAGAGGGTGTTTGAAAGCTCTGTTAAACTGGCTTGCAGCGAGGCTGCGCTCTGCTGAACATAAGGCCGTAATTTGGCGCTCTCTTGCTTCACCAACATCTTGTCTGCTGTCTTGTGTTCGAGCTGTGTGGCCAGCTCGCCCTTCTTCGCCTTTGCTTCCTCGAGTCGCGCGGCAACCTTCTCTTGATTGCGTCTCAGCTCAAGCAGCCTCTTCTTCAAGTTCTCGTTCCGGCGACTCTTCTCCGCTACCATGGTCTCCATCTGCGCTCGAGTCTGGCGCAGCTCGTCCACCCGCGCCTCCATATCCTGGTTCTCTCCGTAGAGGTTCTCGATACGCTCTTTCGTCTTCTCGGCCTTGTTGAAGTGCTCATCGATGACGGGCGTCTGGCTCTCTCGGAATCGCACAAAATTGATCAGGTAGCTGAAGATCTTGACCAATCTGCCGTGCGTGGGTTTATAGAGATCCGTGAAGCTGAAGTCCGTGATGCCACACTCCAGCAACAGCTTTCGCAACGACACGTAAAATCCCATGAGGTTCCTCGTGTCTGATGGGAACAACACGTCACCATTATCGCCAGCTATGTCCTCGGCGGCAGCGCGCATGGCGGGGTCGACGGTCGCGCGGGTCGCATTGAGAATAAGTTCAGCGAACCATTCGAAAATCATCTGGACTTGTAGCGGATTGGGTTTCGCCAGGTCGGCAACGGTATAGGGGATGCCTATGTCGGTGATGCAGCCCACGATCTCGCGGTCTTTGAGGAGCATAAAGGCGTCGGCTTCTTGCTCCTTCCTGTGCGTAGTGCGCGATTGTTGTTGCCCCGGAGGGATGATGCTCATTCTGGGGTTGAAAGCCATGTTGGCTCAATTGGGGGGCGTGAATCTGGTAGTTCAGAGCGATTAAGGGCAGTACATAACAAGAGTTAAAGCATGAGGGAAGCTCGCTATAAACAATTCGAGATTTGTATTGACAAGATGCGGTGATGGATGATCCAGCAGCTGATACCAGATCAAAAGAAAACATGGGGATCGCACGGGCCAAGGCGGGAGCTAAGGTTGCGAAGGGCAACACACTAACGGTAGTGCTTATCTAATCTATTATCCCCACTCCGATCATCGATTGATGCACGCCTGCCAATTGGTTTGGTAAGTCCTGGGAACATATACGGTTCATCGAGGTACATACCTGCCTACACACTTAGGCTATCTATGCAAGTATGTAGGTAGGTACCTAGGTAGCTGTCTTGGATCTTGACTCCATACGAGAATGATTTTTGAGTTTGCACTATACCACTTGCCCCCAACCGACCAAACCTGAAGAGCAACGAGACAGACTTTGGACACCCTGCTTCCATCAACCCGGTCTGACTCTCGGACAATATCGAATCCCAGACTTCTTCGGTTTTTACACAGTATGGACTGGCAAACTTGACCACGGGGCGGAGCTCATTCACGTGAGCGCATTGAAGCACATGGTCAACATCGAAACAAGAAAAGGTGCTCAATTGAGTGTTCCGTCTCCCCGTGCCTCTCCCAACCTGGATTTCGTGAGCCAGCGACCATGCAGCTTTGATGAGTTTGGAGTTACAGAGATTGGGGTCATCAGGGCAGATGACGCCCTTTGTCGGAGCTCTGCAACGAATAACATCAATTGGTAGCATCAAGATGTCGAGCAAGACTCTCGACCAGTGGCGAGCAGGTTGCATTCCTGGCAACCAAAATCTGAATTGGAAGGTCGATCTGCCTATCGCTCATCATCCTTAACGCCCGACTGGTTGGAAACCTTGCCGTCTACCACGCGAAACGGACGATCATTACTAGACCGGCCAGAGCGAGTCAACCTCGTTGGATTTCTCGACGACCCGAGCTGCCCGGGTTGGGACACAGGAAAGCAGTTCCTGGCTAAACTTCAGGGTCAATTCAGAGCTACGAAACTCGGAAAAACTGGAGTGACGACGAGAAAATGGCGCTTCCAGAAGCACCGTGTGGCAGAAATAGCATCTGCTCAGATGGTTCTTCCCTGCGCCGCATCCTTGTATCGCATGCCCTGCTGTGATATAGGCCACGCCCCTCGGGCTAATGGAGATGGACCGGTCCTGCTTGGAACAGCTCGCGTCCACCCATTTGTCATTGACGACCGTCGCAACGGGACGGCCAGGTCCGACTGGTTTCGACCAAAGCCCAATATTGCATGAAATGTACCAGATTGCATTCATCAGCGCCCGCGAATCACGGTCCGCCCGGCGGCCTGAGACCCAAGGGAATCATCCAATTGCCAGCTGCCGCAGGCTGTTAAAGATCAGAGCTCACGAGCCACCGTCCAAAGGTCCCAGCCCAATGGGCGACAGTATGGTGGCTGATGCTAAGTCTCAAGCGGCACCCATCACAAGCCTTTCTCCTCCACATGCTGTGGATCTTGCTCGTGATTGACAAAGCGCCGGAGCTAGGCTTAGATTCCAAGCTACGCCTTCCACAGACATGCCTCTTTCATTGTACGACCAGGTCGGTTCGACAGAAGCCGAGCTTGATTGTCGTCTACGAAATCTACACCGGAGGGAAGGTTTTCAGCCATGCAATCCAACGTACATCGTATGTAGTACGTGCTACATCAATGGCGGTGAGTAGGTCGACAAGCTGATAGCCATCGAAGGGCCAGCCCAAGGCGATGTAATGTGAGGAGCAATGCCCATCTCGAGTAGGATGTACCGTATTGCATAGATTGGAGGGGGCATCTCTGCATGCCACATTGACTGGCAGGCTGCAAGGGTGTATGCAATGCAGTCAGTACGTGGTCGCTCGACAAATAGTCCTCATCAGGAACGCAAAAGTTTAAACTGCAGCTCTTCCTGCATTTCTTCCTGCAGGTCAATCGCAACGGTCTGTTCTCCTCTCGCTGGTAGCCGCCAATTCCGGCGAGCGTTGTCGTCTCTCCAGAGGTAGGAGCGGGCCGCTCATCCAGCAGGCCATTGAGGCCAGCGGCCAAACCAGGGCAGTAACCCTGAGAGTTTCGATTGCTTCCAATCATTGCTTCATCACTACCAGATGACTTGCCGCCCAAGTCCCCGGATGGCGCAGCATGTCGTTGCGACGATGATATCCTAAGCCTATGCGGGCAGGTATGACATAACTGGCTGTCGCTTGTTGGCTATCGACGGAGATGTGCCTCAAAGTGGTTAAAAAGGACGTTGATGAACTGTTGAGTGTGCGCTGCGACGTCAGTTGTCGAACAAGACCCGGAGAGGCTGGGCGAAACAATGCGCTCGGCAAAGCGTTTTTGAGATTGTACGCACTTGGAGGACAATATTTCCTCAACCTCCCTTCCCTTTCCCCAAGTAATCTTAAAATTCGAAGTCGATTTGGAGCTTATTTGGAAATAGTCGCATGTCTGAGAGGAGCCCTAGACTCGGCCGATACTATGCATAGTAGTAGGCGCACTAGGATCTGCCCTTACGACCCTAACCACCTGGACAAGCTGCCCAGGCTGCGCAAGCGACCCGCCACTCGTCGATGTCAGTCAGGAGACCAGGCAAGCCACAGGTATCGTAGGGTAGGGTATCCCGTCGGTTCCGCTATGCTTGCTCCCTCGTGTCTCTTGTCACTGCGTTCCTCATAGCTCCCTTGTTGCTTTTCTGCTTGGCCCACACCCGCATCCGCATTTTCTTGACGCTTTACGCAAAACTTCCTCACACTTCCAGGCTCTTCCACCTACCGCGTAATCATTCATACTCAAGTATTCTTTGATGGCCTGATGCCCCCACCGGACATGTACAGAGCTGGCGTATAGAAAGAGACACCCAAGATACATACCTAGTGGAGAACAGGATAACATCGTGAAGTGCCCACGCTGCAGTGTATGCCCAGGTGCTGGCACAGACCTCCTTTGATACCACACTGCGCATCAATTCCATGGCCCTTTCCCCCTTACACCACGTCCACTAAAAGCTAGTCAGCTTTAGCACTGATTGATCTGCTCTGCCGCGCCGTTCTCACTAGTGAATCCACTTGGTCTGGCCACTCAGGGGCGCCGTTTAGTACTATCCCTCAAGGGGTAAAGCACCCCGGGCCGTTTCTGCTCACTAGCCGATCCCCTGGGCCACTGGGCTACTGGACCACCACCACTAGCCCTGGGCCACATTGTGGCACCAGTAGCCAGCCCCCAGGGCCAGCATGCCCAGGTGCCCAGGTGCCCAGCTAGATGGACGGCCAGCCCAGCCGAGCATTGATCAAAGCCGATCAAGGTCATCTTGATTTACATAAACACGTTCTCCTTGCCAGGACCTGCCTGTCAATTGCCACAGGGTCCCATTTCCAGCCCATCCATCCATCCTAGCCATCATGGCAAGCATCTGCCCAGCTACAGTACTTACATAGCGTCGATCCCCGGCCATCCCAGCTTTCCGTCACCCGTTCAGGGAGCTACACAGTATCTCATACACCGTACATTGTACCTCGTACGCATGGTAGAGAGGCTTCTCATCCTTTGGACTTGTACAACCACAGCTGAACACCTGGGCAGTCAGCAAGCAATCCGCCGATCAGCGGCATATTCATTATCATCCTCGTCATTATCCTCAGCAACCCAGGACTTTCGTCAGACTGGAGAGAGCTCCTACGATCTGTCACTACAGAGGTGGTGGGTGACAGCAGCAGCGTCGCTCAGTAGCACAGCGCCAATTGCCAATATCAATCACGAGATACCTGGGATGCCTATCAGAGGCGAGACGACAAGTCCCGTTGTACCTGCATATTCCCAGGCTTGCTCCGGTATCACAGTATACCACAGTACAGGCCGTATCCTTACTGTCACTGTCACGTCTCACAGCAAGGTCGAGGGCTCTTCGCCACCTGCCGCATCCATCGAGGTCGTACAGCTTTTCCAGTTTGCTACATAATAGGCACGCCTTTTCTTTTCCGTTTCCTCTCCTTCGCATGCTGCCTAGGTACCTATCGAACCGCTGTTTGTTTGCGGCGCGCAACATTTATTTCTGAGCATTGACTCTTTCTGAATCAACATTCCACACCCACTCACTCCACTAAAATACAAATACCAACCCACCAAGCCGACTTAAGCGATTTATGCCACGCATCGTATCGAGGCCCACCTGCAGATGACCAACATCCACCACTACTGCGAAGCAGCATAGTCTGGGAATAGAAAGAAACAGAATGACTTGCCTCCTGGCCTTGAGGATAACGCAACACCGAGTATACCAGCTGGCACGGCAATCTGTATCGTCTTAGCCCATACCCAATCATCGGGATCGGCACATCGGCAGGGCCCGTTCGGGCGGGAGCCCGAGCAGCGCAGTATGGCGCTCTGGCCATTCCGTCGGCGGAGTCGTAGAAAGAGACCCCGTAGTGGGAACCAGTCCGAGGCCGAGGGCGCTTCTAGAGAGACTCTAGATGACCAAAACCGAGCTCGCAGGCGGAAGACCGAGCTTAACAACCATGGCACGTCACAGCTGCAAACCCCCGCGCTGGTACCCAACAAGAAGCAGCCGAATAAGCTGCATCGGCGGGATACGAGGTACAGCTTCGAAGAAGGCAGGGACGATGACTTGGTGGTCCACCATCAGAAAACCAGTCGAAAACGAGCACCAGGGGTCTCCTCCCAGGGTCTAGTGGACCCCCGTTCCCACCAATATTCAAAAGAGTCGGGCCTCCTCCGAACAAGGGGCTCTTCTGCTGTTCTCGACAATCACACATTCCTCAGGATGCCGACATTACACAACAAACGCGATGGCGAGCACCTGGCGCGCAACAAGAAATCGAGCAAGCGCAGAAAGGCTGATCATGCTCGTGAGGCCGAAATTAAAGCCATGAGTAGCTTCGAGCCAGTGCGGCCCGCGGCCGAGCCATGGCAGTTAGGGCGGCCGATGAAGACAGACACCAAGAGATTAAAAACGGGACTTGGCCTTGGTTTCCGGCGCTCTTGGGAAAAAGAACACCCAGCTTCAGACGTATCGCTGCCAGTACAGGGCAGCATCCACTCCAGCCTCACTTCCGATTCGGAGCAGGTCTCGTTCACGGTATCAACTCTCGAGGCTCTCGCGCCTCGGCCCACTTTGAGTTATACTGTACACCCGCGAAACAGCACATCACCAACAGCGCTCGGCCGGCATGCCTCGATCAAGCACAAGCTGTCCGGGAAGGAGCCGATACCCGAGGCGACGATCAAGGCGCACAAGCGAATTGATAATCTCGCTGACGACCTTACTGCCAGTGACCTCAGAGAGTTGATGGAGCGGGACGAGCGTAGGAGAGCGAGGAAACGTGAGCAAGAGCAGCAGAGAATGGAGGAGAGGCTAAGAAAAAGGGCGGAGAAGGAGAGGGCTGCTCAGAGCGAAGGAAGAGAGTCCCCTCCGAACCTGGAGAGAGGTGTGCTTGGCCGAGAATCAGTCGGTCTCGGGATCAAGCCAGAGTCAGCTGTTGACACATCTTCGCGACAAAGGTCGTCGCCCAGTCCAACGGCAAAGAAATTGGGTAAACGCCCGGCTGAAGCTATGGAAGATGAGGACGACCACGAGGCTGCGAGCCATGTTCCCAACGGGCCTCTGGAGCACTTCCACCGGACCGACAGCATACCACTCGCTAACGAATCCATGGTGGATCTTCCGGAGGAGACGTTATCCCCACGTCCGGTTCCAGTGCGCGCGGAGAGCCCTAGGAAGAGAGTCGCACTGATGTCAGAGAAAACGCGGTCGAGGTCGCCTCATCCGTCCGAGCCAGCCAAGACTGACGCTTCAGACTCGTTGAGGAAAGTATCCGGAACAAGTTCTGTGTCAAAAGCTCGGAGGTCTTGGAGCAACATCTTCCGATGGGGTAGCCGGTCGAAGCAAAATTCCGGGCCTTCGTCGTTCTCCAACACTTCTCGAGATTCCATGTCGACGCATCACGCGCACTCCGCTGCTATCCCGGCCGCCCTGTCACGGAAGCTTAGCAGCAGCGCTCCAAAGCGGACCATGTCTCGTTTCCGAGAAGACTTGCCAGAACTTCCTGTATCACCTCCCCAGTCACCAGGGCTCGGAACAATGCCACCTGCAACCATCGTTGAGCAGGAATCCCCGGAGGTTGATGCTCATGCGGATCGTGAGGAGTCAACGCCGAAACGACGAGATACACCTATGTCACCCGATGATGAACCCACTGGCAGCGTTCCAGCAAGCATTTCCACATCTGTCGACCCGTCTCCCGAGCCAGCTACCATGTCTCTGGGCTCGGTTGATACTGAGGGCTCTTGGTTTGGTAAGAAAGCCACGCCACGTCGAACACTACCAACTCCAGTGACGCCTCCCCGCTTTGAGCGCCAACGTACATGCTCTATAAGTTCTGAAGGCTCCTCGCACCACGATCCTGATCTACCCACCGAGGAGATACCCGATGAAGAAGGTGCCTACATTGCTGATGACGAGTATCTGTCCCGCTTGGCCCATGATCGCAGCTCGGACTCCCAAATGACAAACGCACGCCCTTCATCTGATGAGTTTGGCGACGCTCGTTGGGGAACTGTGGGCGGACATCAGCCGAAGGTGGTCACCGGGGATTTTGTCAAGAGCCGCGAGGGTTTGCTAAATACATTCTCCGAGGAAGATGACGGTAGTGACAGCGAGCCCGAGGAGGTCGTGGCTGATGAAGAGGGCAAGAAGGAGACTAGCGCGACTGGTCACGACACCAGCGCCGAGTTGGACCAAATGATACCTCAATCCCCCCTCGGTGCAAACGGGAGGGTGTCGACCATCTAACCCGTGAGCCTATAGCGGTGATGCCAGAGAGACGCAGAGAACGGGAACGACGAAGCCTGACAGACACACGATGAAGCCTACCACGCTCATTACGATTTCCTTACATCTTGTTCACAACCACAGTCTCAGCGACTTTTCCTAACCGTCTAGAGTTACCGACCTCTGATTCACTCATTCAACTTCTCCTTGATTTTCTCCAAAAAGAACCGAAGAATAAACAACCCGAAAAACAAAATCGAGAAAAAGAAATCCATCATTTGGCATATCGCAAAATTGTCAGCTTCGTCACCCGCAACCTCTCGTCTCTCGGCCTTCACTGCTCAAAACTCAATCATGCAACTGGCACGCCACACCTCGTCGCGGCTTTCGATGCAAAGTCCGACCTCTGTGCCGCGAGTCCTGTCTGGCTCATTCAGACCTCAGTTGCATTCTGTTTTTTACTTCTTTACTTCACATTTACATAGGATACCCTTGACGCGTTTGGTTTTCTGTTCCACGGGGAAATAGAGGATGGGGATGCGGCGGACGGAAAGGTTGGCCGTGGCGTTTTGGAACAAGCCACATCATAGCGCGTCGAGCTTTTTGCATTGGCATTGTACATACATAGGTCATTAGCATAACGCCGTGGCCAGTGGCCGAGGGCGTTATTGACATCAAGATAAGCCCATATTTCAAACTTGTATATGGTTGGTTCCGATGTGAAGAGATGGTCAACCATGCAGGAAAGATCGATGACCTTGGAAAAGAGCTCTGGAACGTCTCATACGAAATCCTCACGGCAACGTTAGCTGGGAAAGGGGGGTGTCTCAAGACATGCCCAGGTGTCTCATCTGCGCTACAGTACTAGTAGCTGGCCAAGCGGTGTCGGGTATTTTTGATTTCGGACATTGCACTTCGCTGCTCCGCGCCCGGCTTAACAGCACCTCGTAATAAATAGTGAGGCATCTGCGTCGTAACCGTGCCGTGTAACGAGGCCGTAACCCCGAGCCTCTGACAGGTGTAACAACAAGGATGTATTCACAGTAGATCGTACTGATGTTCAACTGGAATCCGATAACCTCTGCCAACCCATGACAGGCGGGAGCCAAATTAGTGGCCGTTTTCGTGGATCACCTGCTGTGCTAGGGTCGCACGTGCCTGGATTGGCACCAGTTGACGATTGGCACTGGTTTGGATCCTTCGTTGGGGGCTGGCTTCTAGAATCCGTCCGCGGGGATTCTGGGTGGGTGTCTATTGACACACACTTGGGGGCCACATTGTTCACTTATTTAAGTATTATTAATCAGGCCGTTTTGTTGATCAGCCGCCCCTATCTCATCGTTTGGTAGCCGCTGGCTGCTAGATGAGTAGTAATGCAAAGACTGTAGTGTACTTGGTCCGAGTCGCTACCTATCTAGCACGCTCCTACCAAATGCATCATGACCTTCAAAGATCTGAAGAGCGCAGCAAAGCTAGACCACTGATAACGCGGTGTCCGCCTGTGATCTGGAATGTATGTGGTATGAGGATGAAGATAGGAAGGATAGAGATCGACTTCACTATCGAGATTGATAAACCGCGGGATGGTGAGGGCATATCCGGCCGGCAATCGGGAGTGCCCCTCTGCCGCCAATCATGTCTTGCCGGGCCGAGCGGGGTTTCCAGCCTCCCCGCCAGGTGCAGCCAGCAGGCAACGCAGGCTGCACAGGTGGCAGATTGGCAGGGCAATTGGATGACTGGGATCTCGCGTCATCGCGTGAGGCAGGCGGTGTTTGGCGCAATCTACCGGTTAACCCAGGAGCTACCGGAGCTCCAGCTTGACAAATCAATCCGGCTTACATCATTGAGTGAGTCCTTTCCCGGATGAAGATTTTCACAATCGAGCCCTGCAAATCTGGATCTGGTATTACTACACACAGCTACACTAGTAACGGTACGAGAAAGGCGTACTTTTGGGGACCACCTGGTCAGGCTGTGCATTGATAACATCCGGTAACCTAAACCTAACCTGCCTACCATATAAAAAGGTTGACTCGGGGACGGAAGACGTCTCCACCGACCGCCCTTACATTGAAATGTCAACCAAACTATTCCTGAGGCCATTACTCAGAACTGCGACACGCAACTCCCTACCTCTATCAACATCAGCCCGGATCACCTTTGCAAGATCATTCCATTCTACCCTGCCCAAAATGACTGTCCACAACATTGAGAGGTGAGATTGCGCCCCTCTGATGCTTTCCTGATGTACCTCGGCATGCACCTCGGCGCATTGCTTTCGAGTTCGAGTGTGGTGTTCGTGCAGCCATACTAACCAGTCCGTCTACTTATCTAGCATCGATGGCTTCAAGGAGACCATCTCCAAGCACCCCGTCGTTGTCATCGACTGGTTCGCTACGTGGTGCGGTCCCTGCAAGCTGATTGCCCCTCAGCTCGCCAAGTAAGCCATCTCCCTCCCCCCTCCCCTCTTTCGCCCTCTACCCTCAAAATGTCCCATGCAGTATAGCGTCATCGTCACTGCGATCACGACAATACACAAGACTAGTCCGCTGACAAATCGACTCCAACGGAACAGATGGTCCCAGTCCATCCCCCAGATCCACTTCGCCAAGGTCGACGTCGATGCGCTGCCCGACCTGGCGCAGGAGTACAGCGTCCGCGCCATGCCCACCTTCCACATCTTCAAGGACGGCGAGAAGGTCGATGAGTTCGTGAGCGCCAACCCTCCCGCCCTCCTGAAGGTCATCGAGAAGTGGAAGCCCGCCGAGGAGGCCGCCGAGGGAGAGGAGGCCAAGGCCGAGTAAGGATACCACCTAATAGAAATATAAATCGAATGAAATGGGAGAAGAGCAGCTCATGCCGGGATGGTCTACAGAAGTCATTTGTGATGAGTCCATCATATGAGCGCGTGGTGACACGACGGAGAGGCGGATCTATTTGCTAGCATTATCAATTGCATTTTCTCGGCACTACGTTACAGAGCTGTGCTTCACTCTTGGTTTGCTGGTGTTGCGGCCATGCTGCTTGCCTCGGTGCGTCTGACGTGCCTCTTTAGCTTTGTCATCGCGGGGTAGATATTTCCGATTTCGCAGCAGATAGGGTCAAGGCTCCGCAGCGAACCACACCCCCCCCCCCCAGAGACCCCGTTTCCCCATAACCCTGCATCAAGGGTTTATAACCGCCATCTTCTATCCCTCCTTTTTCTGTTCCTCACTGTCCCCTGTTATCGCTTACCTGAATCATATTCACCTTACGACACAGCCCTCGACTTCGCTTCTTCTTCAACCCGGGGCCTTCCTCTGCTCCTCCACGTACTTCCACGTATCATGTTGGATGCAATGATCCATCGCCTCGTCGACCTCGACTGAATGTCATAGACCGTCGGTCAGCAGGAGATTCTCAGATTTGGACAGTGACCGGTATACCCGCAGGCGCACTTGCTTCCTGCAAGCGAGCCATCGCCCGAGTCGGCAGCGGGCTTCCTATGTACACTGGCTCTAGTGACCTCGACAATCTTGTGCGCCCTGCCCTTCCTACAGCGCTGCCAGAGCTCAAGGCGCCTAGGGATCTCGCTGGCTGGCGACCCTGGCGGACAAACAGCGCCGAGGGCGACACTGTCTTCGATGGCTTGTGCGGCGCCTTGGCCCACATCTGGTCGTCCCATTTCGAATGTCAATCACAGCTCACCATCTTGACAGTGGAAACCACCGTAACAAGGGTATGAAACGATTTGAAAGAGCCACTTACACGGTAGGAATGGGTGCGCCGCGTCGCCAACGAGGACAGCCTTCCGGTTGTTGAAGTTGGGTAGCAACTCCATGTCAAGCAGGTCCCACAATTTGATGTTCTCCGGAGGCACGTTTTCCAGCATACGCGGGAACGGCGTCGGGAAGATTACGCTGTGGCTTAACAGCAGCTCCTTGTTGGCTTTCTGGTCATGTCCGGTCCCGCCTGGGAGGGCAAAGACGGCCTTCAATCAGCATATAACGCAAAGGATGACGGGTTGTTATCACAGCGGTAGCAGGCCTGGCCGGAAATAACGAGAGTCAGGTCACGTCCTACGACGCTGCGCCCGTGTCTTGGAATGGATCCGTCTGCGCCGAGGACGAGGCCACCGGTCACGATCGTCCCGTCAGACAGGGTGAGGCTGGCCGTCTCACAGTCGACGCTGCCCAACCCTAAGTCCGTGTGGATCTCGTGGCATGCCGGGCCCATCTGGTGAGGCAGCCTTCTGCTTCAGGGCGTTGTGCAGCCCCACGCGGCTTGCCAGCCACCACGGCTATCGTAGGATGGAGATAGTGAGCATACTGGTGTTTGTTCGGGCCTGGGAAGTGTTTAAAGGGGCAAGGTGCGGGGCGCGAAGTGAGTGTACATACAGCTACCCATTTCGCTCTCTCTTCCTCTGGAATCGTCCCCTGGACCTGTATCTCGCCGTTGGCGATACAAGGTTTGTACTAAACCTCAGGTATCAGCGCTTGTTTCGTTGCTGCACAGTTCACAGTCACCGGGGAAGGATACCTACGCTGCGGTAGAGGGCCAATCGAGATCCAGGTAGGAGTCGTAGTATTCTGAAGTACATGGGTGTAAAGAACATGGGGTAAGAATACCCGTACTCGACTAATGTCACCGACCTACTTCAACAAACTGCAACCCATCCATGCAGCCCCTGGAAACGATGCAACGGCGACTGCATGGGAACAAGCACTGTAACTTGGAAATTCACCGAGATGCTGTCCTGGACGCCCGTACCCAGGTGCCTTCGGCCCCCGCGCTGAAAAGGGGGACAGAAAAAGGCCGACCTGATCGCCATTGCTATCCATGGAACTCTCTACGTGTAGCCAGCTGCCAGGTCTGGGATATCTTACACGGTGGTGTAACGGTACAGGTATAAAGTTTGATTGCCTTCTGGGGCTGCAAAGCCGCCAGGTGCACAAGCAGGAACGTGCTCGGTTGAGTACATACGGGATGCGCGGGGAATAGACTAGGTAGGTCGTTTCTAGACCCTGAAAAGGCCGAGACAGAAATCCAATTTACCTGGAGACGCGGAGTCGTCGACGTGCTCGACTCGAACACGGCAACGCGCCGCCGATGGGTCCGTGACTTCGTGTCTCCGTGGCTGTGGCGGGCACAGCTAGGTAGTCTATGTAATATATGTCGAGCGGCACGCAGCCAGAACTCAGTGCTGGTAGACTTACTGGTCGACTGGGCACTGGCCGCGAGGAGAGATGAGACGGAGAGAGGCCTGGATTTTGCAGATGGATTTTACAGCTATCGGAGAGAGAAAAGAGGAAGTATAAGTCATATGCCGCGTCAGGCCGTCAGACGACCTTGGAGGCCAGATAGATGTAGTTCAGTGAAGAAGCCAAGAATTGTAGTGTCGTACCAGAAGGCCCGTCTGCCGGGTTCGGAGAAGCTGGCCGGTCCGGCCCGCTGACCGGCGACGGCGGAACCGCGGTTGCCGGAGCTCCTTGTCGTCCTGAACGATGTCGTTATCGGATGCAACCCTCGAGTAAGGAAACCCTGGCTTGCTCATTCCTCTCCGGCATACAAACCCCTCGCGCCCTTGCTTGTGATATATAGCAGTTGTAAAGCCTGTCATCATATCGAGGCCTGCGAGCCCTACATACATACATACATACATCAACCAAGCGTCAGAATGCCTAATATTGTAGTCGTCGGGTAGGTTCGAATTCCAAGATCTGGTACAGAAGACGCGAGTCTCATGTGCACTATCACTTTCAAGAATGATGATACTAACAAACTCACGATAACAAAGCGCCGGGGTCATCGGGCTCACAACGGCGCTGCTCCTGGCCAAGGAAGAGGGCAATGAGGTGACGGTCGTCGCGAAACACATGCCCGGGGACTACGACATCCAGTACACATCGCCATGGGCCGGTGCCAACTACCTCCCGTATGCTTACTTAAGTCGTCACACCCGGATCATATGCACCGGGCTCCTAGGCTGATGGATGAGTTGCAAAAAGAATGTCAACGCAGGAGAACAGTCGATGGGAAAGGAGGACATGGCCTGAACTCAGGAGGCTCGCGGCAGAGGTCCCGGAGGCCGGGATACACTTCCAGAGTGAGTGGGCTGCTTTCTTTCACTGGTGAAGCACTTATGGTTCTATGAGGGAAAGGCCAGCCACTGATGATATGGTACCATTTTTAGAGGCCGTCATCCTGCGGAATGCAAAAGACCTAGATGTAAGTCCCCCCCCCCCCTTCCCAAGGAAAAACACACGATAGCGCCCCTTTTCCCCGCTCACCCAAAAACCCCCTACTCACCGACATCAACCACAAAAATAGCCCAGCAACCCAACCAAGAACGGCCTCTCGGACGCCCTGTTCGACGAGGAGCCATGGTACAGCACCTTCCTCGACCACCGCAAGCTGCGGGCGGACGAGCTCCCGGCCGGCATGGCGTACGGGCACGAGGTGGGCTCGGTGTGCATCAACACGGCGATATACCTCCCCTGGCTGGTGGGCCAGTGCCGGCGGCACGGCGTGGTGCTGAAGCGGGCGTCCCTGGGGCACATCTCCGAGGCGGCGGCGGCAGCAGCAGCAGCACAGCTCGGCCGCCACGACGACCACAGCACCGGGGGGCAGAAGAATGCCGGCATCATCATCGTCAACTGCACCGGGGTGATGGCGTCCAGGCTCGGCGGCGTCATGGACGCCAGGGTGACGCCGGCGAGGGGCCAGGTGGTGGTGGTGAGGAACGAGAGCCCCGTCATGTACGTCACGTCCAGCACGGACGACGGGCCCGAGGAGCTCGCGTATACCATGACGAGGGCGGCGGGCGGCGGGACGGTGCTGGGCGGGACGTACCAGAAGGGGAACTGGGATGCTAACCCGGACCCGAACGTTGCCACGAGGATCATGCAGCGGGTGGTCAAGGCGTTCCCTGAGATCACGGGCGGTAAGGGGGTTGAGGGCCTGGATGTCATCCGCCATGGCGTCGGGTTGAGGCCGTACCGGGAGGGCGGGGTGAGGCTTGAGAGGGAGGTTATCGATGGGACGTGGGTGGTTCATAATTATGGCCACGCCGGGTGGGGTTATCAGGGGTCATATGGGACGGCGGAGAGGGCGGTTGAGCTGGTTAATGAGATACTGGGGAAGACCACCGCTCAGACTCAGGAGAAGAGCAAGCTATAGTCAATGTTGGAGGGTAATTACTTGACTCGGCTCGGTTTGGGAGGACTCAACTGAAGATTCTCCAGCCGAGATGCCTGTGTTGCTGGATCGGACTGATATCAGGAACAATACAAGTCAAGAGAGAAGGCACATGGTCATAGGGGAGAAATCAATTTCAAGTGACAATGGAGAGGGACTCGCCATTGGTACAAAATATGAATTAGATAGGAATAAGAAGTAAATAGAGCAATGAGACACAAAGGCCGGACACGGTCGCAAAGAAAAGGTATGATGGGTGCATGGAGGAGGAGGATACTCGATAATTGAATATCGGCTTATACGATGAACCCTGAAACATACATAGCATGCAACAAACCCCTTCCACTTCCCCGCCGCCGGCAAGCTTAGTACCCGGTAGTGCCAATTGACAGATCGACAGGGGCAGCAAGCAAGCAGCACTGTGAATCTCACTAAGAACACGTCGCCCATCAAGCAGACTAAACATCGCGCCTCCCGCCCTCATCGACTTCACGATCGCTATCGTCAAGTTCTCAGGACCATGGCATCCAATAAGGATCCTGCGTACTTGCAGGCCGTGAGGTTTGTGCAGGATGTCGCGACGCGGAGGCATTGGTTGTCCAGGCTTGTCCCGCCTGTATTGCTCCTCTTGGACGCCGCCTTGTGTGTGGTAGTGATTAAGAAGGTGGCCTGTGAGTAGTGAGACAGTAATCCTCAGTCTCAGCGGTCTCTTGCTAAATTTATGTGATAGACACAGAGATCGACTGGACTGCTTATATGGAGCAAGTCCAGCTGTTCCTGGACGGAGAGAGGGACTACACCAAGATCGAAGGAGGCACTGGTCCTCTGGTCTATCCAGCGGCTCATGTCTACATCTACACTGCCCTCTACTACCTCACTGATCATGGCAAAGACATCTTCCTGGCACAGTGGTTGTTTGCTGGCCTGTACCTGGTGACATTAGCTATGGTGCAGTCTTGCTACTGGAAGGCAAAGGCGAGTGGCCGAGGCAGTTTAAATGAGATCATTTGTGAATGGAAGGCTGACCTGAGGGTGACAGGCTCCTCCCTATATTTTTCCTATGTTGATCCTTTCGAAGCGCCTGCACAGCATCTTCATGCTCCGCTGTTTTAATGACTGCTTTGCCGTCTCCTTCTTGTGGCTCTCTATCATCCTATTCCAGCACCGTCAATGGGCTGCTGGTGGGCTTGTCTATAGCTGGGGACTGGGAGTCAAGATGACGCTCCTCCTGGTCCTGCCAGTCATCGGCATCCTTATCTTCCTCGCCAAGGGTGTCATAGGGACCATCATGCTTGGGGCTGCGATGGCCGCCTTGCAGGTCGAGATCGCCCTTCCCTTCCTCAAGTTCCCCGGCGCCTATTTTGGGCGCGCTTTCGAGTTCTCGCGTCAATTCCTCTTCAAGTGGACGGTCAACTGGCGTTTCGTTGGCGAGGAATTCTTCCTCAGCCCGGTGTTCTCGACTACCCTGCTTGTCCTGCACGTCTCGGTCCTCCTGACCTTCATCTTCACTAGGTGGCTTCCTCCGACCGGCAAGACGCTCGGAGGCATTGTGCAGGCAACATTCGGTGGCGGAGGTCAGGGAAGGAATTGGGGTCCGCTCTTCAGAGACTTCACGCCCAAGTACATTCTGACTACCATCTTGACTGCCAACGTCATCGGCCTGCTCTTCGCACGGTCCCTCCACTACCAGTTCTACTCCTACCTGGCCTGGTCTACCCCGTACCTCCTCTGGCGTGGCGGCCTGCATCCTGTTCTGCAGTATGTCCTTTGGGGCCTCCAGGAGTGGGCCTGGAACGTGTTTCCCAGCACGCCCGTCAGCTCGGCTGTCGCGGTGGGTGTGATGGCGATCACGGTGGCGGCCGTGTGGTTCGGCACTTCCGACGATGTGGTGCCTTCCGCAGCTCAGCAGAAATCGTCGAGGCAAGGCGCAGGAGCAGACACTCGGCGGGCTCGAGCGTCATAGGCTGATGAATGATCGCGAGGAGGCAGGCCTCGGCAGTAGAGTGATACTCGACTAGGTTGCTTCCAGCTGTATTCAAGTTTGAGCGCCCATGATGACAGCGACCTCGTGCGATGAGGTATCTATTTGTCATCATTCCTCGTCTTCGGAGTCGGTCGGTGGGAGGTCTCTCGAATTATCGTCCTCGTCATCGTAAGTGTTCTTGGGGAACTCCTTGGGCCTGCGAGCTGACAGATTAGCCAGTGTCCATCAATTCCACGAGATCACCAGGCGATCATCGCAGGTGTCACAGTTGCTAGGCCTCTACGCACCAGTACGGCATCTTGCGCCATTCCTTCTCGTCCCGGATCACGTTGATGATCTCCCCCTGGACTTTACTATTGGCCTTGCTGCGCTCCTCGTCAGGCGTGAGGTCGACCACGACGAAGCCTCGCCTCTTGATCCATATCGTGTTGCGAAACCTCTGCGCGAGCTCGACGGTGACGGTCTTCCTGTTGGGCAGCTCGCAGCTGTACAGGTTGTTGCCCTCGGGCTTGCCAACCCGGGCTACGGTCTGGTACTCGGTCAGCTCGTCTGGAGGGCTGGTGGACTCCTCGGCTGCTGCCATGATATTGCGCTTGGGTCGGCCCATGTTGTTTGGGTGAGGGGAGGTCTGCTGTGCTGTTGGGAGACGAGGTCTGTGGTCGAACGACTGAGTTGCTCCAGGGAGTTTAAAGTTGACGGTGGGTGGCCCCACCAACTTTTTTCCAAGGTCGTGGGGCCCGGTGCTCTTTTGCGCTAAATGCATATACCTGGTAATGCGATTAATGCGATCGTCCAATATGTACCAAACCGAATACGTCGACCTACGGACTTTGGCGAGTCTCGCCTTTCTTTCTCAAGGCGCCAAAGGTCCAGTAGTCTATTGATGATATGAGACTTGACTATTTAATACAATTGAGTTGGACCAAGGGTTAACCGAAATATATGATCATGTGGCACGCCAGTCGCAGGCATTGATTGATCACTCTGAGTTTACCTACCTAGTAGAATTTGAACATAGATGTGTTTGAAGCAGCACAAACAAATTTTCGGACCATAGGAACCTAAGAAGGCAGTAATCGATATAGGATTGTAATTCTCAACGGTATCCACTGGTTAATGAATGATCGAGAAAAGCTTCCAATTGGTGAGCATAGACACCAGCCCCAAGCAACCAGACTGAAAGCTGTCATTATTGCATAGAATGGCTTCCAGTTTCTATGCCCCTTTTTCACTGTGACTCTTCATGGTTAGCAGACCCAGAGTGTAATATTGCGAACTGGCTACGATGGAGGCTTCGTACTTACAATGTGCATATGGTACATCAAATGATTGAGAGTCGAGATTCATGCCCATGATCTCATCTCATCTCATCACAATAGCATAATCAAAAATCAATTGGGCCTCAAGGATATCTAATACAACTGGGAACAACTCGGAGCATCCAGCTCTGGCGACCAAAGTCCGAGAAGCCAAAGTCTTTCTCTATGAGACTTGAAATGGCAAATCAATTAGCAACTGTGTGTCGGGGAAAGAGAAACTGGGAATATTTAGAGAATGGACCGTTCAACATATGTCCTCACTTCAACCGTATATCAGATCTTATGGCATATGTTCTTTCCTCTTGCTCTGCATAACCAGAATCAGGTACTGCAGAATCAATATGTTTGGTTAACGTTGTAACCTTGAAAGATGATCAACAGCCTTTGAGAAGCATGTTGCATATCATCTTTCCACCCCACCCTATTGTCCTCAATGTTGAGATCCCAGCACAATTAGCCAGGTCATAACGGTCTTTTCCACAGGCAGAATTCATCTGTGGATTTGCCAATTGCCGTTGTCCTTCTCACCCAGTTCAGGTTTGGGTATGATGCTAGGTCTCCCTCAAGGCCGGCAACAGCGGATGTGTTAGTAGTCCAAGGCCTTTTACTAGCATTTCCTTAACAATTCCCAGCATTTCTCCCAAACCGGATCCCAGATATATCTACATATTTGACGTTACTGACCTACGTTAATAACCCTTGCAGAGCTTATATGCTAACACCGATGATTTCATCTTGCACGACTTCACGAATCAAGTATGTAAGTAAGCTTCCTGTCATGTGATTCGGACCACAATCGTTGCATATGGACTTGAACGGTCGGGAATGGGGGTGGCAATCCACGTGGCAAGAGGTGCTCATAAGGGTAAGGTCCAACTTATTTTGATACTAACTGATACTACCTACTCAAGTAAGTCTAATTGATCGAGAAAGCTTACAGCTCCCAATCCCCCATCCCTAGTTCAGGGCGAACAAAACGCATCCCTCAATCCTAAGCTCATCATGACTTCGCACGACCTTCGTGGTTAAAACGCCAGCGCAATGTCGACGACAGCCCAAGCATCCGAGGCGGAGGGGTCCCGCCCGCTGCAGCACCACCACCACCACCGCCTACCGGATCAAGCTGGGGGACAACAACCCCGACCCTCCGACTATGACATGTTCATCCGACAAGCCGAGGAGGATGATCAGCGCAGGATAGCAAATGCAGGCAAACACAAGCAGCAGCAGCAGCAGCAGCAGCAGACACCGCCATTTAATTCACTACCACTCAATCCCTTCTACTCAAATAATTGGCCCTCCCAGTCGGACCCCCCAGGAGGCAACAGCACCAACAGGCTAGCAGAGATCCAGGAGTCAGACGACGAGGACGGCTTCAGCAGCGCCAGCGCCAGCACGAGCACGAGCACCAGCACCGAGCACACACCCGCGGCGGCAGCCGACTCGGGCAATCCCCGACACCCCGCTCCACCACCGGGAGGAGGTGTCGGTGGGGCTGCCACAACAGGCGCTGCCCGCGACGACAATGACGCTGCTGCTGCTGCTGCTTCTTCTTCTGCACGGCGGTTCTCCCTGCCCCGGCGGGCGCTGACGGAGCCCTGTGTGCAGCAGGCAGGCGGCGGCGGCGGGGTCGGCGGCGGTATCGGCGGTGGGGGCGGGCGCCACGTGCAGTTCAGCCGCAACGCTGCTGAGGTCGGGGAGAGGGAGAAGGAGAGGGAGAGGCTGGGCGGTAGGAGGGGGTCGTCGGGCTCGAGCTGTGCTCACCGCCTGAAGTCGCCGCCGCGGCCGGTCCGCAGGCAGAGGAGCATGATGAAGATGATTGCTGATTACATTCGGCACCCACGAGGTTGAGATTGTGTATGTGTGTGTGTGTGTTTATGTGTGTTGTGTGCTGTGTCGGAGACGGACTCGAGGCGGTCGCCGGTCGGTCGTTGGTTCGTCTTGGCGGTTGGGGGAAGACAGAACACACTCATCAGTCCAGCGGGCTGTACAGCTTACTGGCACACCTTGACTATGGGGATACATAATGAGAAATGAATGGCGGGAGCTGGAAAGAATTCCACCTCCCGTATAACGGCCTTTAATCTATCAATAACAACACACCAAGCATCGTGAATTTGTAACAGGTATCGCTTCGCTCGAGTATAAGATGGGCTAAAACACCCCCATATGCTCGTGATACATACATTCGGCAAATAATCTCATGCATCATCTTGTCATGTCACAAATATACATTAGACAATACCCTCCTCAAGCAAAACCAACAAACCCGAAAACACACCGAAACTCCATCCATGACAGGCTGCCCAGTTTGTTGTTCTCTAAATCGCCTTCTAACCCGAACGCCCGCGTATATATATATATATATATATATATATAGTTACCAACCGTCTAAACCCCAGACAGCAGCGCACCGTCCCAAAAACGCCCGTCGCCAATGCCCAAACCCTCGAAAGCCAAGGACTCTTCTCATCCCTCGAAGACTTGTTCGAAAACCACCATTCCCTTCTCCCCTCTCGCAAAATCACGCGGCTCAGTTCCCCCTGCTCTCCTGGTCCCAGATAGCCAGGCCAGTGACGACGGCCATGACGGCCCACCTCTCCCCCAGCGCGCCCGAGGACCCCGTGCCCACGAACGCGAACTTCCACAGCTTGGTCATGCTCATGACGGCCTGCGCGCACACCGCGACGACCTCGCAGCCGTCCCCCGAGGGCGGCCCGCCCCCCAGCACCGCCGCCGCCAGGGCCGCCGGGTCGTGGGGCGGGACCTCGCTGCTGAGCCTGACGAGCTTCCAGCCCTGGGACCGGCCGCCCAGGCCCGCGACGGCGAGGCTGTTGCTCCGGCGCCACTCGAAGGACTCCTTGCGGCGCTGCTGCTGCTGCTGCTGGTGGCCGTTGATGCCGACGGCAGCGCTGTTGTTGTTGCTGCTGTTGTGGGGCCACGGTATCTCGACGCGGAAGACGAACTTCTGGCGCGCGGCCGTGGGCATCTGTATCGAGACCGGGGCGTTGGCGATGGCGGCCGGGTGCGCCGGCGCGAGCGGCGGGAGGCCGACGTCCATGCGCCGGCCCCAGGGGTCGTAGCTCACCGTCGCGAGGGGCGGGGCGTCGTCGGCGGCGCCGTTGTGGAGGACCAGGTTGGCGCGGCTGGTCCAGCCCGTCCAGGCCGTCACGGCGTAGAGCGGGGCGGCCTGGTGCTCGCCCAGGAAGAAGGACCGGCGGGACACGGGGAAGGCGTCCCGGTAGAGGTTGAAGGACGGCGGGAACTGGCGCGGCGGCTGGATGGCGGGGAGGATCTGCTGGAAGGTCTGGGCCGGCTGGCGGGTGGGTGCTGTGGAGGAGGGGCCGCTGGGGGTTGTGGGTGGGGTGCTGTAGGGGTTGCCATTTCTGACGGGTGTGCTGTTGCTTCTGTTGACGTTGTTGTTCGTTTTGGGGTTACTATTGTTATGAGTGAAGGGGTTGTTGTTGCTGCGGCTGCTACTATTGGTGGTGTAGATCTGTGATAGTGGTCTTGGTGTCCTCCGCGGTGGCGGTGGTGGTGGCTGCCTCCTGAAGGGATTATTGCTTGATGAGCCCCCGACTGCTTCTTCATAAGATGGCGGCGGCTCGGTGTCGTCGAAGATACTGTGGTCTATCATATCGTGTATGTCGTAAATATATCAGGCCGGACTCTTGCCCTTGTTGCCTTTTGTGGTCCAATATAACCGACCAGCCAGGTGAGCCGGGTAGGAGATAGGTATATCAGTCAGTGAATCAGTATACTATGTTGAGCTTCACCGGAGTAAATCAAGGTGAACCGCAATGGTCCCAAATGTCTGGTGTTTCTCTCTCTCCAATTGAATACGGCAATGCTTCGTAAGAATGACTGCATAGCATGGTATGTGTCGGGAACAAAAGTGATAATTTACTAGAAATAGTAGGGTGGAGATGGTTTCGGTCGAGGCTGGGAAACTTATCATACTTCATACATCATACCTGAGCTGCCTACCTCATTCTTCACATTCCTGCTTACCTGGGGTCCATCCCCGGCGCATCAGTGGCATTGAGAGTGGATTTTATTCGTTGCCCGACTGATCCGGGTCGATCGGGATGGCGATCCTTAAGGCCGGCGCCGAGCTATAAGACATAGAAGACTTTAACCTGAAAGCCCAGGTCATTAACTCGGGACTGGCATCAATAGTCTTCGTTCTCAGTCGACTTGACAGGCATCGCGTGCAGCATCGTGCATATTTATATGCCTTCAGTTTTTGCCATAAAGTCAGGCCAAGCAAGACCCTGGAATTCTGTTCCCACTCGGACATATGGAACAATCGAAAGAGAGGGTATTTCCGGCGGGGTTCGGCACCGCGGACGAGTTGAGCGAGAGTGGCATGACGCGAGCGTAGGGCTGAAGAAACTGCGCATACAGGGTCCGCACGACTCATAAAACTTGATAATATGTCAGTCGAATAAATATCCCCGGCTAAATCCCTCTCGTCTCATCACGTCACCTCTATACGATGTCTGCTACGCCTGGAAATGACCGTCGAACGGGTTGTTCCTCCTGCCATATCCACCTTTGGCCGTTGAATCCGCCATCGACACTTCGTACACGCTCGCTACCAACGTAGTAGTAGTCTCCACCCGACTTGGGGTCTTGAACGTGTCATCTCGAGGACTGCTCATCATCTCGATGCCATCCTCGTGCTTCCCGCTGAGCCTTGGTCCAAAGTTGTGGTTTCTTCCGTCATCATCCTCACCGGGATCGTCTCCGACCTCAACGACCTTGTACCTGCTGGAGAGGCGCTTCCCAACGCCCTCCGTTATCCCGAAGATGTTGAAATAGAGGTATTTCCCCACGATAGGCGCCCACACCATGACCGCTATGAGCTGCCCGTACGTCCAGTCGGACGACTCGGTCCCCACGACCGCGAGGACCTCGACCACGGCCTTGAGGTATATCCCCACGTAGATGAGCAGCCCGAACTCGATACAGAACCACAGCAGCACCATGAAGACGGGCCAGACGCGCCTCCTCAGGAACAGCACCTTCGGGCTCGACAGCTCCCAGGAGTCCAGGCGGCGGTCAAGCCTGTTGTTCGTGTTGAGCGAGTACCACGTCTGGTCTAGGAGCAGCACCGAGACGGTCACGCAGCCCAGCATCAGGCCCGAGTTCATGCTCTGGAGCACCGAGTTGAGGCCTTCGACCGAGTTGAGGCAGTACGTCATCGGGCTGGGGTTCCCGCCGCACGTGTCGATGGGCCCGGACTCCTTGAAGTACGCCCAGAGGGTGTCGTAGTCCGGCATCAGGCTCCTCGTCGCGATGACCAGCGCCACGGCGAAGACCCCCACGACGATGCACGTCATGTACCACCAGCGCACGCCCAGCCGCATCAGCCCGATCTGGATCAGCAGCACGGGGAGCACGCCGTTGATGGAGAGCATCTGCACGACCTCGACGTTGAGCACCGCCTCGCCGAACGAGCTCGTGCTGCTGAGCATGGCCGAATCGTCGTCCGACGCGAAGATGATGAGCGTCGCGAACTGGATCGACGCCACGAAGAAACCCTGTACCTCCTGGAACTCTACCAGCGCCGACGTCAGCGCCGCCGCCGCGCGGGACTGGGACAGCACCTCCTGGTGCTCCCCGGCGCGCTGCCATGGGGTCTTTTGCTGCTGCAGGCCGATCATCCCGATGTCGTCGGTGGTTGTCCGCTCCGGTCGTCTCCGTCCGGACAGTCGGCCCTGGAACGTGTAAAGCGCCGCGAGAATGGGCTGCAGCCAGCTGGTAAAGATGTTGATGAAGACGTAGACGGCGATCGCCAGCGCGGCCTGGAGGATATACGAGAGGACCACCCCGGGGCCTGCGATATCGGAATTGACGATACTCGAGGCACCATCGCAATAGCCCTGCAGGCCCTCATACAGCGCCGTCACCTCGTCCTGGGCACCACTAATGTCCAACGACGTGATGTTGTCCGCGCACGAGCCCAGGCTGTAGTCCTGGCATGATCCCTTGATGCAGCTCAGCGTGTCCTCGAAGATCTGCGTGCCGTTGAATTGCGCTAGGCTGCTGAAACCCAGGTCCTGGCCGACCGTCAACAGATCATCCGGATCGAGGGTCAGACCGCCCTGGCCGCTGCTGGTAGTGGTGGTAGTTGCATACAGGGCCGCCGCGCCCAGGGTGAGGCAGTTCCACAGCGTGAAGCTCGAGTTGAACATGAGATCCGGGGTTGCGCAGGCAACGGCGCAGTCGCGCCATCCCTTGCCGCTCACCACGGCGTCGTCGTCTGTCGACGACGAGGAGGAGTTGGTGTAATAGTAGCAGCCCGTGTCCATCAGGGAGAGGGTCGGGGGCTGTTGGTTTTTGCGCTGGGCCGCGGCCGACTGCGCCGTGTCGTCCAGCTGCGAGAGGATTGACTCAAATGAGGTCGTATTCAGGACGACTTGGAAGGCCGAGCCGCCGAATGGGCGCGGGACGAAACTCTGCTGGGTCGGGTTGACGAGCTCGAGGGGCACCGTGTAGTCATAGCTGTCGGAGCTCGTGTCGGTGCTTGATGACTCGGAGCCTGAGTTTATTGATCCGGAAGATGTTGAGCCGGAACTTGACCCGGAGCTCGAGCCACCAGCACCCGATACAGACGACCCAGCATCTGTTCCGGAGGATGTCCCGGAATTCGAGGCGGGAGCCGACATGTCAGAGCGCCTCGAGATGGGGGTGTGCGTGCGTTCGAGGCGCGGTCCAGATGGTGTAAGCCTCGCGCAGCAACTGTTCACAATGCGTTTGAGCGTGTAAAGAGTGGCTGCAGTTAGTTGTATGGCTGGTAATTACTTGTTACAAGAGAGTGGCAGGCCGTGACGGCACAGTTCAGTGTCAAACTCCCCACTCCCACCTCATCATCAATCATGGAAGAATCGAGAGACGCTGCCCAGGTAAAGTTCCACCGGGTACGATGAGATGGAGAATAAGATGAGCCATGCCATTATCCCTTCTTAGCTGGGGGCCTTGACGTGCGTGCAAATGAACCCCTGAGAGTGTTGCGTACGACTTAGGGGCTTTGATAACGGATCCCCATTTATTAATGGGGTCCTTGAGTTTTGTTCCCCATGTCCAATGCCCTGATCATCACACTTCAGTCTACATCGGGAAGGGCCCATATTCTTAACTTTGTTCTTATGCTCGCAGGTGTTGTTTGATGCGTTCCTATTCCGAAAAGAGTCTGGCGAATCGGTTTGGAAAGAAGTATATCAGGGGTATAGACAAGACTGTCAAGGGCATTGTTCCGTTACAAGTAGATATGTAGCGAATGAAAAGAGCTATACTATTCCGGACTAGACTTGTGGGGGGACCCAGGACGGGGACATCTGGAGTGCAATGTTCTAATTTTAATCATGCGGACCTCGATGCTGTGGGTACGGTCTAGACCTGTGGCATCTACCCGTATAGATGTCCTTTTTGGGAAGTCACACCATCATCACCATATGTCGACGACGGTACGACTTCGCTACCAACGGACTTCTGCATACAATGTATCGTCTCTCGGGCTGCTATCGATTTTATCTGGGCCTCCATTAGCATATTTTATCAATAGAAATGTGCACACCAGAGAATACCTTGATTACCCAGACGGTTTCTTTTTGCAATCACATTTTGATTGCATTGGAAATATGTTTGAGCAAATTAATTAGGAAGTAGTGAATGATTCTTACGAGATACAGTCATTCATCTGTGTGTAATACAATCTCATAGCTTCAAGAGTTGTTTTCTTTCCGAAGCCTTTTCTTCATTTTTTTCATTTCCTATCTCTTGGAATGTTGTGCGGCTTACGATAGTTATAGAATTATGCTGCAAGTAATTAATCAAAATAATATTGGTTGGACCGCCTTATCTCATCCCTGGAACACCGAATCTAGCGACTCATAAATGGCTTTATAGGCTACCTAGTTTGACTTGACTGGCTGCGATGTGGAGGAACGCGAACAAAAGTTATATATCATCAGAGTGGTGAGGAGGCTACCTCAGTCCAGATGTCATAATTGTGATTCAGATGCTTTGTGGTCATTGTAACCAATCCACACTGATTCAATCCCTTAGATCTCACATATATGTTTGTAGTGTGCATAATTAGGTACTTTCGTTGGGAGAACTTAGAAGGGAGACTAGTAACGGCTCACCAACAATCATAACTGTCAAGACCGGACGCGAAGTCACATCATTTTGGGAGTAGTAAGCCACAAGCCTAAGTTAGAGAACCTAGGTCGTCACAATAAACATCGGCTTTGGAGCGCAAAATAACGCTCGAAGCCTGTCCACAGTAATCGCGCGTGTTCCATATTTCTTTTCCATTCAAAGGTGTAGCTGTGCCATGATTCCGTGCAGCCAAGGTGTGGAGAGGACTATTTGACATCCCAAGCATCTACCGCCGGTATTCCTGGAAGAGGGTGATATGTGGAACCACCCCAGCGTAGGATATACAAGGGACAGCCCATACATACCGCTCCGAAAACTTACATGTAACCCAACAGCATCTGTAGAGGGCCGAGGGGTTGACTTCCTGCCCAGGAAGTGTTGGGCCACATGTGCGTCTGGACCGATCAACCTACCAAGAGGGTTACACGAGCACATATGTATCGTCAGTGATAGCATGGAATCTTCAAAATTTCTACAGAGTACTTGTACGCCCAACTGGACACGGTCATCTAGGTCGGAGGGGTCTTCCAACCATGTTATTCTCTTTTTTGCAGCGAATCCTCCAAAGGACAGTTCTCCCGGTCCCTTCCTATGCCCCCGGAAGCTGTGTTCTGGGTTGGCTTGATTATTGAGTTGAGGTCATTGAAAGGTTGGAAAGGTCAAATAACCGCCCAGAACACTGTAGAATGGTGACAGTATCCAGACCAAGCAGCTGACGAAAGCTGAGGGAGGATACAGGGAAAGTGGATGTCAACTTTTTGAAAATAATGAATTACTACACACACACACACACACACACACATATATATATATATATATCAGGACATCAAAGGAACCTCTCTATAGTATATAGCAATACTGGACAGAATAAACTATTTACACTTGTACGTAAATATACCACTACTGATAATTACACCATGTGATATATCATAAACTTGGACTGCAATGTTCCATCAGATGTAACATATACATAGACTACCTACTCTAAGATAGTATATAAGCTGTAAGAATTTATAGAACCGTAGCAATCTACCTAGACTCGATATATATATTTTGAGGCCGCGTTACGAATCCAAATGAATTGTGGCATGCTACAACAGTGTAACATGCTAGTCAGCTATAATTACTGTGTATCACTTAAGGATTGCTGTTGACTACAAGATTTTCTCAAGCAGGCATCGGATTAGCAAGACACACCGTGCCTAATCTAGCAAGATATGAGTGAAGGAGGGCAAAGGAAGGTTTCGATGGACAACTACGGTGTTGTTGATAGTAACTAAATCTATGGCTTGTTGGCTCCTAGACAATTGATGCGAACAGAATCCGCCTGTATACATGATCAAGCCTGCCTTGCGGTGAGCCTTTTAGTCTCTGCAAAATATATGACATGCATTGGGTTCATGATCAGGCTGCACATGGGTTTCTGGTGTTTTATCATTGTCCTGCAAACCAGCCCTGGAGGACTTCCCAGACTGTATACTAAAGTCGTTCGCTGGTGTATTCAGTACAATTCATTCTGAAAACAGATAGATCTAGCACCATGGGCCCTTTGTTGACATGCTCAACTCAGTTGAGCAATTGAGTACTCGTTGTGCGAGTGATTATTATCCTGGAAATCACCAGATGCGCCCGGGCCATTTGGACATGGAGGTCGAGATAAAGCTGATTAGCCCGATTGGGATTTTAGCAGTATCAGAGCTTAGCGACGCCCTTGATAATACAGCGGCTTTTCCCACCCGCTCCCAAAGGTACCAAAGAATCGGCCTTGGTCTCCAGACGAGTGGACACAGCGCTTCGCTGAATTCCCTCAAATCTGGTTGTCCTCTTCCGTCGTCGCCCTCTCGATAGTTCTCACCACCTCGCAAACTGGTATTTTTGTGTGGAAAACCATATGACATTTCCATTGAGGCGAACATACCCCTAACCAACCAAGTCCCACCCTCGGACAAATTCAAATAATTACCTGCGTCGTAGATGTCCTGACAACCCACGCCAGGGCGCCGTTTGACCTCATATGCGCTGCCACAGGCCCACCTAGAAGCTCCCTAGCGGCAAGGCCCTGGCACAACCCCTCAGCTACCCCTCCAGCGCTCGTCTGACATCTGCTTTGGCGGGCGGGTCTGGGAAACTTTAACGCCACTAGTCGGCTCCGACAGCGCCCTCGATCAACTGGGACCTCGGGAGGCGCAAGTATTGCGGGTCCGACAGGCGGCCGGGCCGCGATCCGGTGGGGACCAGCAGGAATGGGCTGGCCTTTGGCAGGAGATGGCCAAACCTATGGGGGCTTCACTGTGGTGACACGATGATCGGTCCGGTTATTCAGTCGAAAGGCAGACTTGCAGAATTCTTGGGGAAGGGCAGAGGATATCCAATATGCCCAGTCAAGCGAGGTACTTTTGGAATCTGATTTTCAATGTGCTGGCAACAATGATGACCATGGGCGGGTGAGTCCTGGTCCACGCTGTGTAATGCGGTTGCAAGCACTGGAAAACCCCCAGCCGAGAGACCTACCTAAACGCCTTCGACACAGTTATGTCATCTAGCAACTGCCGGGTCGCACAAAATGGAATTCTGAAACGTCTTCCATCTTGCCATTTTGGGTCCTCGTAAATTCCAAGCCATGATCAATATGATGGTGAATGGCAAATGCATCATGACCGCATTGGGATGTAACTCGTAAGCCAACAACTGGATCTGTATGATGTTACCGGAGGGGAGCCTGAGACAGTCTTTATACCGCTATGTCGAAACCCATTGTGGTAGTAGGAAGAAAGGTGGTGAATTCTTTTCTGCAGCAACATCGCCGGGCTATGTAAATGTTGGTGTGCGATCACGATTGAACCATTGCGGACGCTCGTGGAAGTTTGAAAAGTTCATCTTCATCTTCATCTTCTATCAGATTCGAGGCGAAGTCGTGGCGAGTCGTGCCGTGTATGTCGTGTTTACCTCCGAAGAATTCTCGCCCGAAATCATATCGGGACGAAATCGATATGGAGCGAGGACAGACGACAAGCGCGTATACGCGCCCTCGTAACGCGGGAAGCCTAGATAACAGGACGAGAATGCTGCAAGGAAAAGGTGGAATGATAGGGAAGGGCAAGGTTTTGTCGCATCGCGAGACGATCTTCTGGATCGCGAAGACGGAAAGGATACCGACCGAAAGGTGGCACCGTTTGATTCAAAACCAGAGAAATGGATGTGGATCTGGGATTCACGAGGCTGGAGCCTGGCAGGCTGGGCGGGCAGGCTGAATGGACTGCTTGGTAGCATGCCTAGGTATGCTATACTATAGCAAAAGCGATCATAGTACCTACCTAGATACCTATAGAAAATAGGAGTTGGCATACTTACCTAGAATTCGCCACATGAGGCTCTGTGGTAGGGTCCCCACGCAGTCACGCAGCCACGCCGCAGGCAAGGCGGACAGGGATGCCATCAAGGTTGGCAGATGTAACATTCAACGCAGATGGTAAATGGTGCCAGTTTGGGACGGAAATAGCACAGAATAGCATGTTGTCTATGTTATGCGAGGCCCAGGTAGGACCGAAGCCGCAGGATATGGGTTGGCGGGCGAGATCCGTAGGGTAGGACGAGGCGACAAGAAGTCGAACCATCGGACGCTTCTGCATGGGTTCTCGACGGGCCTGGCGGGCTGGCGGTGGCTGCTGCAGGGTAGTTGCTGATACGGCATCTTATGATGTTTTCGGTAGACAGATTCGTGGCGTGATGTCCACAGAGTCCCACTTTTCCGCGATATCCGTGATCTCCCGTGCATTGATTGGGGGAGCGCCAGTGAGAATTCGGTAGGGATCCGAGAAGGTCCAAGTCTGGAGAGATCGCCTTGCTACGGGATCAAGGCAATGGAAGAACAAGATCGGACCTATGCGGACATTGTAGAGGTTGTAGACGTGACAGAAATGGTTGGGAAAATTAAAGGGGGCCTATACCGGCAGCGGATGGTGTGAAAAGGTCCCGACGTCCAGGTCCAGGTCCAGATCCAGGTCTGCGTGCATGGGCCTGTTGGGCTGTGCTGTCATCGTCAGAGACACCAGACACCATCATTACGGCTCATGCCGCAAGCCGTATACTATGTAGGTAGTTTGAAATTTCTTCCAATTGATTACCGTGTGGTGATGATGACGCCGAGATTGAACGACGAGATGGGGCACCTATCCTGCATTCTGAAATCCCGAGGTCGTCTGAGTTGTCTCTTCCTTAAAGCAGCCCTGTCATCCATGAATGCCGTCATGTTAACCCAAGCCAAGCCGTTGATATTGGGGGGGGGGGTGCAGCATGCATTTTGTGTCCATTTCGGGGGTGTTGACTTCTGCTTATCTGGCATGAGGCAACCAGCGAGTCGGGTTTCCCTAGCACCTTGAACACGTATGCACGGGCTCTACTCTACTGTTGATGCAGATGGTATACGGGGGGGTATGTTATCAGAGTGTAATGGACGTGTAATACCGGTAGATAGGGTAGCTGTAGTGGAAGGAAGTGGCGAGGTGATAGGCTGGGGGTCGGTGTCCCTAGTCTACCCAGGTACCTAGTCTACTGTATGGTATGCCGGGTAATCACGGTTGTTGTCCAGTCCTCGTACCTTCCGAGATGTCCTGACTCTCTCGCAGTCTCCCCCGACCGTACGTGCCCCGTTGTTTCCCAACCCGGCTTTTTCTCCTCACACCACCCTCGCATGCACCTTAAACTTGGACCCTTGATTGCCAGATTGCCATGGCCTGCCTTGCCAGCCTTGATCGCCTCGGCCCCGTTTTTCCCTGGGCGATTGGCGTGTTTGACAAATATGGCAAGTGGGCTCCTGCAGCCTGCGGCCAGCTCGGCCGGGTCGAGACACCGCGGGATGGAGCTATGGTTCCGTACATGGTCCCGTACCTGTCCAGCTTGTTACCTAGCTGTGGTACTATGATACTTCGAGATACTTGGTGACATGTCGCTTCCACTTTTCATCAGTCCATCCATCAAAGATTTTCGAAAGGGAACCGCCAATGGCTTCCGACATCTGCCCTCGGACGTTGGCGATGATCACAGAGTGCAAGGAGCTGCCCGGCCTCTGCCATTGAAGAACAGTTGCCCTCCCGTCCATCCCGTAGATATAAAACCCCTTCAGCCTCATGCCGTTTACAGCAACAAGATTATCATCATCATCATCAACAACAACAACATCATCACCAAACAGCCTTCAAACAGCTACCCTCATATAAACAGACCTTCCTGTTCTGTTTATTCGACACCCCAACAATACAGATTTACCTTTCACCGGTAAACCTTTCTTTCCCCCATACAAACATCAGATCATAGTCGCAATGTCAGCAACACCGGCTAAATTCACCGTCGGTGACTACCTCGCTGAGCGTTTGGCTCAGATTGGTATCCGACACCACTTCGTCGTCCCCGGTGACTACAACCTTATCCTCCTCGACAAGCTCTCCGCACACCCAGATCTCACCGAGATTGGTTGCGCAAATGAGCTTAACTGCTCCATGGCCGCTGAGGGTTACGCCCGTGCCAACGGTCCTTCCGCATGTGTTGTCACCTACTCCGTCGGTGGCATCTCCGCCCTGAACGGTACCGGTTCTGCTTACGCCGAGAACCTTCCCCTGATTCTCATCTCCGGTTCCCCCAACACCAACGACCTCGGCCAGTTCCACGTCCTCCACCACACTCTCGGCAAGCTCGACTACAACTACCAGCTTGAGATGGCCGAGAAGGTTACATGCTGTGCCGTCGCCATCCACCGTGCTGAGGATGCTCCCCGCAAGATTGACAGAGCCATCCGCGCCGCTCTCCTGGCCAGGAAGCCTTGCTACATTGAGATTCCCACCAACCTGTCGGGCGCCACATGTGTCCGCCCCGGCCCCGTCTCCGCTGTCACCGACCCCGTCTACTCCGACCAGGCCGCTCTGGCCGCCGCCGCCGACTGCGCTGCCGACTACCTCAAGGGCAAGCTCAAGCCCCTCATCCTGGTCGGACCCAAGCTGGCCCGTGCCGGTGCCGACAAGGCCCTCATCAAGCTCGCTGACGCCATGGGATGTGCCGTTGCCGTCCAGCCCGCTGCCAAGGGCATGTTCCCTGAGGACCACCCTCAGTTCGTCGGTGTCTTCTGGGGACAGGTCTCCACCAAGGCTGCCGATGCTATCCTGAACTGGGCCGACGCCATCATCTGCGCCGGCTGCGTCTTCAACGACTACTCCACCGTCGGCTGGACCGCCATGCCCAACATCCCCCTCATGAAGGCTGACAGCGACCACGTTATCTTCCCCGGCTCCCACTTCAGCCGTGTCCGCCTCGGCGAGTTCCTTGACCACCTTTCCACCCAGGTAGAATACAACAACTCCACCATGATCGAGTACAACCGTCTCCGCCCCGACCCCTACGTCGTCCACGAGGCCGCCGAGAGCGACGAGCTCACCCGCAAGGAGATCCAGCGCCAGCTGCAGCCCCTTGTCACCCCCAACACCACCCTCTTCATCGAGACTGGTGACTCCTGGTTCAACGGTACCCAGCTGGACCTGCCCAAGGGAGCTGGCTACGAGATTGAGATGCAGTGGGGACACATTGGCTGGTCCATCCCCGCCTCCTTCGGTTACGCAGTGCGCTACCCCGAGCGCAAGACGATCTGTGTCGTCGGTGACGGTTCCTTCCAGGTCACTGCCCAGGAGGTTTCCCAGATGGTGCGCTTCAACCTTGAGGTCATCATCCTGCTGGTCAACAACCGTGGTTACACCATCGAGGTCGAGATCCACGACGGTAGCTACAACAAGATCAAGAACTGGAACTACGCCCTCCTGATGCAGGCCTTCAACGACACCGACGGCAAGGGAGTCAGCTTCCAGGCCAACACCGCCGGCGAGCTCAAGGACGCCATCGCCGCCGCCCAGGCTCACAAGGGAGGTCCCGCCCTTATCGAGTGCGCTATCCACCAGGACGACTGCAGTAAGGAGCTCATTACTTGGGGCCATTACGTTGCTGCCGCTAACGCGAGACCGCCCAAGGCGGCCACGCTGGACGACTTGTAGGAGAGTCAACCACAGGTCTCGGGCGGTCCGCGGCGGACAACGGGTCCGACATCAACCTAAACGACATCATCGAGGGTGTCTACGACGGAAAGGGTAGACTTGATGGCTATGCTTTCTGCAGTCATATAACAGGCGTCAGAAGACAGGGGGCTACACTTTAGCACTGTACATATATTCCCTTTTTTCCTGTTTCCTGCTCTGTATTTTATTTCTTTACTCTCGGAGTTATTGTCTATGGGGGTTTTCGGTATTTTAGAGGGGAAAAAAACCGGTGCATTGCTCAGACTCGGTGTCCTGGGTTTCGACTTGCGACAACGGTGTCCACAAAGATATTAGAAAAAAAGGCATTAGATACCTCATAGATGATTTCACACTTCAACTATTACAACTTCAAAATACTCCAAGCTCCAAATCCTGCAACTGTATCCTGTGATATGGAACTTTGTCTATTCCATTGTTTCGACATCTTGATATCTTGTTTTGACTTTCTAAACTTTACGCCCTGCCCTGACTTTCCCACCTTATAACCTTCGCACATACCTCACATATGCTCTCGCCACCACCGAGCTATAGCACCTTGGACTATATCATGAAGCGTAGCATATACCGACGGACCTTTCTGAAATTGGGTATCCATCGTTAGTCAAGCCAAAGTCACAACTGCGTCTCTTTCCAGCCGGACCGTAAAGTGCCCAACCGTCTCCATCACCGGGCCTCGGAGCTGTAGATGATCACCAATGCCTGATGCCCAGCATGAACCAGGCCAAGACGGCTGGGGAGAGGTTCAAAGAGGTACCCGATGATTGAGTTGAAGATCTCGATCGTCATATTTACTTCACTTCATACTCCAAGCTCCATCTTGGACTCCATAATTGTACGATTTCCTACAACGACTGATACTGTGGTGGTAGGCCGACTTACTACCCCTGGATACGTACCAGATCCGTGCTCTGCCAGATAGTGCTATCAAGCAGGAGGCCCACATCAACCTAACATGGAAGTCAACTGTTTCTAGATATCCCTCCGACCAAGTACTACAATGGTACTTGAAGGTACAACAACCACCCTCCCCAGTTTTATACTGTTCCCATAGTCCTGGGTCCCTTCCGGGTTGTTCTCTTACTATAGTATTTGAGTTTTTGTGCATCATACTTCCCTATTCAATCCCCTTGTATTTCGTCACTCCACTGATCACCCCGGTTGTCGCCGGGGCATAGTCGGGAAACAATGTGTATACAGGTAATTAGATCCGCAGGGATACAAGGCTATTATTTTCTGAACGGCAATTTACGGGTTGGCCGGAAACTTCAAGTGCGATCTTCCTTAACCATAGATCCATTGTATATGGAAAGGGATCCTGTGGTTTGTCAATTGCTGTCGCGGCCGCACGAAATAGTGACGAGACCGACACCGTCTCTCCTAGTTGTTCCTCTTTATAGATGGAGGTGCTTCGCTCAACAAACACACCGGTATAGGGACGCTACTTTCCAACTTCCCACCTAAACCCGGAAGTATCGGAAGCAGACAAGGTATTTGAGATTCCTGTGTCATTAGTATACACGTAGATACGATGCCCTGCCTCTCAAGGGCCGATGGGGAGAAACAGATATGTATAGATGAGGACCACCCCGACGATTGACAGCCTTGCCAAGTAGCCAGCCAAAGCAGCCGTCCTACAAAATGTCAAGTATCGTGGCCGCATACAACAACATATACACTGTAGTATGTGACACCAGACTCATCCATCTTATGCAGATGCTAGTGCCGTCATGGGTAGCTGTCACTTTGGCACTAGACGCTTGACATATTCTAAAGATCTCTTGGCAATCGTAATGCAGATCTGGTTTTCTGAGGCTGTACATAGTTATAGACAGCTCCACCTTGACTCGCGAGGATAATACATGTACCAGAACGTGATTTGGGCGGGGGGGGGGTGGGAAGAAATGAGCGAAGGGTAAAAAGGAAACGGGTTAGGGTTTGGAAGACTTTCGATAGGTCCGGCGAGCTCGATTAGGCAAGTGCAGCTGCGGGAGCTAAAGGTGGGGCTCACAGGGCTAGGTAGACCTACCGGGTAACTCCCCTCCGGACGTCATATGCATCCGATGTCCAGGCAGCCAGTCAATAAACATAGACACAAACATCACACACCACACTGCAACATGGCGCTGAACCAGCTCTCCATGCTCCTGGGGCTCCCAGACTCTGACTGTAAGCAGATACTAGATTATGGCTCTACCCTTTCCAAGGCAGAGGCAGCCGACCACTTCAAGAACCTGCTCGGCGACTCGCCACAAGCCATCGAGTTCATCTCTACCTTCAATTCAAGGCGACAAGAACCCAAGCCCACCTCAGCTCCAGCTCCCACTCCTGTAACGAACCAACAGCGCTCCTCGAACACAAATACAGAGTCAGTCCCCAGGGGTCGAGGGCAACCAAAGAAGAAGAAAGCGCCGCTACATACGCCAGCTCCGCGACAGATCGCAGACACGGCCCCGCCGCCAGGCACAGCCTACAACAAGAAGACTTTCGAAGATGACTATATAAGGGGAGGGAGGTCTGGCGCCTCAACGCCTGCGGGCAGCAACGTGCCATCCAGGGCACCCACACCAAAGACCTCAACACCGCCGCCAAATCAAAAGCCCAACAAACCGCCCCCGTCGGCAGCAGGCTCACTCGTCTCCGACCGCCTGGCACCGAAGCAGAAGCCTAATTCGGGTCCCGCCTCCCGGAGTTCGACGCCCGGCCCGTCGTCCACCAGGGGCAGCGGACAGACCACCAAGATCTCCTTAACCGGCGGCACACCCATGCACGGCGCCTCCACGGCCGTCGCCGACCTGGACGCAGCCATACGCTCCCTCGAGATCACCACGAACCCATCTCTTTCCTCCTCCAAGCGCGACGACGTCTCTGCCAGGCGCTGCAACTGCGTCGCGACCCGTCACCCCCTACAGAACGCCGCGCCGAACTGCCTCGAGTGCGGCAAGGTCATCTGCCTCAAGGAGGGCCTCGGCCCGTGCACCTACTGCGGGACGCCGCTCCTCTCCCAGTCCGAGATACAATCGATGATCAAGGAGCTGCGCGCGGAGCGGGGCCGCGAGAAGCAGGCCGCCGACCGCGAGGCGCACAAGAGGGCCGACGTGGCGGTCACGCCGCGGCCCTTCACGAAGCCCCGGACCAACGTCACAGACGAGGAAGGCGAGGCGCAGGCCAAGGCGCGGGAGCACAGGGACAAGCTGCTCAACTTCCAGGCGCAGAACGCGCGGCGGACCACGGTCAGGGACGAGGCGGCGGACTTTGACGTCTCGGGCGCCATGGCCGGCTTCGGGGGCAACCTCTGGGCGTCGCCCGAGGACAGGGCGCGCGAGCTCAAGAGGCAGCAGAAGCTGCTGCGGGAGATGGAGTGGAACGCGCGCCCGGACTACGAGAAGAGGCAGCAGGTCGTCAGTATCGATCTGGTGGGCGGCAAGGTGGTCAAGAAGATGGTGGCGAGGGAGAGGCCGCCATCGCCTGACGAGGTGGATGACGGTCGAGAGGGTCGGGGCGGCAGTGCTGGTGCTGGTGGTAATGATGTTCTCAAGGAGACGGATGCGAACAGGAGGTCTGGAGCTGGGGGCGCCTTTAGTAGGAATCCACTCCTTGGCGGCATGATCAAGCCGGTGTACGATGTCAAGGGCAAAGGGGTCGCGCTGGAGGGTCGGAAAGACAGGGCGACCAGGTGGCGGAGGGTGCAGGATGACATAGCTGACAACGAGGCTGTCATATTAGATGGGGGAGTCTATGGTTCACAAGAGAACGCACCGACAGGGAGCGGTGGTGATGAGCCGGGTTGCGGTTGAGACATCTTGATAAGGATGCTGCCTCTAAATCCCGCGTTCGTCGGCGTGCAGCCTATCAAGCGGCCTAAAGCATATCACAAGGGGCCATCATATCATGGCTGTGTTTGGCAGCAGTATTGACCTCAATATTGACCTTGTTCCTGCAAGCATTGTCCCATATTGCGCATTCTTACACTATACCCAGTCACACGGTGGCTTCTGGCAAGACTACTCTGCTTACTCGTTCCTCTTCCTCGCAGAAGGCAAACAGAACCAGCAGACCAACATGACACCGAACAAACCAATCGCGATAGGGTGCAAGACAAAAGTCCCCGCAGCCTGCGCCAGGATACCCGTCGTGAACGGGGCAGCCGCGCCCCCGGAGCTCCCAAAAGCCGAGATGAAGCCCATCCCGCTCAGCTTCTCGGTCCTGCTCATGGTCCTCATGAAGATGGCCGCCGCGCAGGGGTACACAGGCCCGAGCAGGAGGCCCACGATGGAGACGGAGACGGCGTCGCCGATGACGTTGGGCACCAGCCACACGAGCAGCTCGAAGACGGCGGCGCCGACGACCACGCCGTGGACGAAGACCTTCTCGCCGATCCTGTGCGCCGGGACGGACAGTATGAAGCGGCCGAGCGTGATGCCGCCCCAGAAGCCGGAGGTGACGTACCCCACGGACGACGGGTCCCCCTTACGCGTCTCCTCCAGGAACGAGATGACCCACCCGGAGATGCTGACCTCGGCGCCCTGGTACGCGAAGATGAACAGCGCGCCGAGGATCACCACGCGCGACCTGAAGGCCTCCAGGAGGCCTGCGATCCTGGAGGCCGCGCCGGGGCCAGCCGGCCCGGGCGCCGCGGCGGCGGCGGCGGCGGCGTCTTGGTGGTCCTTCTCGTAGTGCCAGTACGACCAGAGCGCAAGGAAGCCAGTCAGCACGGACAGGCCCAGGGCCAGGAGGTAGAACCTGCTCCAGACCGTCCCGCCGACCGTCACCAGCGCGGTGGCGATGAGCGGGCCGGTGATGCCCCCGATGCCGTAGGACCCGTGCATGGCGCCCAGGGCGGTGGTCGAGCCGGCCAGGCCGCCGCAGAAGGTGTTCCCCAGGGCGAGGTTGACGGACATGCCGAGGCCGACGAGGAAGAAGGCGCAGACGACGGCGGGGAAGGGCGCCGTGCAGGCGATGGCCGCGTAGCCGCCCGCCATCAGGACCTGGGCGACGGCGAAGGACCGCGCGCGGCCGAGGCGCAGGCGCATGGGGTCGATGAGCCCCGCGCCGGTGATGAACCCGACCGCCTGGCCTACGAAGATCAGGGAGACTACGGCGTAGCCGATCTTGTAGTACCTAGACACCCCCCAAGGTTGTCAGTATCTTTGTGTGTGAGGCGGACGACATGTTATGATGTTGTGTGCGTTGGCAAGACGGGGACGGTGGGGCAGCGTACTTCTCCATGTATGGGATCAGCGGGCCAGATGCTGAGTCACTGAGCCCGTTGAGGAAGTTCATCAGGCAGACGGACATGAGCCTGAACCTGTTCATATACGGATCCCACACTGTTTTGGAGGTCAGCAGCTGGTTCGAATCTGAGAAGCCCATGATGCTAATCAACCCCCCCCCCCCACTATCAAGGTGACATGACATGGTCCCGGGGTCCCAATAGCTACACAGTCTCCAGACTCTCGAGGAGGGTTCTTGGTATCTCAACAGACCCTAACGTGAGACACGACTTGAAAGAATAAACAGAAAAAGCCAATACGAACGATATAAGATTTCAGAGTCTTGCGTGCGTACCGCTCTGGAGGGCCTCGACGCCATCGTCTGCATGCCCGGAGACGACAACAGCAGGGCTGGCAGGACGGCTCATCTCGAGGTCGACGGGCTCCGGCCGCCTGGCCGCCGCCGCCACCACCACCGGCCCGTCGTCGGGGCGGCGGCGGTGCTGGAGGAAGCCGGGGTGGACGGGCCCCCCGCCGCGCGGCGTCGCGGGGCGGCGTCCGGCGTGTCCCAGCTCGATGGGCGGCATCGGCATGGTGGGGTGCGTCTTCTTGGTGAGGATCCTGGCCGGGCGCGGGGGTGCCGGCTCCAGGCTCGCCGGCGCCGACTCGGCGGCGACTAGCTGGGTGAGGAAGGCGGCCTCCATTTTTTTTCTTCTTCTTTTCTTTTCGGGACTGCCGGGTTGTTTGTACTGCAGGAGATAGAGAGAGGGCGGGGCGAGGCGAGGCGAGGCGGGCGAGCAATGTAGCCGTCCGGGGGTATTTTTTCCGCTGAGTGAGCAACAAATTATGGGCATGGGCATGGGGAGCAGGGCAGATAGATCGACGATGCGTTGCTGGCCTGGCCTGCTTGCTGACTGACTTACAGCAGAGTCGCGGGGTTTTTTTCTTTGTTGCCTTGATTATCACATGCAATGCAGACGCGCAGCGGCTGGGAAATACCGGATGTGGTACCGTTGTCGTCAATACCTTCATGCGCCCTTCCTTCGGGAGTGCCAAGGTGACAGCCAACCTTGCCAACAAAGCTTATGTATCACACGAATCACACAGAAATCCGGGCATGTTCTGCAGGGATGGCGGAAGCCAGTTGCCGGTGAGAGGGAGAGAGCTCTGTTTCAGGACGTGTAGCTTGTGGTGGCCTCCTCTATTACGGGTCCGTACCATAACCTACGTCTACTTCGGATACTTCGAGATACGTATCTAGATGTACCTGGCCGATCTCAGGGCGCACAGGGGTCTTTGCGGGGGAGGGAACGTGCCTCTTCTAACACTAAAACACCAAAGTAACCCCCCACCCGCACCCCGCACCCCGCACCACAACCAACACGACGGCTGACAACCCTTGCTGCTGCTGCTGCAGTGTTACTCTGTTCCAGGTCTGGGTGACGTCTGTCTCTGCTTGTCCCCCCCTCCTCTTCTGGCTCTCTATGCCATCGAATCGCTCATGTCTCGTCTGAGCTCCCCCCTTCAGTGCGCATGCCAGCGAGTCCTATCCGGTCTGACTACATACGTGACGGGGGGTAGAAAAGTCTTAGCGGGGGGTAGAAAAAGTAGGCCGGACGAAAACCTCGCGGGGGGTAGGGCCCGCGAGGTTGAGCATATACTCAGCATATATTCTATAGTACGGGGTAATTGATAGTCTCCCTAGCTAGCAGGTCTCCCTAGTCAAGCCTACTATATTACTATTCTTCCTACTTACCTTTTCTTCTTGACTTCTTTCTTCTTACTTATACTTAGCTTATATATAGTATATTTATAATAGTTTCGACTTCCGATTCAGTAAGCAAGGGGTCTATATAATACTTAGGGTTATAGCAAAAATCTCTAGAATATAGGTAGTATATACGATATATAGATATATAAGACGCTATATCTTTATAGCTGAATAATATTAATAGTATAAGCAACGAAGATAATAAGGAAGGTAACTCTATATATAGGCCTTATATAAGGCCTAATATAATACCCTATATAGGTTTCAATCTAGTAAGTATATATTCTATATATACTAGGTATATACTAAATAGATATAGATATCTATCGAAGAGTATAGCCTAATAGTTACCTCGAATAGAAGGTCAAAGGTTACTATTAAGGAGATTTTAGATGTTTTATATATCTTTAACTATCCTTTTATAGACCCTAATAGAGTCCTTACCTTTATTTATATCCTATAACCCTTTCTAAGGCAAGGTACTAAATCGACTGAAATTTATAAGGCTTTTATAAGGATCAAAGATAAGGTATATATATTCTAAGTATACCCTGAGTATATACTGAATATATATTAAGATTTAATTCGATATTAGCTAACTATCTCAGGGTAGTAATAAATATAGTATAACCTATCTAAAATTCCTAAGGTAAGTATATCGCTATATATACTTAGTATATACTAATACTATATATAGCGAAAACTACTCCTATAACCTTGTATATTATATATATTATAACTATAGTAGGTATTATCTTTATAGGTATATAGATGAATCTATATTCACTCTATACTAAGTATATAATTATATTGATCTCTAGTATATCGAAGAATCTTAAAGCTAACTTAGCTCGATAGAAAAATATAGTATCTAGGCTCTTCTGAAGGAGGAAATAGAGAAGTAATATATCCTTACTATCTATACTATATATACTGATGCTATATATAGCTGATTTTAAGTATATTCTCAACTCTAGAGCTAAAAGAGTAACTACCCCTATATAACTTATAGAGATATACTATTATATAGGGGCTAAATAATAAAGGTATTTATAAGGAATAATATAAGATTATATACTATATATACCTAGTATATACTATACTAATATATACTATAGGTACTTATAATAGGCTATCTATAAAGCTCTAATACTAAGCCCTAGTATATAGCTTAGCTTATACTTAGAAGCTCTATAAGGATAGATCTACTATACCTTGAAGCTCTATATATAACTAGTATATATAGACTATAGGAAATATATACTTAGATCAGAAGTACTAAATAGTAATACTTATTTTATAGTAAGTCTATACTAAGTATATATATAACTTATACTAACTATAGCTCTAGGCTATAATTATCCCTTAGGCCTAAAACTAATAAGAACTCAAGTATATCCTATATTATTTGATATCTATATCCCTTATAATACCTCTCGATTCCCCTACTTTCTAATTATTTACTATAGTTTATACTCTTATTACCCTCCTCTTCCTTATAAGCCTACTAAAGAAGTTATAGCTAATATTATAGAAGCTATAACCTCGATAGATATATTAGGTCTTTCTATACGTAAGTTATATATCCCCTTAGTATATATAGAGCTTATACTAAGTATAATTTAGAGCGATTCCTTATATCCCCTTATTTCTATAACCTCAAATAGAAGTATAAGGATAAGATTCTTCAGGCAATCAATATAAGCCTAAATATCGAGGATCGAATTATACTACTGATTCGAAAGTAACGTCTTCTATAGTATCCTAAAGGATATAATCTTATAGGTTAGTATATATTTAACCCCCTCTTAGTATATACTAAGTTTATATTTTATAGGTATAGAGTATAAGTTCTAATTATAGTAGTTACTTACTCCTAAGGAGTAGTAGATCAGGTATATCTATTGGTTTGATAATAGGCATTAGATCATTATATACTATATATATACTTAAGCTATATACTTCTGAGACTAATAATTCCTCGAGATCAATTTATCCTTTAAGATAGTTACTAGAAAACTAATACTATATTCTCTCGCTAGCTAGGATAATTAGGTTCAATATATATAGATCGAATTCTCTATATATATAGAGATTATACTAATAATATATTAGGTACTAATACTTATATCTATATACTCATTAGTCGAGTTAGTAGAGTGATCTATTAGCTGCTCTTTAGCCTTCTCTTTGATACCCTTATAGGGATCACTAGAGAGATTATAAAATAGTACTATATCTATAGTAGAGCTAGTATTTACTATATTACTACTAATATAGACGGGGTATAAGCTTAGGGTATATTAAGTATATACTTTACTTATACTAGGAACTTGATACTAATATAGTAATCGATCTAGGTCTTAGGGAATATCTATATATACTTGATCTAAGCTAAGATTAGATAGAGCATCTATAGTACTTACTTATATTCTATTAGATATATATAGTAAGGAACTTTCGAAAGAGCTTTCCTAAATATCCTATATAGTATACTCTATATACCCTCTTTGAGTATAATAGCTATAAGGCATATAAGCAACGTATAAATAGTATATACTAGGTATACCTTAACCTTAAGTCCTAGTTCAAGGGAAAGATAAAGCTATAGATCGTCTTAGTAATTATTCAATTATAATCGAAAGTACCCCCTATAAGTTAGGTATATACCTATAAAAATTCTAACCTTATAGAAGTCAGTTATTTCGAGAAGAATAATATAGTTAGCTAGAAGCTATCTATATTGACTATAGTCTTAGGGTATATTTACTTTCTATATATATATAGTATATACTAACTCTATATATAGCCTATATAAATACTATATCGAAAAAGATAAGAAACACTAGGTTTAACTATAGATAGGCTAGCAAGTAACTTAGCGAAATATATCATTATAAGCCTATTTATAGAAGCAGATATAGTTACGAGAGACTAGTTAATATCAATAAGCTGAGAGACGAAGGATATAACTAGAACTACTATAGAATCTATTGAACCCCTTTGATATAGAGTTTATATATGCTCTATATATATAGGATTCTGACTTAGTATCTTCTGAGCTAACTGAATCCTCGATTACTACCTTACTACTAATATATCTTATACCCCCTCTTCCTAGTAGCTCTACTGTTCTAGCCCCTTATATAGTATAGGTTCTATATATATATAGAGTATACCTCCCCCTTCTATCCCTTCCTAGAAGTAGAATTAGGGAAGTCTATCCCTATAAATAGGCGAGAGCACTATATATATATAGTATATATAGACCCTATAGTAGAGATGAGACCTCTTACTGAAAGAGAAGTAATAGTATAAGGAATAGGCATTATAAGCAGAG